>CM052538.1:57607685-57743892 GCA_028533065.1 Trachops cirrhosus
CCAGAGGGGAGAGGGGAGGGAATTTCAGGGGATAAGGGAAGGGTTTACAGGAACAAATATAGAGGACACATGGACAAAACTAGGGGTGTTGGAAAGGGGAGGGAGGAGGGGAGGAATGGGTGGGTGGGCTGGAATGGGAATAAAGGATAGAATCTGTACTGAATAAACTAAAATAAAAATTTAAAAAAAAAAAAAAAGAACTCATCTGAACACCAGGGACTATTTACTTTGGGATTTTATTGCTTGTTTCACCTGCCCTGTAGGCACAGTTATCAGAAGCTTAGGTGTGGCCCTACCTCAGATATATCCCTCCCTAACATCTGGACATTCGACGTTTCAGTAATGAATTGGTATATCTGTGAGATCTTAGTTGAACGTAGTTAAAGAAGGATACAAGTGAGAGTTGAAGATGTCTAACCCCCTGGTTTTTCCTTGTCATTTAATTTTATCTATATATAGCTGTATAAAGTTAAGAATGTTGAAATGTCTGACTTCCGCTTTTAAAATCAAAATGAATTTTATTTCAGTGTTTTCCTTAAACACAAGCTGATATACATATAGTAATTTATGAAAAATCTACCTACATTCCAGTTTAAGCAATTTTTAATAGGGAAGTTGTATATTTAACTTCATAAGAAATCGCCAAATTATTTTCCAAAATAAGTGTAACATTTTACACTGGAAGAAATAGTGTAAAAGAATTCTCATTGTCCCACAACCTCACCACCACTTAGTATTTTCAGACCTTTGAATTTTCACCTACTATTTCATGGTATTTTCAATTTATATATCTTTTGATAACTAATAACATTTAACATATTTATATGTGTTTATTGCCATTTATGTTTCTTTTTTGTGATATATCTGTTCAAGTAGTTAACCCATGTTTTATTAAGTTGCCTGTTTTTTATTATTGACTTGTAGGAGTTCTTTTTATTTTTTACCTCTCGACCGCCTTCAGTTAAAGAAATTATTGCTCTTCACATTCTCTTCCTCTCATTTTTAGAAACTGATGGATAATCATTTGCTTGAACTCAGATATCTGGGAATTACATAGAGATGCTTAAATTTAAATTAAATATGATATGAAACATCCCTCACTCCTCTTCTTCACTTCTATTTCACCTTGAAAGCTCCTTGTAAAGCTCTACAAACTTCTGGTAAGCAGGTTTTATCCAAGCAGATCTTTGAGCTTCAATAATTAGTCTTAGATTCCCCAGGTAACTTGCACAGTAATTAATGCATTAGCTTTTGTGAATTGTTTTCTACCTTAAAAGAAATGTGTTTATTTGTGTAATTAATTACTGAAAACTAATAGACACACGAGCAACAGGACTTGCTTTCCATTTTACTTTCACCTGTTCCCAGAAATACTCATACCATTAACTTGTGCTTTTTTTTTTTCATTTTATTTTGGACCCTCTAATACCGCTTGATTTCTTTAGATGTCCCCATGGTTCATAATTGTGAGTTTGACTCCAAATGATGGAATACTATCCGTCACATAATTATTGAAAACTTAGTGGCAGAACACCACAGACAGCCATCACATCACAGCAGTTTTATTAAATCTTGAATTATCTCCTCGGGTTAGATTAGATTAAAATTTCTTGAAAGATATTCCTATTTTTTCCTGTTGGATATATATAGGAAAAGATGCTGTATTAGTAGATTCACTGATATTTCTATAATAGCAGCCAAATTGTTACTTTCATATTTATTTGAGGTCCTTGGAAAAATACAGTGTAGATAAAATATTACATACTTTGTCACATATGTTAATTTTTATTATATGACACTGACATGATTAAAACTGTGACATTTAATGAGTTAGCTGTGTGAAGGGATATACGTTCTACAAATAAATATTTTTTGAGAAATTACAGAACCAAGCAACCAAACTTCATTTAACCAACAATTTTTTTGGATATATTTCTCCAAAAGCAATAGTCATGGTTTGATTTGGGTTAGCATTTTGTGTGGTTATGCTTTTTTCCCATTCAAACAGCACTTACCGAACATGATTATGTCTCAGGCATTTTATTTTATAGCACAGATTTTGTGGAGAGAAGCAAAAATCATCTGTCTTAGGGGGTTCTTTTGATTTTTACAAGGCCATGTTTATATTTCTGAGCAGAGTTCCCCTCCTCCTCATGCCCTTTAAATGTTTGCTGTTTATGATTCATACAGGGTGACTATGATGATGGCTCAAAAAATACATATTTTTCTTAAAATTTAAGATGTGTGTACTTTATGATCGGTGTTTTGGGTCAGTTGTCAGATTGAAAAAGCTTCTTTTCCTCATTTCCTCTGCATCCCGACCATTTCTCACTGTTAATATCCTGTCATATCACCCATTTGTCATGCCATACAGCATGTCTGTGCATTTAGAAAAGCAACAGAAACCCCACCATGTCATTATGCCTGCCATAGTTAATAATGGAGACTGGCTCTTGCACATTTAGGGATTGGTTCCTCTCTTAGTTTTCGGAATATAAACTTTGCCATAAAAATGCATCCAATCCACATGGAATTCACTGATCTTCTAAATTTTATTTCAGAACTTATCTCCCAAGTTGTACTCAGTATTAGCTATATCGCTTTATGCTCCCGGGTCAGACAAGCCTCCTTGCAGACTGCCGTGCCTTTCAAACCCTCTGTTCTTTATTGCATTGCTGGCTTTGTCTTCACTGGCACCTTACACAGTCTAAGCACCGGTGCACAGACTCAGCATGCAGAGCTCTCCCCAGTGTTTGAGCATTGCCCCTTTACTTCTGAATTTATTTCCCAGTTGCCCTCCTGTCCTTTGCTGTGACAATCATGTTCTTTTGCATTTTATTTTACCTTGGTTTAGTTATTACATTTTACTCAAATACCTGGGCTGATCTTTTATAAACTTAAAAATATTGGTGCCCACACTGGCCAACAAAGGGAAAGCTCAGTCATGTGACTTATTGACTGAACTGGGTCTTTATTCAGTCTCTCCCTTAGCCTGAAACTTCTGATTCCATATTGAACAGTGAATCACATACTTCTGGAGTTTTCTATGGCTGCCAGCTTATGAAGCAGAACTTTGAGTGGGTTGAGATTTAGTGAGGATGAGCCATAAGCAAATTTGCAAAGTATATGAACATTCATTCATTTATTTTATATTTTACATGTATTTCAACATGCTGGTACCTGGGTTTCCCCCCACCCCCAGCTTCCTTTTTTTCATTTTCTGTAAATTGTTCCAGCTTCTTTGTCTCTCTTTCTTCTCAGTGCAATGCCTCCAGGGGCCAGGGACACCACATGATATCAAGTTTCTATGTTCCCCAGTGTTTTCTCTCTCATCCTTTCTCAAAACTCTAGTTTCTTTTTGCTGGATGTCCACTGACATGTGATATATTGTACTAATTCATGTTAAGATGTGAATGATCAGTGGCTTTTCTGAATGTCTTGTCTTCCATTCTCAATGGATTCACTAAGGACAATCACCAAAGTCTGACTTCCAAATTCTGAATGTATAGGCCATCCACCTGCCTAATTTTGGGAGAGAGCCAGGAAGCTGAAGATAAAACTTTTCTATGTGGTTAGTGTCATAAATTAGCCTTAGCCAGGGATAACTATCCATGCCCCATCCTGCATTTCTCTATGATGTCAGCCCAGTCGTCACACACGCAAGTAGCAGACCCCCTCTGGGTTACTGGAATTTCTCCCAATGTTCTACATGGCTAGTCTAATCTCTAGGATGGCCATATTTTAATTTAGTCACAGGCATGTTGCTAAAAAGATGTAGTGTCTCTTTGAAGCCCTTAATTCTTCTGCTCTGTTAGGGCTGACACAATGTTTTTGTGCCTTTGAAATCCCTGTAAATCACTGAAATTCTGAAATCATTGCATTCTTTCTTTTTTTAAAATGGTTTCTTTTATTCTTATTTGTGGAGGTGGGGGTTGGGGAGGGGGAAGAGACAGAGAGAGAGAGGTGAGAGAGATACATCAATTGGTTGCCTCCCACATGTGTGCTGACTGGGGACGAACCCACAACCTAGGCACGTGCTCTGACCAGGAATTGAATCAGCAGCCTTTCGGTGCACAAAGTGACACTCCAACCATTTGAGCCACACCAGCCAGGGCAGATCACTGTATTTTTAATAACTTTTCCTTTAGTTTGAAACATACATTCATTGTGAGCCAATTAATTCTAAAATCTCAATATTTTGTAATGCTGTCTGATTTTTTTCATTTCACTTCTTATATGACTCTTTCTCTTCCACTATGTAGCCAGGCCCTGGAAAGAGTTGTCTGTACTTATTCTGTCTTCCACCCACCTCTTTAACTACAACATTTCACCTATGGTCAGCAGCGAAACTACACTGCTAAATCCAAAACACACTTTCCATTCCCATTTTGCTTGACCTCTCACCTCTTATCAGTATTTTGAATGTATAGACCATTCCCCATTGCTTGAAAGATTCTCATACTTGGTTTCTGAGTCACTTCATTTGATCTTTCAGCTCCTTTCTCCTCATGCCCATATCAATCCATCCTCAAGTCCTGTGTGTATTATTGAAGTCTTTCTCTAGAACATGGGAATCTCTGCTGGCACATAGGTGGCACTCTGTGGCTGACTGTAGTTGCTGGAATTTGCTTCATCCTTACCTCTCCTTTGGACTGTTGTGGTTACTGGCACCCTGGTCATCATGCCCCAAGTTGGTGTCATCTTTATCCATTCTCTACACAGCAGCCAGGAGGAGTCTTTTGGTTTTTGTTTTTAATGGAAATTGAACAATGGTGTGTGGTCACAACTCATTTCCACCTTTGCAACTCCCACCCCAACCAATTTGGAATCTATTTTTTTTTTGTATTCAAAACCAAAACTAAATTCCTTCAAGGCCCTGTGTTGCCTGTGCACTACCTAATTCTCTGGCCTCATGGCACACCACACTCCTTCTGGCTCCTTTTGCTCTGCCTACGTTGGTCTTGTACTTCCTCAAATATACTATACTTCCTTCTGTCACAGAGTGTTGACAGCACTGTCCCTTCTGTCTCCCCATCTTCCATAGTTAATGGGTACTAATCTTTCAGTTCCCAAATCAGTCGTCCCCTCTGCAGGAAGCCCTTCCCTAACCAACCTGGTCAAGTCATTGTTACTGCCCTATAATGAAATTCTTCTTCACAACATTAATCACAGGATGAATTTCCATTTTGTGTGTGATTAATTTATAGACCTAGATAATCTGTGATCCATGTATTTTATAGAGTGCAAAATAATGATGGGAAAATATTTCATTGGGAGGAACTCAGAATCTTTCTAGAAAGTCCTAAAGTGGGTCAAGGCTCAGCACAGGAACAAGGGATGGGAAGTATAGTCAGGTTTCTGGGCTCAAAAGCATAAGCTCAGCTTCAGGTTGGCCGCAGGCATCTTATTATTGACCTTTCTTGTTTGTTTTCCATAGTCTTTGATTTCATTTTAAATTTGGTCTTTCCTGTGAGGGGCTGAGTTCTCATTAGAACATCTTAAAGAAATCATTTTCCCTTTGACAGGAAGCATTTGGGCAGTTGGCTATTTGTAGCATCATCATTATTATTATTGGGCTAACCCACTTAACCCAACCAGTCTCTTCATCAGTAGACTGGAGATCATACTTCCTTTGTGAGTTTTTAGTGAGTGTTCAATATGTAAAATGTTCAGTTCAGAGTCTGTTATGTCTTACAGTGTCAATAAACTATTGCTATTATTACTATGTTCAGTTCAACATTATTTTCCTGACTCACAATATGTTACCAAAAATAGTTTAAACTCTTGGCATGTGTAATAAACATAGCAAGTTCCTGAGTAGCAATGAAGCTGTAATCAATTCGGTTCCAATCCTGTGCCTCTGGAGGCATGTAAACATCTCTAAGTCCCAGTTTGGCTTTTGTGGTGATTATCCCATGTGCTTGATAAGGACCAGTACTTCCTATAGAGTTTATTCTACTTGAACATTCATTGATCTTTTCTGTATGGAAAATAGGTTGCAGAGAACAGAAAGTGTTAAGCTTCGACTTTCTAGGTTACAATCTTCCCATATATTATTTACAGTAGAAAAGGATTACCTTTATCTAAACAATCTATGGCTTGTTCTGCCACCCCCTGCCCCCTTTCAAGATCGGGTTTGGTCAAATCGGGTTTGGCAACACGCTCTGAGGTCCAAGGAGGAATGACTTAGAGTTGGCTGAAAATTAGTCAGCCTGATTATAGACAGAGCGAAGAGCTTTACATCCCACCCTTTCTCCAGATTATTTAGCACCCACATTGAGACTAGCTAAGGGCTGGCAGCTCAGGGTAGAACTGGATCACTCTGATCTGTTGGGCGAAGCCTGAGGCCAGAGATAGAAAGTCAGGACATGGAGGGAAGCCAGAGCTAAAGGCAGGAAACTCAGTGCACAGTTCCTAGAGTCCAGGCAGACACAGCAGCTGAGGTTGGGGCTGAAGCCAAAAAGCAGAAGAAGATGAATTTCACAGTGAGCTGTGAGAGCTGTCCTGGAAAAGTGCCTGAGACGTAGGTGGCCCAGAGTGCTTTCGAGGAGCACTTAGGCCCCATTTGTGCAGGTGAACCAGACTCATTAAATGATCTTGAGCAGAACAGACCTCCTATTTGTCTTTCCATCTGTGCAGGACAGAAGGAGCCCTTTGTATGCATATGCATTGCACTTTACTGAAAAATAGAATTAAGCTTTGGTTTGGTAAGTTAAGGAACATGAAATATTGAGACCTTTTATAAAAGAAGGGGGTGTAAACACAAAATACACTGGAAACATTTTCCTTAGGAAATACTTCACAGAGTGGCATGTTGGTGCAATTACGCGTAAGATTGATTCAGCATTATAATGATAAAACTCTGTTTTTGTAGGGTTCAGAGTGTTAATTCATGATCTTAAATATGTTGCCAGACAATGTCTGGACAAAAATAGTTTCTTACTCTTCTCTTTTCCTCCTCTTCAAAATATAAAACTAAAGAGAAATATAAACTCTGTCAGCAGAGGTTTGATATAAATGATTTCTTTACATTCTCTTCACACATTGAGCAATAATGGCAGTGACCTGGATTTTTTTTTTGTCTGAAAAGTAAAATATATTCGGAAATCTTAGCAGTCATCTTAACAGTTGATTTTATATTTTTAGAACTTGTGTTGTTCACACTTATGTAATGCACAATTGAATCTAACTTAACAATTTAAAAAAGGCATGGTTCAATCATGCAACTAGAACAGTAGGAGGGACCTTGAGAGGTCAGTCCGGTCCTAGCTTTGTGTTCATTCGGAACGGCACCTTAAGCCAGCCAAGTGGATGAATAGCTCTCCTATGTTCAGAGACTTCACAACCCTGTTTTTTCACAATCTGACTTCTAGATTAGTTCTACTGCTGCAGTGTGATCCCATTTTCCTTTTAGGAGACTTAGGATGAGTTAAAATGATAACAAGTCACCACTTCATTGCAAAAAGGCCATTTCCTTCCTGCGTTGGAAGGGACCACCCTCTCCCTGAGGGCTGAATCAGAAACCTGTGCATTACCCTCCACCTTCAGTGTCCATTCCAGTCAGTTACCAAACTTTAGCAGTTTCACATCCTAAACATCTTTCAAATCTATCTACTTTCTCTATTCCCCACCATTATTCTAGTCTAAGTTACTGTGATGGTTAATTTTCTGCATCCACTTGACCAGGCTGGAGTACTCAGTTATTTATTCAAATGCTTATCTAGGTGTTAATTGGAAGGTACTGTTGTAGATGTGGCTATCAGAGGACATTAAGTAAAAGAGATTACCCGGGATCACGTGGGTGAGCCTCATCCAATCAACTGATAGATGTTTTAAAGAGCAAAACTGAGGTTTCCCAGAAGAGAAGAAATTCTGCTTCAAGACTGCAGCATCAACTTCTGCCTGAGTGTCCAGCCTGCCTGCCTGTCTTCCCTACACATTTTAGACTGTTTAGCCACCAAATATGTGGGCCAATTTCTTAAAATTAGTATCTTTAGATTAGATAGATAGATAGGTAGATAAGAGATGGGTAGGTAGGTAGACTATTGGTTCTTTTCCTCTGGAGAGCCCTACCCGATCTAGCTGCTGTAATTACTATATTTTGCCGTGTATAATGTGCACTTTTGGGCCCAAATTTCTGAGGGAAAAATAAAGATGTGCATTATACATGGGTAGTACTAATTCTGTATCTATATAAATGTTTTTAATTCTTTTATTTATGCTTATGCATTAAAAGTATAACTTTAGAAAGTAATAACAATATCCATATGCCCAATAATACCCTGGAATACGAGAATCAGTTCTGTTTCTAAATATAAATAAATAAATAATTGAATTAAAAAATTAAAATAGAAGGTTTTTTTTTCCCTGACAGTTCAGGCCAAAAACGTGGGTTAGTATTATACACAGCAAAATACAATATCTCTTACCTGTTATCTAAACATGTGTTAGCTAGTGTTCTGGTTATCTACTGCTGTATAATAAAGTGCTATAAAACTTGATGGCTTAAAGCAATGATTTGATATTCTTCCACAGTTTCACGGGCCGACTGGGCTTAGCTGGGGAACTCTTAACTGGAGGCTTTCACACAATTGCAATCTAAAGGTGACTTGAGCTGGACTCATCCAAAAGCTTGCCTGGGCTGGATATCCAAGACGGCTTGCTCATTTGGCTAGCAGTGGACACTGATTTCTGTAGTTCAGCTAGGGCTACCATCAAAAGAACCGTCAAGAAAGCCTCTGCATGTGACCTGAGCTTCACACATTGCGGTGGCTAGATTCTCTGAGGCAGCGCTTAAAGAGTGAGTATTTCAAGAGATCCAGGCAGAAGCCCTGAGACTTTACAGCCTGGCTTTGGAAGCCCGAGAACACCATGTCTGTGCCATTCTCTTAGTCACAATAGTCGCGAAGGTCAGCCCAGTTTCAAGGGGAGGAGTTTAACTTTTACTTCTTGATGTGAGAAGTAACATTTGTTTTTTGTTTTTGGAAAAAAATTATTTTTCAGTTACAGTTGGCATGCAATATTATATTAGTTTCAGGTGTACAGCATAGTGGTTAGACATTTATTTAACTCATGAAGTGATCCCCTGATAAGTCTAGTACCCATCTGACACCAGACATGATTATCACAATATCATTGTCTCTACTCCCTATGCTGTCTTCACATCCCCATGACTAGTTTGTAACTGCCAATTTGTACTTCTTAATCCCTTCCTCCTTTTCACCCATCTTTCTAAGCCCTCTCCCGTCTGTCAACCATCAATTTGTTCTCTGTATCCGAGTTTGCTTCTGTTTTCATGAGGAGTAACGCGTGTGTCTAGGGAGAGAAGAGATTGATGGTGGTCATCTTTGGAGACTAGACTATCTGTGACACTCAGTCACTGCCCTCTCCTTCCACCACCTTTAATCACACCCCCCTAACCTGTGCTCTTCACTGAAGCCTGGGTGCACATCCTAAAACATATATCTCATTGTGTTGATATAGCTCTAGTGCTTAGAAAAGTAGTAAGAGTTTGGTTTGCTGAATAAATGTACATATGAATGAATGAATGTATCCTGGACACTGTTCCATGTACTAACCTTGATTCCTCACTCTACCCTCTTGGTGCTTGCTGGTCATGTCTGTTCTCCTTAGTGACAGACCCTATCTTTTTTCTTAGGAGCTGTCTTGGTTCCTAGCCCTCCTCCACCCTCCAAGGAAGGGGTTTGGACACTGTTTTACTCTTTCCTGCATATAGGTGTGAAAATTCCACAGTTTGAAACTATTTCATCACAATTTGTAAAATATCTCTGATGTAGATATTTTTCCATGAAGGTCAGGGAGTTCATCCACATGTTTTGTAGGAGGCTGCGGGGGCTGTGTCAGTGGCTGTGTTCTCTCTGTGTATCTCTGTTATGTGGTTGTTTATGTATAATAAGGCAACATTTACAGGAAGTATAGGCAGTGATTAGGAGCACACAGACAGTAAGACTTGGGTTCAAATCTCATCATGTCGTGTACCAGCTGTGCGACCTTGGGCAAGTAACTTGGCTTTTCTGTTTCTCAGCTGCCACACCTGAAAATAAAAAGTAGTGATGATAATAGTGTTTTCCTCATAGGGCTCCGAGGAAGATTAAGTAAGTCACTACGTAAAGTGCTTAGAAGAGTGTCTGAGACACTGTTGGAGCCATGCACATATTTGCTGTTATTGTTTATGCATTAGTATACTTGACTTCAAACTCATGTTTTGCTTTTTTATTTCTCTCTGGGCCTCTGTCCCATGGCTCTCTTTCTGGCCCCTTTCTTTCAAACAGCTGTCTCTGTAACCTGGGTTTCTGTGTGACCAGGGGAGTATTCACATTTCTCTCTGGCTATTTCATGAGCCTCTACATCCTGGTGCTTTGCATGTGACTATCTGTTACGTTCTGTCTTTATCTCCTCCACTTTTCTCAGGGCTGTGTCCTCTGGGTTTCACTTTTATGTGCCCATCTCTTTTCTTTTTCTTCTTTGTCTCATGCCATGTCCATCTGTTTCTTTTTCTGCTGGGGTTCTCTACAGGTATTTTGCTCTTTCTCTTTCACCTTTCCACTTCTCATCTGCAGTTACCCATAATATACAAACTAACAGTTGAAACATATTGTCCAAATTCATTAAAGAGTTTGTATTCCTTCCAAAGTTTTAGGACGTTATGAATACAATGGATTCTATTGTTTTTTGCTTACTACAACTTTGTGTTGATTTTATTCCCTTGCAGTTCAGTGACCCTTCATACAAAAAAAGATTTCTCTGGGTTGCTGACCTTTCCTTCTCGAACACAGTTAACAAACCATTAACCACCTTTACTGCATTACTCTGAAGCCTTTTTCTATTTTCTTCTTCTCTAAATTGTGCTGCCCCAGGTACAGGATGAGAGCAGGGACAGGGTCCCTTATTCCTTGCCATAGTCCAGGGTCTTGCACAGTGCCCGGAACACAGAATGCTCTTGGTGAATACTGGTGAAATCAATGAATTCTACCAGGGAATGCTGAGGGTTAGCGGCAGAGAAGAGCTCGTGTCTCAGAGCCATTGTCGAATCCCTTGGCAGTTTTTGTTTAGACCTTATTCTTGTTCTTTCACTTCCTACTAGATAGATTTCAAATCTCCCCCTCCCCACTCCACCCTTGCCTTTTTCACTCTAAAATCACTTACCTAGTATGGGCCCTTTTAACCTTAAATTAGGTGCACTCTACAACGGATGCTTGGTCACCAATAGTCGTCCTTCTTCGCTCTGGTCTCCTTTGGCTACCACCCATTCTCTGCTATCCGAGTGATCATTCCCAAACACAGGTTTATTCGTGCATTAAATAAATATTTATCCCATGCCTCCTATGTGTGGGGCACTATACTAACACCTTCATAAAACCTTCCACTTTCCCCTAGATGAGTTGAAGTGTCCTTCCCTTGTGCTCTTATCATAACCTCTTCATACCTTAAAAAATATATTAAATGGCATTGAAAAACTTTGCATTTTGTGTCTATCCTAATGTTGGTAAGCTCCCGGAGGGCAGGACCCATCCACATTTTATTCATATTTGTATTTATTAATTTGTAATCCTCATGACCTTGACCCAGGGTCATTACTCAATGGGTGCTCAGTAAATATGTGCTGAATTGTTCTGTGCATTAGTCCTAGTGCTGAACCTTGAAGTTACAGAAGTTAAATCTAACTCCTTCTAAGTTCGTATAGTACTCAAAGATAGCTATTGAATCTCCCTGAACCTGTTCTTTTCTGGTCTGGGCTTTGTCAGTTCTTCCCCTGTCATGGGTTTCAGTTCTTCTACCATGTAGATGTTCCCTCCTGAGAGGCCCTGGTTTCCTAACACGCTTTTGGGAGCAAAGTTCCCACAATAGACTCAAGCTCAGTGAATATAGTTTGAGGAACACAGAGTAGAATGTCTCCCTCCCACTTCTTCTAGCCACTATTCTTTTAATTATATTGTTTCAGGTCACATTTGAATTTTAATAAGCCAGTGCACACAGCTGAGTTTTATCAAGTGAATTAAAGCCTATAAATCTTGCTGGATTTTTACCTTCCCCATGCCCCCACACTGCAGGGCAGCCCACACAGGCCCACCTGTGAGCACACATGCTCAGCCAGGGTCTCGCAGTCACTGGGCATGATCACTGTGCATGGAGTCTGCCTGGGGTTCTCCTATTGAACACATGGTGGGAAAGCAACATCTACATGATACAAATGGCCTTTGAGCCCATAGTACTCTTTTATTTTTAAATGTGTTTCCAATTATGAACTTGAGGATTCTAGAAAAATCTTTTGGGCAGTAAGATAGGGTGGTTCAAACAATAACATTGTTGGGAATATTGCCCACCGTGGTGCTTTCTAGGGTATCAACTGAGAGTGGGCTTCAGAGTAAGGGGTTAAATCTTAGGTTGAATCTTGGCTTTACCACTTAACTATCTTACAATTTGTAGGGGAGGAAAAATAATTTGTCTCTACCCTTCTGGGTTCTTCATTGACAGCCCTGTAATAATAGACAGAGTAACAAGAGAAAAACAGAAGTTTATTAACACAAAGATCTCATGTACACATGCAAGATGAGGAACTCCCTGAGGTGGCTTAGAACTCAGGTATCAATACCATTCCTATAGTGAAAGGGAGGTGGGAGATAGTGGGGGGTTTTTAGAGACAATAAATGATTTTTAGGAAAGATGAGGGTCCTTAGAGGTATAGATGGGAGGTATGATAGTGTGTGATAAAGTCTGCTGGGTGCGGTGTCCACTTCCGGTCTCCTCTCCTGTGATCAGAGCCCATCTTCCTGTTGATGAGGCTGTTCAGCAGGGGATTTATGACAATTGAGTTCCTC
Source organism: Trachops cirrhosus (assembly GCA_028533065.1). Classification (NCBI taxonomy): domain Eukaryota; kingdom Metazoa; phylum Chordata; class Mammalia; order Chiroptera; family Phyllostomidae; genus Trachops; species Trachops cirrhosus. Next base: position 57,620,525 of record CM052538.1, read on the forward strand.
TGGCAGACAGGGTGAGTTCAGAGAAAAGCTCTTTCTTGCATTTGCTCTTTTCTTATTGCCTAGGCTCAAAATAATCAGTAATACCAAGTGGCATATTTGGGGGTGGGTAACCTATCCTGCTAACCTTAAAATTCCTTCTTACAAACTTTTCTATGGCCTTCCTTACTAGATCATAAACACCATAAAGGCAGAGACTGTAATTTATTCACCAGTGTATAGACAGCACATCTCACAGTGCTTAACATCTACCTAGGTGCTAAATAATATGAATGAATGAATGATGTGATATGTATGAGACCTACTTACCTTTTATAGGCCTGAGTTGTTCTCAACCATAAAGTGTCAACTGTACCTATTTTGTAGGGTTATTGCAGGGCTTAAGTGAAATAATATATGTGAAATGTTCAGCACATAAGGACAACACACTAAATATTTGATATTGTTATTGTTGGTCAGTCAATGAATTATATAATACAGGAGAGAAGAAAGGCAAAACAGGGGGTATCAACACAAGAGAGGTAGTCAGAGGTAGTTGGTATATTGCTTGGCCTAGGCATTGTGGTTTTGCTGAAGAAAAATAAATTTGATTGGTTTAGAAATGTTTAGGGTGGTAAATAAGTCCCTTGAATTTCTGAAGGTGCTTATATTTTAAAACTCTTTTTCTTGGGAACCTTATTATAATCTTAGAGAATGGGTTCCCCCAAAAGGTAGCTCTTTAATACTTAGAAAGTGTCTGTAACCTCCGCCTCACCCTAGCTGCCCCACAGCTCATTAGAGAGTCTTAAAGAGTTTGAGGAACAGAAGGGATGTCTGTGAGCTCTGGGCTGGGCAGTTAGGTTATTAATATTCAGAGTGGCCTATAGTGTGTGCACACTGCAAGCCTTACGCAGTTATTAATATTTCATGGAACTCCAGGAAGCATCCCATTTAGAACTAAGCAAGGATTTTGGCCTGAGACTTGAAATGAATCAAGAAAACAAAACAAAAAATAAAAACAAAGGAAATAGCTCCTACAGGGTAAAAGAAAAAGAAATTTTTACAATTTTAACAGAAATCCCTTTTTCAAAAGTAGACTTATTAGACCAACTGTGATGCAAAGATGACTTTGCACATTTTCAGATTTCATCTTTATAGATCAAGGCTAAACATATTAAGCCATATTCTCCCAGGGCCAACTACTCTTTGAGAGTTAAGCACTTTTGAAAGTATGTGAACTCCTCAATTCTGGAATTCAGTGCAAGCAGAGGGTTCCTGTTTTTTTTCCTGGGGGTAGAAGGGAGCATAGAGTATTCGCCTTTTGAATCTGGATTATGTGGAGGAAGTTGCTGAAGTTATGGCACAAGGGGGTTAGGTCATCACTAATCCAGGGAATTCTTTTCCATTTAATACGGAGCGCGTCGGCCTGACCACTTGATATCCTTGTCCCCATGGGGAATCCTGTATCTCCTCCATGTAGAACGAAAGCCTTGAGTGTCTCAGCTGTATGTAGGGTTTGAAGCATTTACATGCACTATATATTTTTTGCAGCCTTTGAGTTGTGTCTGAGCAAGTTGTCAGCAAGGTGCTGCCTGCATTATTTTGGGTACCACTGTGTTGTCAGGGTGCCATTATGGAAAGCATCCTACAAGGAAGAAGCTCAAGTAAGGGCATTACGCCCTCCATCTCAACTATAACATGATTTAGTGTAAACTACAGTGAAGAATTAAATTACGTCAAAAGACGTAAGTTTGAGTCATTTACAACCTGTGTGCCTTGGTCATGTCACTTCAGCCCTCTCAACACCAGTTTTCTCATCTCTGAAATGGGATTAATAATATTTTCTATCTCTCTGGTTGTTGTGGGAATCAGATGAGGTAACAGGTGTGAAAATGTTCTGGAAAGTGCACAGGGCTTCACAAACATAAGCTTTGTGTGTGCTGACCTGGTTGGGCATTTACTATTGTGGAATGTAAGACTACACATTATAGACAATTTAGGGCTTGCAGTCACAGCATGGCTTCTAGTGTATTCGTTTTAGCTGCTACTGCAGAGTACCATAGACATAATGGCTAATAAACAACGGAAATTCATTTCTCACAGTTCTGGAGGCTGGAAGTGTGAGAGCAGGGTGGCAGCATGGTTGGGTGCTGGTGAGCACCTTCTCCCTGGTTGCAGATGGCAGCTTTCTCATAGTGTCCTCAATGCAGGGAGCAGAAAGAGGAAGCAAGCTCTCTCTTGACTGTTATAAAGACACTAATCCCATGCATGAGGACTCTGTCTCATGACCTCATCTAATTCTGAGCACCTCCCAAAGGCCGCATCACCAAATACCATCACACAAGACATAGAATGTCAACATATGAATTTAGGGAGGACACAGATATTTAGTTCATGACATTCTGCCCTTTGCCTGTAAAATTCATTTCTTTCTCAAACAGAAAGTACATTTATTCCATCTCAACAATCCCCAAAGTCTTAAATTTGTTCCAACATCAATTCCAAAGTCTGAAGTACAAAATCACGTCTAAATATCCTCTAAATTAGGTGTGAGTAACTAGGTACCATTCATCCTTAGGCAAAGTCCTCTCCAGCTGTCCACCTGTGAAAGCAAACAATTTATGTGCTTCCAAAATACAATGGTGGGACAGGCATAGGATAGACGTTCCTATACCTAAAGGGAGAAATAAGAAAGAAGGAAGAGGTGACAGGTCCCAAGCAAGTCTAAAACACAGTAAAGCAAACTTTATGAGATCTTAACGCTCAATATAATCTTCTTTGGCTCCGAGCTCTGCCTTCCAGACCCTCTGGGGTGTTGGTCCTGCCCCTACAGCTTGCTGGGCATTCCCCTCACCATGGTTTTTGGTGGCCCTCCCCTCATGGCTTTGGACAGAGGCCGTCTGGCCTATTGGAAGCAGGTCTTCCCTTTTGTAACTAAGGAGGCAGCTTTGTTGATCTCTGTGTCACCTTTGTGGTCATTCTGCCCTTGTCTTGCAGAAAAATACATGCTTGTTGTCAAATAGCTCTGTGATCCCATCCTTACAAAATTGAAGAAGTCAAACAGCTTTCCTTCATTTCTTCTCATCTAATTCCTCTTCAGTTCAAATTGGCATTTTTTCTGCAGCTGTGGCTAATTAAATCTTCGGTTCACACCCACCTTAATCTCCTTACCAAATGTAAACTTGGCCACACTTTTTAGTGTTCTCTCCACAGCATACTTTCTCATTTTTGTCTTGTGGATAATCCTCTAATTTCCAAATCCTTAAATTCTGCTTCCCTTTTTATTAATAGGTCTGCCTTCAAGTCATTTCTCTCTTCTTTCATTTAACTGTAAGCAGTCAGGAGGAACCAAGCCCCTTCTTCAACATTTTGCTTAGAAACCTCCTCAATTAAGTATCCAATTAATTTCATTGCTCACAAGTTCCACCTTCCACAAAACACTAGAGTTGTAACACAATTCAGCCAAGTTCTTTATCACTTTATAAGAAGAATCGCCTTTTCTCTATAGTTCAGTAACGTGTTCCTCATTTTGGGGTGAGACCTCATCATAATGTCCTTCACCATCCGTATATCTGCCTGTGTCCCTTCTGCTCAGGATCACTTAGGTTTTCTCGAAGCAAATGGAAGCCTTGTCTACAGCTCTCCTCTTTTCTTTCTGAGATATCACCAGAATTGTCTTTAAAGTTTTTTTCATGATTATATAGATCTTTTCTAGCATGCACATAAAACTCTTCCAATTTCCACTTATTACCCAGTTCCAAAGCCACTTCCACATTTTTAGTTATTTGTTATAGCAGCATCCACACTTCTCTGTACCAATATTTCTTACTCAGGGTTTTGTGGGGAAGTAGAACCACCTGGGCATGTATAGATACACAGAAAGAGATTTATTGTCAGGGGTTGGCTCATGTAATTATGGAGACTAAGTCCTATTATCTACCATCTGCAAGCTGGAGACCCAGGAAAGGTGATGGTGTAAGCCCCAGTCTGAGTCTGAAGGCCTGAGAACAAGGAGCACGAATGACTGAGGACAGGAGAAGATGGATGTCATAGCTTCAGCAAAGGGCAAGTTTGCCCTCCTCTGCACTTTGTTCTGTTCAGGTCCTCAATGGATTGTATCATGCCCACCCACATTGGAGGGGGAAATCTTTACTCAGTCAACTGATTCAAATGCTAATCTCTTCCAGAAACACACTCACAGACACACCCAGAAATAATGTCTTATCAGCTATCTGGGCATCAACTTGGCCCAGTCAAGTTGACATAAGATGATCACATCTAAATAATAGTATGGCCATTTCTCAGTGTCTCCTCTTTTTACACAAGAGTGGGGAAATTGCCATGCCTATTATTGTGAACATATCTAGTCACTAAAGATCAGAATTGACTTTTGGGGGGAAATGGAATAACAGATAAAATTCCATTTTGTTTTGTTTGTTATGGAGCAGTTCAGCTTTATACCAACACTGGTTCTTAATGGGGTCTCCACCACATGGAGGAACTGGGAAGTGACAAAGAGCATACATTTATAATTCTGCCACTGAATATAAAGGTTTAAAAAGTCCCATTAATTAGTGAAACAATGCAGGCTTCAGAAATAGCATTTTGGGTAATTATTCTACTTTTTTTTTCTGGGAAGTTATTATGAATGATTTGGCATTTAACTTTGATTTTGATAGTGATTTCTCTAAAAGAGTAAGGAAGATGGCTAACCCAAACTCCGGCACATCCATGCAATGGAATACTACTCCAGCAATACAAAGGAACAAACACTGATACACAGAACAGCATGAATTACAAAACCATTCATGCTGAGGGAAAAAGTCTTTCTCAAAAGCATGCATACTATATGATTCTGTTTATATAGATTCTAGGACAGACAAAACTAAACTTTGGTAAGAAAAAAAATAATCACAAATGTGGTTGCCTCAAAATAAGGGAGTGCTGAAAATAGACTGGGAAGGGGCATGAGGGCATTGTTTGGGGCTAGTAATTTTCTATGTCTCAATACAGGAGATTGGGTAACAGGGATATGTGCATCTCAGAATCCCTCGAATGCACTTATGATTTTATTGAATGTTAATTTCACTCCAAAATATAAACAAAATAATGATATACATGCTGAAGTGTTTAGGAGTAAAGTGTACTGATACCTGCAATTTACTTTGAACTGTAATAACTACAACAGTGGATTGATGGATAAATAACAATAAGACAAATAGAGGAGAGAGTTAATTGTAGAGGGTAGCTGCTGGTTATTCAAGTGCACATTGTCCAGTTCTTTCAACTTTCCTGTAGATTTGAAAATTTTATAACACAATGTTAAAAATATAATTTCAGAACAAAACCTATTAATATTAAAAACTGCAAAGGGTACTGTGGTTAGTGTTTTTTGTAGATATAATGTTCTTTTAAGCACTGACTATCCTTAGAGAAATTAAATTACTTGTCAAAACTAAATGAGAATTTATTCCATTACCTTTTCTCAGAATGCTGTCTAAAAGAGACTTTTAAAATTATAAACACATAGGATTTCTTCTTTTTCCAGTCACAGTTTATATTCAATATTATTCTGCATTAGTTTCAGGTGTACAACAGAGTGGTTAGAAAATTATATGCTTTACAAAGTGAACCCCCCAATATTTCAAGCACCCACCTGGCACCATACATAGTCATCACCGTATGACTGACTGTATTCCCTGTGCTGTACTTTACCACCTGGTGGCTGTTGTGTGACTACCAGTCTGTGCTTCTTCATCCCTTCACCTTTTTCACCCAGTCCCCATGACCCCCTTCCCTCTGGCAACCGTCAGAATGTCCTCTGTGTCTTTGAGCCTGTGTTAATTTTGTTTGTTCATTTGTTTTGTTCTTGAGATTCCCCATATAAGTAAAATCATAAAACACATAAGAATTTCTGAACTTACAATATGTCACACGAGTGCTTATGAAGTTAAATTTATAATTTAAAACTACTTAGTATCATGTTTTGACTGTACATCATTTCATTTTCAGTTTTTTTCTGTTGCTAATCTCTAGGTTCTGAAATACAAAGAGGGATGATAAGCAGGTGATAGGATTCAGTTAAGAAGAATGTTCTATTTTAATAAGTTCACAGATAAGAAGTACTGTTGAAAATCTTGATTTTAAGGTACAAATAATACCGCAGCACTGACTTTTTTTACCCTGAGAATTGTGGAATTCAGGAGGCCTAGATTATAATTCAAAACAACCATGACAGATTCAAGCATTGTATTTTTTCAAAGGGACAAAATTTAGTAGGAATATGTACAAAAATATACCCCTCAGACCACAAAGCCATAAAGACGTGAACGAATCTCAGGGTCAGGCCCGCCACAGTCAGTGCAGGTCACTGCATAGCCACTGTCCCTTGTGCTGTCATTGGATGCAGAGTTCATATTTAAATAATAGGGAGAAATATGTAAAGTTTTAAAGAGAAACAAGGTGACTAAAATTATAAAAAACAGCTCCTATGAGGAAAAGCTGAGGGAAGAGGAAATTCTCAAAAACTCTTCAAGATTGAAAAGGTCCAAGTTTTGCTCACTTGCCATTTTTTATTGCATGCAGTGTTTTCCTAAGGAGATTCTGAAAACTGACACAGAAAGTGGATTTAAGTTAAGTACTAGTTCGGTTGTGCAAATGGAAGAATCTCTTAACTTCAAGGTTGATTAAAATCTGGAAAACTTATCTATATTTTTTTCACACCACTACAACAGGCAAACTCTATTAAATATGTTTTGGAAAATTCCCCATACAGAGAGAGAATATTCATGGGTAAATACATAGAATTATTTTGTCTTCTTATTTTACAGGGAAGGTTTTCAGTCATTTTTTTCTTAATCTATATCATACATCTCCCCTTGTTTGTATATTAATATTTATTATACACTTTTAAATGGCTAAGTGTTAAAACTGAACATGCATATAGTTAATTAATCAATACATGCTAGATACATGTTTAGAATTCAAAAAATAAATTATATTATAAAACACATATATCACATAAGTAAATACAGATAAATATGCAATACCAAACAAAAAATTTTACACCAGTTTTGTAAAATCTATGTTTGTGCACAAACTTTTTAGCCATATCAAAGCTATTTTTGTAGAATAAATTTCTAGATATGAAATCATATTGCAAAAATATATTACTGAAATTTTGATAAAATTTGCAAAATTGACCTTCAAAAATACTGAAAGAGTTAATAATGCCATTTTTTTGCCATGTGGATGTTGTTTATTTTTAAAAATTTTTTATTGTAGTTTTTTCCTGTTACCATTTAGTCCTCATACCCTCCCCTCTGCGATTACCACACAGTTGTCCATGTCCATGAATCTGAATCCTTTTTCCTTTTTGCTCAATCCCTTCATCATCTGCCCCCACCCAACCCTTAGCTGTCATCCTGCTCTCTATGAGTCTGTCTCTATTTTGCTTGTTAGTTCAGTTTGTTATTAGACTACATATGTAATTGTGTGTCTCTGACTGGCTTATTTCACTTAGCATAATGTTCTTCAGGACCATTCATATAGTTTCAATGGGTAAAATTTTTTTCTTCTTTACAGTCAAGTAGTTTTCCATTGTGTAAATGTCCCATAGTGGTTTTATCCACCAACATACTGATAAACACTTGGGCTGCTTTCATTGTGAATAACACTGCAATGAACATAGGGGTGTTTATGCATTGTCAAATTAGTGTGTTGGGTTCCTTTGGGTATATTCCCAGAAGTGGGATTGCTGGGTCCAAAGGAAGATCCATTTTTAATATTTTTAGGTATCACCATACAGCTTTCCATAGTGGCTGCACCAATCTGCATTCCCACCTACAGTGCAAAATAGTTCCCCATTCTCCACATCCTTGCCAGTACTTGCTATTTGTTGATTTATTGATGATGATAGCCATTCTGACAAATGTGAGGTGATATCTCACTGTGGTTTTAATTTGCATTTCTCTGATGATTAGTGACATTGAGCATCTTTTCATATGTCAATTGGCCATCTGCATGTCCTCTTTGGACAAGTGTCCATTCAGGTCCTTTGACCATTTTTCAATTGTGCTGGTTTTATGGTGATGAGTTTTGTAAGTTCTTTATAATTTTGGATATTAACACCATTCTGTGGGTTGTCTTTTTACCCTGTTGATGTTTTCCTTTGTTGTGCAAAAACTTTTTAGTTTGATGTAGTCCAATTTGTTTATTGTTTCTTTTGTTTCCCTTACCTGGGAAGATATATCCAATAAAATATTGTTGAGTAATGTCCAAGATTTTGCTGCCTGTGTTATCTTCTATGATTTTTATGGTTTTGGGTCTGACATTTAAGTCTTTAATCCATTTTGATTTATTCTTGTGTGTAGTGTAAGAAGGTGATCTAATTTCATTTTTCTGCATGTATCTGTCCAATTTTCTCAATACCGTTTATTGAATAAATTATCTCTAATCCATTGTATGTGCCTGTTTCCTCTGTTGAATATGAAATGACTATAAAGGTGTGGGTTTATTTCTGGGATCTCTATTCTGTTCCATTGATCTATGTGTCTGTTTTTAAACCAGTGCCATGCTGTTTTGATTACTGTGGCCTAATAGTATAATTTGATATTAGGTAGCATGATTCCTCCAATTTTGTTCTCCTTTCTCAGAATCTCTGTGCTATTCAGGGCCTTTTGTATTTCCATGTAAATTTTTGAAATGTTTGTTCTAGTTCTGTGAAATATGTCATTGGAAATTTTGATAGGAATTGCATTGCATCTATGGATTACTTTGGGTAGTATGAACATTTTAATGATGTTAATTCTTCCTATCCATGAACACAGTATGTGCTTCCACTTATTTGTATCTTCTTCAATTTTTTTCTTTAGCATCTTGTAATTTCCAAGTACAGGTCTTTCACATCCTTGGGTAGGTTTATTCCTAGGTATTTTATTCTTTTTGAAGTAATTGTGAATGTGATTGTTTTCTTAATTTCACTTTCTGTTAGTTTGTTAGTAGCATATAAAAATGCAACTGATTTCTGGGTGTTAATTTTTTATCCTGCTATTTTGATGAATTCATTTGTCAGTTGTGGTAGTTTCTTGGTGGAATCTTTGGGGTTCTGTATGTACAGTATCATGTCATCTGCAAATGAAAACACTTTTACTTCTTCCTTTCCAATTTGGATGCTTTTTATTTCTTCTTCTTGTCTGATTGCTGTGGCTAGGACTTCCAGTACTGTGTTGAATAAGAGAGGTGAAAGCAGATAACCTTGTCTTGTTCCTGATCTTAAGGGGCACACTAGTAGTTTTTGCCCATTGAGTAGGATGCTGGTAGTGGGTATGTCATATATGGCCTTTATTATGTTTAGGTATGTTCCCTCTAATTCCACTTTGCTGAGAGTTTTTATCATAATTAGTTACTGGATTTTATCAAATGCTTTTTCTACATCTATCGATATGATAATGTGGTTTTTATCCTTCATTTTTATGTGATGAATCTCATTTATTGATTTACGAATGTGGTACAAACCTTGCATTCCCAGAATAAATCCCACTTGTTTATGGTGCATGATCTTTTTGATGCATTGCCGCATTCAGTTTGCTAATATTTTATTGAGGATTTTACCATCTATGTTCATCAGGGATATTGGCCTATAATTTTCTTTCTTTGTAGTGTCTTTATCTGGTTTTGGAATTAGAATAATACTGGCCTTGTAAAATGAGCTTGGGAGCCGTCCCTCCTCTTGAATTTTATGAAAGAGTTTGAGAAGGAGAGATGTTAATTCTCAGAATGTTTGGCAGAATTCACCTGTGAAGCCATCCAGTTGAGGACTCTTGTTTGTTGGGCCTTTTTGATTACTGCTTCAATTTCACTAGGTGCAATCTGTCTATTCAGATTCTCTGATTCTCCCTGATTTAGTTTTGGAGGGTTGTAGGAATTTATCTATTTCATCCAGGTTGTCCAATTTGTTGGCATATAGTTATTCATAATATTTTCTTACAATACTTTGTATTTCTTTGGTGTCAGTTATCATTTCTCTTCTTTCATTTCTGATTTTATTTATTTGGCTCCTCTCTCTTTTTTTCTTGATGAATCTGGTTAAAAGTTTGTGAATCTTGTTCAACTTTTCAAAGATCCAGCTCTTGGATTCATTGACTTTTGTATCTTTTTTTATACTCTATTTCATTTATTTCTGTTCTGATCTTTATTATTTCCTTCCTTCTACTCACTTTGGGTTTTGTTTGCTATTCTTTTTTTTCAATTCTTTGAAAAAAAAGTTAGGTTGTTTATTTGAGCTTTTTCTTATTTTTTTGAGATAGGCCTGTAATGCTATTAATTTTCACTTAGGATTGCTTTCCCTGCACCCAACAGATTTTGGATAGTTGTGTTCTCATTTTCATTTGTTTCAGGTATCTTTTGACATCTTCCTTGATCTGGTTGTTGGAACATTCATTGTTTAATAGCATGTTATTTAGCTTTCATGTCTCTCTGTGTTTTTCAGTGTTCTTCTTGTAATTGATTTCTAGTTTCATAGTATTGTGGTCAGAGAATATGGGTGATATGATTTCAGTCTCCTTACATGTATTGAGACTTGTTTTGTGTCCTAATGTGTGGTCTATCCTAGAAAATGTTCTGTGTGCACTTGAAAAGTAAGTATATTCTACTGCTTTGGGCTGACATGCTCTGAAGATATCAACTGAACCCATTTGATCTACTGTGTCATTAAAAGCTGCTGCCTTGTTGATTTTCTGTCTAGAAGATCTATCCATCAAAGTCAGTGGGGTGTTAAAATCCCTGACTATGACTACATTTCTGTTGCTGTCTTCCTTTATGCCCATCAAAATTTGCTTTACATATTAGGTGCTCCTGTGTTGGGTGTTGGGTATGTTAATGTTTATTATCATCTTGTTGGATTTGTCCATTTATCATTATGTATTATCATTCTTTGTCTATTACTATAGCTTTGGTTTTAAAGTCTATTGTATCAGATATAAATATCACTACCCCAGGGTTTTTTTCCTTTCTGTTTGCACAAAATATCTTTTTCTATCCCTCTGGAGAATTCTCTTGTTTCATTTGGGGTCTGTTTCTTCATCTTCCCTTTTTGGGTACTTCTTTGTTTTGTTTCTATGTATTAGGTAGATCTGCAAAGTGTCTGATGCAGGCCTATGTCAAACATTGTGACTGGCCCTGGGCAACCTGTTTGGAGCTACCAGTGATCCACTTGTGTGGCTCTCTCTGCTGGGCCTGTTTGTGTGCAGAAAGAACGAGGCTGCACACCAGTACAGTGCCTAGGGCAAGGTCAGCTAAAATCTCAGCTCCCAGAGATCCGACTTAATTGTTAAACTTAATCAATGATATAGCCTCAAGCAGTACTCAGCTCCACAGGTGGAGCAGAGAAATTCCTGAAGGTGGGGCTCTTGCTTCCCCTCAGGCTCATGCCTCTTGGAGGGGGGTGCCCTGCCTGAGAAAGATGGCCTCTGCAGAATGGGGAATGACTCAGCACAAGGATCTTGATGGCTGTTCCTTCAGTTCTCTCCCCAGAACCACAAACCCCAGACTCTCCTCATGCATCTCTAGTCTACTCTGCCCTCCCTCTTTTAGGGCCCAGGTAACTGACTGCAAACAAAATATTGTGATTGGTCCTTTAACAGGCTTCCTCAGTCTCCAGGCATTTCTCCCTGGTACACAGAAGCCCTGATGTTTTCACAGCTGTATATTATCTGAGTTCCTTTCCAGACTCTGTCGCTATAAGGCTGGGGAGGCCAGCTTGTGGTTTAGACCCCACAGTTCTCAGGGAAAAAACCCCACCCACTGAAATATCCCTCTGGAACTTCAACTGCCACCCATGGGAGCCTAGTCAGTCCTCTCACACATCCTCCATACTCCCTACCAGTCACATTGGTGAAGTGGTTTCTTCTGTCTGTCTATGGTTATAAGGCTTCTCTCCAGCTAGTGTTCAGTTGGTTTTTCAGGATGATTTCTCTATAATTTAGTTGGAATTCCAGATTGGTCCAGGGAGGATATTAGTATAGCTTCCACTTATTCCTCTACCATCTTGGGTCTGGCATAATTATCAAGAGATGCTATAGGATCTACATCCTGTAGAATTACGTAAACATAATATAAAGCCCCTGTGGTTCTACCTTCACCTGCCAGAGGGTAGGGGCAAACTCAGCTGAGCCCTGCAGGGCCTTACTTGGGAAGGCATTCTAATGATAATGTTTCACTTCACAGTAATAATTTTGAAATATAGCTCGGTGCTAAGTTACATTTTTTCTGAGCTTTATATAAGAAATGGCAACTTTAAATTTGCTTCACTTAAAAATTCCCTTTAGTAATGTACATCAAAGTGACTGCATTGCATTGTATACTTGAAATTTGCTAAGAGGGTAGATCTTAAGTGATCACAAAAAATAAAAAGAAAATAACTATGTGAGGTGATGGATATATTAATTAGCTTGACTATGATGATTATTTCACAATGCATGTACATATCAAAACATAAAGTTATATGCTTTAAGTACTATTTGTATTTGTGAATTATGCTTCTAGCACTCAAAAAATCTCTGTAAATATTCTTTCAATTGGATTTGTCTCATAATAAATTATTGCATATTTCTTTGGTGACTATAACACTGTGTTTAATTTATTTCTTTACTTTATCATTGTTATAAAATAATTATAATGTATTCTGTCACTTTTGTCTCTTAAAAAGTTATAACATTATCATCAAGAGGAAGTTTTTATATTTAAATCATTATGTTAATGAGTATTTTCTATTGATGAGAGGGTCCCTACCTATGTATAAGATTGTTTGACATTCTTTGCTATTTTATCCTACCTAGCCCCTGTTTCACCATCCAGGGGCAGTTAGAATGAAATGAGATAAAAATGTCATCTTTGTGAATGAGTTCTCTTCCTTCTGAAAGTCATATGGCAAAATCCTTTTTTGTGTTTCCCATGTATTCTCTTTTTGTTTGTTTGTTTCTTAATCTTATTTCATGGCTCACTTTTCTTCTTCTTCTTCTTCTTTTCTTTTCTTTTTTTTTTTTTTTTGGTAGAGCAAAACTTGCTTCCTGTTGCGATGCTGTCCAAAACTTCATTGTTTCTCAAAATAACACTCCAATTGGAACTAACATGAGTTATGAGGTGGAAAGTAAAAATGAAATCCTAATTAGAAAGACCATTTTTAATATGTTTCCAGTGGTGAGTAAAGATTTATTGTGGTTTATTTGTGTCATCCTTCCAGGTGAATTTTCTCTCACTTCAAGTTATAACTTATCATAATGGCAGAATTAATGAGTTAAAATACCATTCTCTCTTGTATAAGATACATAGCAGTCCATTTTAAAGAGGCAGTTTTGAATGCATGGTGACTCTGCAGGGGATGGTATTTATATCTTAAATGATAAGCTCTCCTACTTCTTGAGTCTCCATGACATCCTTGAATGAGATGAGGTACTTGGGCTTCCTACATAGTAATTACTGGGGCTTGGGAAGATGACCATTTTTTACCTGGAATAAGATTGTTTCAATTACCAGTTTGGGTAATTGAGTCAATTCCTTCACAAAGAACTGTAGGTTTATGTGATTAATCTTTGGGACGTAAATATCTAAGAAATTTTGGTCAATAGACGTAACCCCCATAGATGGATTTTTGCCTCATGTGTGTACCGATATACGCCAGGGTCCTGGGACACTTCCTAGTACCTATACACACTCATCTCATATTTGTTAAATAAACTAGTGAGTAATGATTCAGTATTGTTACAAGAAGAAACATGTCCCTTAATAGAAATCCAAAGTCAGGGGAAATTTTTGTCATGCAGAACATTTTGTTGCTTAGAAACGTACACTCTCACGAATCTTTTGTAATTGATTTGAATAAATGCAATTAGGCTGAGTCGATATGGTCAAAATGGGATCACTTTCTATATGTAATTTACCAACTGTAGACTATTACATTCTTACAATTAATTTTTGTGAACTTTTGACTTCTTACAACTAATTTATTTTTAGTCTTGTAAGTTGCTCCACTTTTTAAAGAACATTACAACTCAAAGAAAGAATAATTTTCTGGGAAGGAATGAAAAACAGAGAACAATAGAAGAAAATATTACACATTTTCTGAAAGAAAAGGAGGGCAAAAAATAACTCACACATAGCATTCTAAAATATCCTCATGATGCATTGAAATGCCAGTAATTGGAAAGATAACTAAAAAATACTTATATTCCCTATCAAGGACAGCTGTGGAGGGTTCCACAATGAGCAACTCTTTCACCCATGTAGTTTTTGCTAGTGTTTTTCTTGCTTTAAACTGACTAGAACAGAAGAGTAGCAGATATTTTTCTGCTTCTAACTGACACCTTGAAAAGAATACCTTACCAGAGGCTGGATAATTCTGTATGCAATTAACAACATTCACTTCCCAAATTTACACTGAATTTTGAAAATTATGAAGTCAATCCAGTAGTATTTGCAAAGCTAGGTAATGTTTCAGTGTTGTTTAAACATTGCCAGTTCCATGGATATGGCTTATGAGAGAGATGACCTCTTTCCCACCCTGCTTTCCTGCATGCCCACCCTGCTCAGTTCCACTCGGCTGCACTCAGCTCAGATCTGCTGGCTACACAGCAAGAGGTCTCAATAGATGCTTTTGATTAAAAGTCATGAAGCCAGTTTCTCCAAACACTTTACTAAGTAAATTGCAAAGGACAACAACGAAGTTGGTTTTCAACCAGACTGAGCAATGTGTGGACACTTGAAATGCACCAATTCACATTTTCTTATGAGATTTATTTTAGGGAATTTTGATGTTTATAATTTATTTAAACTCTTACTGAACACTGAGATCCCAAAGCATATGGATGCATTTCCCCAGCTGACCAAAAAGCCACAGAAAAACATATATTATTTTGACTGCTTAATTGGAGATATACTTCCCTCAGTAATCTTTTCTATTGTGCCATAAAGAACATATTTGCATTCTACCCTATCTATAAAATTCAGAATTCATTGTGATACCACTTAGTAAGCACTGTCTGAAGATGTCTCAAGCTAGAAGTTTAGTGACTAGAATTTCCCTGAGGTATTTGAGAACCATTCATTTTATGAGCCAGGCAATCTGCTATGCATTGCAGATATAAAGAAAAATAAGGCAGGTACTTCACGTTTTATGTGTTGAACATGAGGAGATGCATAATGTGTAGAAATTAAGAGCATGGACTCTGGTGCAGATTGCCTGGGTTTGAGTCCCAGTTCTGCCACATTCTAGCTTTAACTCATGCCTCTAGCTTCCCATCTGTAAAATGCTTGTGAGGTTCCTGTGTGGACTAAATGCCTTTATAAGTTATGCACTTGGTTACCTTGCATAATATGGACTATATGATTTTTAATTTTTAAAGACAAACCTAAAAGTGCTGAAGTAGAGTTCTCTTTGCTCGTTAGGCATCTCCCATGTGCACCATCAGGAGCAGATGGCATCATAGTGATTCAGGGGTCTGCTGGGCTGCCCACAACCACATCAGCCCTGAGTGTTGCTAGTAGTGCTGGTAAACGGGCTTTGGGGAGTCGGGTGCCCCAGCTTGTAGCATTTGCCAATTTTAGTGATGTAAATACCCCAGCACAGTTGATTTTAATTTACCAATGGTTTAACAACCCCCTTACAAAATTCCTAGATATTTACCAGTTGACTCTTCCAAACTCCTCCCAAGTGGGCTTCAGCACAATCCTGGGGCTGCACCAGCGTGGGACATTGAGCCAGCAATCATTTATTTAAGTCACTGCATACAATGCACTGTGCTAGGTCTGCAGTGAAAGATGAGGAACAACTAAAAGTGCTAAGCACGCTCCCTGCCTTGAGGACTTACACTCCAATTGTAGAGGAAAAAAAATAGGTGAATCAGGACCCTGTCACTGTGGAACGTGAGCTGGCACTGATGTTGCTGGGGAAGGTCATGTCATTCCTTCGGGGAAAGCGACCAGCGAAAGAAAAGTGTAGTGTTGAATTGAAGAGCTATGTTTCAGACTGGGGAGGAGTTGGTGAAAGTGGGAATCTTTCAGAGTAGGCAAGTTGGGTCCCTGGAAAAAATTTAAAAGATTCAGCCCTGGGAAATTAATTTGAAATATGTCACCACAGAGGGAGTGGGCCTCCCTGTAATGCCATGGCTGATCATTTGCGGAGATGGCAGGCATAAATCTATCGTCACTGAGCCTGAAGGTCTAACTATTTAAGAAGCTTGGGAACGTTTGCTAAATTAGCTATTAATTTTAGTCCCCAGAATAGAGGACTTTACGGTATCTTCCAATTGCTCTTTTTTCTCTTTTTTGCTGAAAACATTCCTGTTGGTAAGGCACAATGTGGGATTTTGCCATTCTCATTTTATTTAATCATGTGATGTAAACTGCATTATATTTTATACACAAATATTATATTTTATATTATTACATTATATTGTATGTGATGTGCAGTGTATTTCTTTCCAGGAAATAACAGGTTTAGAAGATTTTTTTATTATGTCATAAGTTGATCAACATGGTATGGTATTGCTACTTCTCTTCTTCTTTCCTTCGCATGTGTAAAAGTTAGGGTACTTGAATTTACCTAATGATGCTTATGGTTCTAAAACTAAAGATGTCTCATGCTAGTTTTTCACTTTTTCCTGCTAGTCACAGCCTTTTGTGGAGCACCGCTACAATCAGTGTGCAGTGGTTGGAAATGGGGGGATTCTGAGTAAGTCTCTCTGCGGAGCCGAAATAGATAAATCTGACTTCGTTTTTAGGTAAGGCCTCTTCATCTGGTTTCTTTGAACCAAAGACCAGTTGGATATTTTACAGGATTAGTATAAAGATACTCGGTAAATTGATCTTTGAGCTGTGTCGTGTAAGTCTACAAATTATTTTGGTAGGCTTTCCTGCAATGTTAAATGTATCGTTAGTTCCTCTGAATGTGGACACCAGAAGGAGAAAAATGCACTGTGATAGTTTAATTTTCAGAAGCTCTGGGTGAAGTCATGGCAAGAGAGGGTCCGCAGTAGTGCAGGGCTCACCAGAGCCTGAGGTGCACTGAGGACAGCATGGCTCCCTGGGAGGACTCTACAAAGCAACATTGCCTGGTTCACCTGGCCTTGAAAACTAGAGTATTTCAAGGAAGTTTTGTTCTCAGATAATACTTGGGAGCTGCTGAACTAGGCACCACACAGCCATGCAGCATCACTGAAATTAAAAAAAAAATTGTGAGTCTTCTACATTATGATCTTTTTAAATATTTATTTCTCCAAACCAGCCAGCTTGGGAAAATAGAAACAAAAATGGTTTCCATGTGTACCTGTAGTCATAAGACATGGTCTAGGGCATCTGTGCTTTCAGAATTTGAAGGAAAGGTGATCCATCCCTGGGAGGATGGAGTTCAATTGAAATGCACCTTTTTAAGAAGTAAATTGAAATCTGTTTCTTCCTATTTCAGGAACACTGATTTTATACATCAGAGGAGATCCTTTGATTCTTATCTATTCAGTGTTGCTCTTTTCAGCAAATAATTTTTTTTGAATCAGTAGTTTCCCCCTCACTTTAATCTCATTTAAAATGTTTATGCTGAAGGCAGTGACAGAACAACAGACCATCAGCCCAACAACTGTTGGATGTGTTCCTCATAGTGAATGTCAAAATGGCCAATACCTGAATGATTTAGCCATTCGGTTAAAGTACTCAGTACTAAAAAGCCATCATCAAGGTAAATCATTCTTCTTTTAATGGACCTTTTATAAACTTAAAATTCCCAAAACATCTGTAGTATAATGCCAAAACATCCATTTTACTTTATGCAACTATGTGATATAGGAAATCCAACAAGTTTAGTTTAAAAAAAAATTTTAAATCTCACAAGCTATTTAATTTTTAACTTTCAAATAAATGCATACATCTGTAGATTCTACATTTGCTGATGCCAGGTATCTTTCTGCATATAGAGTTCCCTTTGAAGTTTGCCTTTCAAAGTAAAAGGCAAAATGAGAGCTAGACATGATTGGTGTCATTAAACTTTATTTAATTTTTAAGCCTGTACCTATTTTGGCTTTACATGTTCATGTTTTATAAAATAATGTGGAAAGTGCTTATTATTATTTTTTCCCTTTCAAAAGATTGGGAGCTGTCAGTTAAGAGTGTAAGGAGCAAAAATAGGCAACGACTGGCTTTCCTATGCGACTGTGTATCTACAACACCCAGTATCTCCTTCTCCTTTGATACTATATGGAAATAACCTTTATTCTTCAGCAGAATATGGGACTGTGCTAGAATGTAGATCTGTTATTATAAAGCCACTAATGAGGGCATTTCTGGTCTGTCATCTATGATTAGTATTTTCCCCAAAGTGCTATATCTAATTATTTTCAGATGTATCTTTTGTATCAAGGTGGGAAGTGTGTATTTTGTTTGTTTGTATGTTTAATAGAACATGGAATAAAATATCTCAACTTCATTCATACTTCAGAACACATGAACTTTAAGCAGTCTTCCTTAAGGAAATACTCAGGGCATATGTATGCCCTTTTGTATGTATAGTTTCAAACAATTAGTCTACTTGAAATTCTGTAAATGGTAATTATGGAGTCATAACCAACTTTCCCTTTTTGTGTGACAAGAATATAATTGCTCAGAATTACAATTGTTAACTTGTTTTCCAATTGAAAAACAAATCAGTACTCAAAAGAGAATGAAAGCATCAATATAAAAACATCATTATAAGAACATAAGCATTTTATTTATTAACAGCATAAATTGGTGGGAAAACTATCCATAAGGGAATCAGGAGATTTTTGCTTTTTCCATATAGTCTTTGCCGTACAGAGTCTGGCAGACTTTGTAACCTTTCTCACAATGCCTTAATGTTTTGAAATCTGTAAATTGGTGATCATACTACTGTAAGAATATAATCAGTATAAGTAATAATTTTAATAAGAGGAGTATGAACTCGTCAAAAGCTAGGCAAGCTTTGTCATTTCTAGTTTTACTACTTATGAGTCTAAATCAATGTTGAAACCACTTATCAAATTTGTATGTTTTGTACAACATTGAACCTGCTAAGAGTTCAGTACTTATTAAATAGTTTTAAATGGAAATCAGATGAATTCTGAAGAACTCTTAAACAGCAATGATTTTCTCAAAAAAATGACAATGATCACGCATGTATACACGTATCTGTTTGTGTGTACTCTTCTTTTAAGTTGTATTTTGAAAATAGTTTTCTTCCAAATTTCAGGTGTAATCTGCCCCCAACGACAGGAAATGTCAGTGAAGATGTTGGCAGTAAAACCAATCTTGTAACTGTAAATCCTAGTATCATAAGACTCAAGTAAGTACGTCCAGCTCACACAGCAGTTCAGGAAACTCGTTCATTGTTCACCATGTTTCTTAGTCTGAGCACTCGGTTTTGTTGCTGATGCTGACTTGAAATACAGCTGGAATGATGTTTTTGGAAAATATATAAGAATATATCTGTAATTTTTGAATTTCCATCAAGGTGTGGCTCGTGAGAGGTATAACCAGTTGTACTTCTAATGACACAAGCTGAACATTGCTCATCAAATGAGAACTTACTATCTCTTCATCTTCTTTTACAACAGTAAAGTTACTATTTTCAATTTTCTTTCAGAATTTTAGTGTTACTCTTTTATCTTGGTAATGGTTTCTTAATAAAACCTAATCTATTTCGAGACTTCAGAGAGCAAGCCTTAGGAGAACCTAGCAAAATTTGATTTTCACTTTGGATAGTGCATTACTAAAGAATAATTGCTATGCTTCATATTCCATTATGCAATTGCCATGAAATGTTTGTTGGTTAATGAAAGTCCCATACATAGTCTTACTGTATTATTTTAATCAAAAGCCATTAATAGAATATACTCTTCAAGTAATTCTAGTATCCATTAAGAGAATATAAAATATCATATCTGCCTCCCAAAAGCTTACTTTTAAAATCCACAAATTGTGTAGTTATTATTTAAATCAAAAATATAGAGAACTATCACAGTACATGGAGGAAATTTAAAAAGTGTATGTGTGTATATATATATTTTAGGTTTTCGAAAGGAAACTATTATAACCACACATGTACCAAAGGTGTACAAATCACAAGTGTACAGCTCAATGAATTTTTAAATGTACAGATATTTTAAGAGTATCCTATGTTTGAGAACGCATTTCATCATTATAAACTTGGAATGTGTTTCAGTACCAAAAAGCAAGCTTAGAAAAAAATTACTGAGTTTGAAGATCAAAGATTATAAGAAATGTATGTCCAGTCAGGGTATGGCCCAGTAAGAAAGTAACAGTGAGATTCTAGAAATACCAAGAAAGAGAGATGAAGGCCTAGCCTTTGATATTTACCAGATTTGAGTTTTCTCTGAATCTATAGTTGTTCATATACAGTGATATGTATGATTCAGTTTTTGTGGCCAGTGGTAAATTCAGCCTTGTGTTTCCAAAACCACTGCTTTGATTGTTATTGTTATTATTATGCATATTTTTAATTGGCAGATACAGGAACTTAAAGGAAAAGAAAGCAGAATTTCTGGAGGACATTGAAACCTATGGAGACGCATTCCTTCTTCTGCCAGCGTTTTCCTTCAGGGCCAACACTGGTGCCTCTTTTAAAGTGTACAACACACTGAAAGAATTTAACGCAAGACAAAAGGTTATATATTTCCACCCCAGGTACCTGAAGAATCTCGCCCTGTTCTGGAGAACTAAAGGTTTGATTGAGTATCGCCTGTCCTCCGGCTTCATGATCGCAAGTGCAGCTGTCGAACTATGTGAAAATGTGAAACTGTATGGGTTCTGGCCCTTCTCTAAAACGGTACAGGACACCCCTGTCAGCCATCACTACTATGACAACAACTTACCCAAACGTGGTTTCCATGAGATGCCCAAAGAATACAGCCAGATCCTCCAACTTCACATGAAAGGAATCCTCCAGTTACAGTTTAACAAATGTGAAATAGCCTAAGCAAAATGACTTAAAATGAGAGAATAGTTTTAATGTAATGGCATGGGTGAATAACAATGTTTCCGAACACAAAAAGTGGTGGTGGTAGGGTATAATAGGAGCAGCCCCCAAAACTTATTTTGATCAAAACTCCCCACTAAGTATGGAACCTGGGCAACCCATTCAATTGTTCTGATCTTCAATTTCCCTGCCTGTAAAATGGGGACCGGGATACCTAACTCATAACAGGAAAATGTGAGCATCAGTGGAAACTCTTGGCAAAGTATTTGCCTGAGGCAGGGACTCAAAGTCTTTTGCCTTGTTGATAATTTCCACCCTCACCAGACTGATAACAGAAACTGTTCTGTCTTGGAAACCCTTTCTGGAGAGAGCAGCTGAATTGCCAGCACTCACTAGGGGCCTTTCTCTGGCAGGCCTCTCAGAGTGCACACCACAAAATTAGGTGCTTAAGCAGGAGCCCTGATTATTCCGTTCTGACATCCTTCTCTCTGTATGGTAATGTGCCTGCTTTTGATTACGTTCACTTTTGTCATTCTCTGCAATGACTTGTGTTGTTTAGATTTTAGGCCTATTCTTTTTCTCCTTTATCATTTAAAGGAGAAAACATTTTTAAATCGCTTTTATATTAACTTCCTGCCTCACTCTTAAGCCCTTTCCTCTCCCACTGACAGGGTCTATCTACTTCAAGGATATGAATGGTTACAGTATCCAGTTCTTCCTACTTGTTGACTTGTCTGTGGGCTCACTTACTCAACTTTTTAAAAAATCACTGAAGAGCTACTTCCACCCTAACAAGCTCTGTGAGTGGGATGCAAAGGTGACTGAGTCCTGCAGGAGGAACCACTTTCATGGCACACTGTGAGACAGTGTGGTACGGGTTATTTCAGCAGTTGTGAACAAAGCACTGTGTGGGAATAATTAAATCTACCTCAGCGGAATCTCTTTGAGAGAAGAGGTGAGTTCTGAATTCGACCCAGCTGAGTTAGGTTTAATCAAATGAAGATAACTTGAGGCAGAGGAACTATGACAGGGGAGCAAGCTGTCCACTGGATTCTGATTCATCAAAACTAGTACATTGGAAGGTAGGTCACTGTCTTCGCCCCCAAAAACTGCCCCATGAGGGTAGGTTACAGAGTCTGAGGGTGCTAGCTGGGGCCACATCTGTGAAATGAGAATAATACCGACGTGACAGATTTCATAGTAAAGCTGTAAGGATTAAAACACGAAACCTTCTTTCTCATAAGGAAAGGTGTGTACTTATGTAAGAAGTAATACTGATCAGTTAAACATCAATCTAAAATGAAGCCTGAGTAGATAGAGAATATCAGCACTTTCACCACACTCCCTTCCATTATGCTGATACCTGTTAATATAGGTCAGCCCTGGGGTTGGCAGGGCTGGGTGGAAAAAGTGAGAGATTAAGCAAAACAAAAGCAAACATACAAACAAAAACAAAAAGTTTATCCCTGCATCTACTGAATAAGTTATTTGACATAAATAATTATGTGCATACTTTCCTACTTGTCTTTGTACCATCACAAGGTGAGCAGAAATATGAGTGGAATAGAGTAGGCAGCAAGCCAAATTAATTACAACTCTTAATTCTAAATTCTTAGCCAGATTATTGTTTTACTAAATGTTCACTTGTGAGAACACTATGCTGTAAATTGCTTATTTTGATAAAATACATCTTTAGTTTGATAATAGATGACATCTGTGATGCTATTCTCAGTTCGCTTTTCCATTTGTTCTTCTGGAACAAATGAAACCTATTAGCTCCATAAATTGATTAAACGCTCATATGTAAATATTTTCCAAAGGAAACATGCTTTTAGTTATATAAAGTCTAACTCATTTATCCTTCTTTTTGTGGTGATGAATAAGTAGCTGATTTTTACTACTTCTAATAAGTTTTATTAGCTTTTAAAAATCTGCTAGCAGCATTGGTAATGTCTCTATCATGTTACTAGCAATGGATGATCAAAAATAGATCACAGCATTCCAATATTTTACAGTTGGTAAAATGTTTCTTTCAAAATACTTTCTCATGCATAAGAACTTAAACTTTTCTCTTTAATGTTATTGGAAATTTGTAATTGATGAGTAAAAGTAATAGAATATAGTGAAATAATTAAATATATAATATGGAGACTTTATTAGTTATTTTAATAAAAATTGCATATGATTAGGACATTTATAGCTTACTCAAATTTTTCCCATATAACTTCCTATTTTAACTTTGAAAATTTCCTCTAGAATATTAAAACAAAATCTTTGATGTCACTGATCAATTTCAGGAATATTCAAAATGGTATGAGACTAAAAAGCAATGTCCTATTATACCCAAGTTCCAGTAAAAGTTCAGTAGAAAACAAATTTTTCAGTTGTGGAGAAAATTGTAGACCTATCCACAAGGAAACAACTGAAGTTGGTTTCTTGCTTAACATTTACATTAACATTTGT
Organism: Trachops cirrhosus; assembly: GCA_028533065.1. Lineage (NCBI taxonomy): Eukaryota > Metazoa > Chordata > Mammalia > Chiroptera > Phyllostomidae > Trachops > Trachops cirrhosus. The sequence goes on from CM052538.1 coordinate 57,643,959, forward strand.
ATTGCCATCCTCAAAGCTTGCTGAAATTACACAACAAGCCCAGCTAGATTCACATTTGCCAAAAGTCTTTTGTCAAAAAGAACGTGTGCATTCTCTGTGTCTGTTTCCCAAGTGAAATCCCAAGTATCAGCTTCCCAAGTAGCTGCTGTGAAATCTAAACAACTTGTATTCATCTGCTATGAGCTGAAACTCTGCTTCACCCTCTCCAGTGTCATCAGTAGGTTGTGGAGAAATAAAGGGAGTGGGTGGCCTAGTTCACACTGTAACATTTTCTCCCTGGCAAAGGGTGACCTTCCCCATGTCTCATTGTGATGTGCCAATAATTTCCTCCTGTTTAGGAACAGAATTTTTAAAAATTTTCTAAAATAAAATAAAACATGAATTTTTATAATGTAACATCAGCTATGAGAATTGTAAGTCATAAGTCACGGTTCTTTTTGTTCTGTGTTGGTGAATTATTACAAGTTTTGTCACTAAGATAAAAACAAAAAGAAAAACCTACTCCATTTCTTAGATTTATAGATGAGGTACTGCCAGGACTGACTGTGATATTCTCAAGAAATCTCTGGGCGTAATGAGCATTGCTTAAGTGTAGTTAGGTGGATTGGGTTTGATCTTCTGCTCTTAAAACTCAAGTGCATCTATGGGCATTGAAAACAGTCTGAGCACTGGTGCAAGAGAGTACTAAATCTTTAGTTCATACTCCAGCTCCTAACACCACATGCCACCAGATTCTAAGGAAAATACTGTTTTTTTCTGGATTCTATTTTCTGTTTATTGTGCAGCATCACTGGTCAATGTAACTGAATAACAAGATTCGAAAAGGATTTCCATCCAGATACAAACGTAGGCAGAAGTGGTCAGTGAAGCATACGTGCTTGCAGACTGCTGTACGGTCCTTGGAAAGGACTCCATAAACAATTGTATAGACTTAAGTTTTACCTAATAGAATAGTCCTTGAAGTCTCTGGGGTTTTTCTCCTAAGAAAAGGAAAAGCCAAACAAACAGATTGTCACTTTCATGAAAGAAGATTTCCTTCTGCTTGTAAATTCCAACCCTGTAAATTTGTGGGCTCTCAGCCAGTTAATCAGCCAAGGACATTTTTTGAGCACTTTCTATGTATAGAATACTGAATTAAGCCATAAATCAGACCTGTTTGGGACTAGATTTTTTCCCTTGCTTACAAAAAAATTTACCAGTTAGATACTATATCATGTCAAGTACCCTAAATCATTCCATGAATCTCAGGAAGCTTTGGGAAATTGGGAAATTTTGTGGATGACGGGTCCGTTCACATCCTAAATAGCTACTACAGAATGATAGTTGCAACAAAACATTTTATTTATTTAACATGACATGAAAACCCATTGTTATGTTATTAAACACTATAGGAATTGCAGGAATTCAAATAAAATATATGAAGCATTTGACCTCATGAGACTATTTCTTTCTTAATCCTGATTTTTAAAAAAGGGCACGGAGAGCTGCTGGGTGAGCTCAGGTTTCCTGGTTGCTCCAGGCTTCAAAAGGCTGACTCCACGGCCGGGGTACCGTTACCCTCCTGAAGACATATGGGCAGGGAAATTTCTCTTGTCCATTGCATCTTTTAAAAAATTTTTATTGTTGTTCAGCTACAGTTGTCCCCATTTTCCTGTTGCTCTCCCCTGTCCCATCCACCCACTGCTCCCAAAGACAGTCCTTGTCCATGGGTCCTTCTTATCTGGGCCATTGCTGTTCTAATACCATTCTGCTCTTAACAGCAACAACAAAAAATGAGTGATACATGATAAAGATGCATCGCTCATGGAGGAAAGACAAACTCGTTAGCTGCTGGTATTGGAACATTAGCTCACTATATGGAGAAAAATTCCTACACTGCATAATAGAAAAAGTTGGACTACAGGTAGATTAAAAATGGGTTCAAGGGTAAACTGTAAGGATAATAGAACTAAATGTTAGCGAGAGGCTGTACTTCTTAAATATAACCCTAAAATAATGTTTCTAAAACATCATTTAAGAAATTATGTCTCTGACTATGTTTTCTAGTCAATGAACAGCACCTTAAACAAAGGGAATAAGCTGGTGACAGACTGGAGTAGCTTTTAGCAATGTGTAAAATTGATGACGTTAATATAGAAACAATATTAAAAGCTGCAAATCAACAAGTAGAAAACAGGAATCTTAATATAAAAGTGAACAAAGAGTAAGAATGTGGTCTACAAAGGGAAATGTTAAGTAGCTAATAAGATCTAGAGTGATGTCCCAGCTTACTAGTAGCTAAGAAATAAAAATTAAAAGGAAATATTATATTGGCAAGAATTAGTAAGATCATTAATTCTAAATGCTGGTGGAAGTGTAAACTGACTGAACCATTTTGGAAAGTAGTCTGGAAATACCAAGTTAGTCAAATTAATTATTTGTCTGTCCTGGGGCCCAGCAGTCCCACCTTTTACATACACGCCCCAGAGAACTTCTGGTAGAGGTCCACAGGAGACTGACACTAAAATGCTGATTTCATTACTGTTTGCAGGAGCAGGAAGTTGGGTGCACCAGGGTCCATCTCTGAGGGAGTGAATGAGTTAACTCTGACAAAAATGTAGTATGGAATACCTGGCAGCAGTTAGAAGCAACTTATTGGATGTGTATAGAGCAGCTAGGATAGATCCTTAAAATATCGCATAAAGGGGAAAATAAGCTGTAGCATAATGCCACATAAATACATTAAAGTCTATTCAGACATATGTACATACAGACATATACATATTCAAGAACAAATGTTAAATGCTAGAAGAGTGCCCATTTAGGAGAGGGCAGTGGGAGTGGTTTAGGATAAAGGGAAAAATAAATAGTAACACAAGAAAAGGGCCTGCAGAGACAATGGCTACTGAGTATACCATGAACAAAGACCCTAATGATGAACTAAACTCTCAAAACAAGACAAAAATAAGATAAAATAAAATAACATATGCTAGTTTGAAAAGAGCAGAATTTTTAAAATAACATCAAAATAAAGTTTCTGTTTTCCAAGATGATAGGACAGATGTCCTGCAGTAGAAAAATAGTAGTGCCAAGGAGGTTAATCACAGAAGAGTGGAGAGGTACCACAAATTAGGAGAGAGAAGAAAACACGTACTATATGGAAATGAGCATTTATGTTATGCCAGGACTATGTAGGGTACTTTATATATTGCATTATGTTTAATAGAGCAAGCCTTTGAATATGAGAGTTCTGTCCAGAATGTAGCCAGCCATGTAATACGAAAAATAGAGACATTTACTGAAGAAGATACAAGATACAAGAAACATTGTACATAGGACAATGATGCCTCAGTCCCATTCAAAGTAGGCACCTTGGCACTTCTCATAGTTCTCCCAATCACCATCAGCTGCCCCACCATATTTTCCTGAATCTCATTGAAGGTCTGAAGTCTCTTCCTTTCCAAAGGTGATTTTAGTTTTGGGAAAAGCCAGAAGTTGCAGGTTGCCAAATCTGGGCTGTAGTGGGGCTGAGTCACCTGGGTGATTTGATGTTTCATGCATGAGACATGATGCATGAGTGGGCGCATCGTTGTGATGAAGCTGCTAATCAACAGTTGCCCATACCTGTGGTCTTCTGAATCATCCAAATAATTTCCATGGAGAAACATTCAAGATTAATGCAAAATTTGATGCAGATTCATTGCTCTACTCACTCAGCCATTTTGAATGTGACAACCACACAGTACACATGCTCAATCAATGGCATCTACCACCCCCACTGACTAGTACAGTGAAGTCATCATTGTTCACACATGTGTATCTAGTCCACTGTCCTTGGCAGCCAGGTTACACCGATGTCACGCAAAGGTTCTCATGTTAATTATGACTGGACTTTTTCTGGACAGATCTCATATTGTTATCCATACATAAATTAGTCTTACTGCCACAAAAATATGGAAGCTGAAGTTTAGGTGGGTGAATAACTTCTGTAAGGTTACACCAGAACTAGCATCAAAGTCACATCTGTCTGGCTCTACTGACACATGCACACCCATGAAACCAGCTTTATATAAACAATGTGCATTCCATTGCCCCAAAATGTTTTCATGTGCTGCTTTTGCTCAGCATAAGATCCATTCATGTTGTTTGTATATCATGAGTTTATTATTTTGTTGGCTGAGTAGAATTCTGTCATATGAGTGCAGCACCATTTGTTTATCCATGCACCTGTTAATGTACATTTCAGTTGTCTCCAGTTATTGGCTATTACAAATACAGCTCTCGTGGACATTTATGTACAAGTGTTTGTGTGGACATCTATTTGCATTGAACAACTAAATGCAAAATATAAATTTTGACCTTTGTCCCACATCACAAACACACATACAAAGTAACTCAAAAGGACTCATCTAGCATTGAAGTGGCTAGGACACATGGTCAATGTATGTGTAACATTTTTAAAAAACTACCAACAGTTTTCCAAAGTGTTTGTGACGTTTCATGTTTCTCTCAGCAGTGTATACCAGCTGCAGTTGTCACATCTTTCATAAAATTTGGTATGGTTGGCATTTTACTTATTAAAAAATTGTTTTAAAAATTTTCAGTTATAGCCTCAGTTGGTGTGTATCAGTTGGTTGAGTGTTGTCCTGCAAACCGAAAGCCTGCCGGTTAGATTCCTGGTCAGGGTACATGCCTGTGTTGCAGGTTTGGTCCCCAGTCGGGGCACATAGGGAAAGCAGCCAAACAACATTTTTCTCTCAAACCAATGTCCCTTCCTTTTTCTCCCTCCCTCCCCCTCTCTCTAAAAATAAAAATTAAATTAAAAAATATTTTAATTAGAGTTGACAGTCACTAATACAGTACATTAGTTTCAAGTGTACAGCCCAATGGTGAGACATTTATGTAACTTATCAAGTAATCCCCATGATAAGCCTAGTACTCATCTGACACCATACATAGTTATTGCAGTATTATTGACTGTATTCCGTATGCTGTACTGACATCCTTATTTTGCAACTGCCAGTGTTACGGTCAGTCTTTTAAATTGCATTGGATGTATGTATGTCTCATGATTTTAATTTGATTTCCCTTATGATTGTATTTCATATGTTTATTTGCCTTTTGTATATCTTTTTTGGTGGCCTGTTCAAATATTTTGACTACTTTTAATTGGATTGTCTACTCATAATTCAGTTATGAGAGACTTTTGTACATTTTAGATAAAAGTCTTTTGTCAGTTATATGTTTTACAACTATGTTCTCTTAGTCTGTAGTTTGCCTTTTCATTTTCTTAATAGCATCTCTTGAATAGCAAAAGTTTTCAATTTTACTGAAGTCTAGTTTATTGATTTTTAATTTTTTGTGTGTGTCCAATTGAAGAAATCTTAGCCAAACCCATGGTCGCTAAGGTTTTTTCCTATGCTTGGTTCTAAAAGGTTTATAGTTTGGCTCTTAACATTTAGTCCTATGAGTCATTTTGAGTTACTCTGTGTGTGTGTTTATGATGTGGGACAAAGGTCAAAATTTATGTTTTGCATTCAATTGTTCAAGGAGAATTTGTTGAAGAGAATTTCCCCTTTGTACTAGTTTGGCATCTATGTTGAAAATCAACTGATTTATATTTCCTTATTCGTGGACTCTCTATTCTGCTCCCTTGATTTATCTGTCCTCATGCCAGCACTATTACTATCTTGATTAATGTAACTTTATAATAAGATTTGAAATAAGACAGTGTGAATCCTCCAATTTTATTCTTTTACAAAGTTTTTCTGGGGGGAAGGAAAGGGGCTACTCTGGAAGACTTTGAATAAAATTGTTAATCATTTTTTTCTTACATGTTCGGTAAAATTCAGCTGTGAAGCTATCTGGCTCTACAATTTCCCTTGAGGAAAGATTTTAAATTATGAACAATTTCTTTAACAGATATGAAGCCGTCTGGGTTATGTGTTTCTTTCTGAGATTTGGTAGTCTGTGTCTTTCAGAGAATTTATCCTCGTTATTGAAGCTCTGGGCTTTAGTGTCATAAAGTTGTTCATAATATTCTCTTATCTTTTCAATATAGTAGAGTCTGCAGTGATGCCTCCGATCTCATTTCTCATTTTAGTTATTTGTGTTTGTTATCTCTCTTTTATCCCTTGTATGAATGCTTAGACGTTTATCAATTTTATTGATCATCTAAAAGAAGCAGCTTTTGAGGATCTTTAATATCTGCACTGATTTTTATTATTTCCTTACTTCTTCTTTCTTGGGGCCTCATTTACCTTTCTTTTTATAGTTGTTTAAGGTAAATAATGTGAGACTTCTTTTTGTTTTTAACATGGATTTTAGTTCTATAAATTTTTCTCTAAAAACTTGAGCTGCTTCCTACAAATTTCATATATTCATGTATTCATTTTCATTCAGTTCAAAATATTTTCTGACATTTGATGTCTTCTTTATACCTTGGGCTTTTCAGTGTGTTATTTAGGTTCCAAATATTTCTAGATTGCTTTTGGTATGTTACTATAGATTATTTTAAATTAATTTCAGTGTAGTCAGTTAACATGCTTTGTATGATTTGAATCCATTTAAATTCACTGAGACTTTATTTTTATGGACCAGAACATAGTCTTTCTTTGTAAATATTCTGTGTGTACTTGAAAAGAGTATGTACTCTGATGCTGTTGGAATTAGACCAGATTGGTTGATATTGCTGTTTGAGTCTTCTATGGCTTGTCTGATATTTGTGTGTTTGTCCTATCAATTATTAGGAGAATGATATTAAATCCTTGACTCTAGCTGTAGATTTATCTATTTCTTCACACAGTTCTATCAATTTTTGCTTCATGTATTTTAAAGCTCTATTAGTAGATGCATGAATGTTTAGGGTTGTTATATTCTCTTGATAAATGGCCCATAACACTTTGAAATTACCTTCTTTACCTCTAATAGTATTCTTTTCTCTGAAATCTATTTTGTCTGATATTAATATAGCCATTCCAACATTTAAATAGCATTTGCATTATGTCTCTTTTTTCAACTTGTTGTTTCACTACAGTTGTCTCATTCCCCCCCATCACTCCCCGCCCACCCCAGTCATCCCCACTTCCCACCCTTGATCCTCCCCCACTTTGGTTTTGTCTGTGTGTCCTTTATAGATGTTCCTGAAAATACCACATGATCTCACCTATAAGTGGAACCTAATCAACAAAACAAACAAGCAAGCAAAATATAACCAGAGACATGGAAATACAGAACAAACTGACAGTAACTAGTGGCGAGGTGGGAGGAGATAATAGGGAGGAAAGGGGGAAGGGTTTTCAGGAATATGATATCTCTTTTTTATCATTTTACTGTGAACAAATTTATTTCTTTATATTTAAAGGGATTTTCTTACAGGCAGCACATAGTTAGGTCGTGCCTGTTTTTTATCTAGTTTCAACATCAACATGTACCTTTTATTTGGTGTGTTTATACCATTTAGATTTAATTTTATATATTTTATTTCTCCATATATTATAAACCAGAAGATACTTTATGGTACCTTTTACTTTAAACTGTCAGTTATCTTTTTGGAAAATTTAAAAATTTTTCCTACTTACCCACCTATTTACCACTCTCAGTGCTCTTCATATTTTGTGTAGTTTACAGTTGATTTGTGTATTATTTCTCTGAAGGACTTCCTTTACAATTTCTTATAGGGCTGGACTGCTGGTAATACTTCTTTCAGATTTTGTATGTTTCAGCAGTGTTTACTTCACCTTCATTTCAAAAATATTTTTGTTGGGTATGAAATTCTAGATTAATGGTATGTTATCTTTCAATATCTTAAAGGTGTTACTCCACTCTCTTCTGAATTGCCTTGTTTCCTGCAAGAAGGCTGTCGTTAGTCTTACCTTTGTTCCCATGTAGATACTGTAGTTTTCCCCCTTCGGTTCCTTTAAAATTTGAGTTCTATCACTAGTTTGAGCACTTTCATTACTATGTGTGTTGATGTACTTTATGCTTTTGTACTTGAGGTTCTTTGGCTTTTTGCATGTGTGAGCTTATAGCTTTCATCCAATTTGGAAAGATTTTGGCCATTATTTTCAAATGTTTTTTCTGTCTATTCTCCTCCCCACCCCCTTTTTTAGGAACTCCAGTCACACTTATATTAAACCATTTTAATTTGTTCTGCAGCTCACTGATTCTCTCTTCATTCACTGCTTTCCTAGTCATTCTTCATTCTGGATAGTTTCTATTCCTATATCTTCAACTTCACTAATACTATTTTTGCAATGTCTAATGTGGTGTTAATCCCATCCAGTATGTTTTCCACTTCAAACACTGTAGAAATTTGATTTGTGTCTTTTTATATCTTGCATGTCTATATTTAACATGTTTGATCATTCCTCTGCCTTCTGGAACATATGATATATATATACACATATCCCTTTTAATGTCCTTTACTTCTAATTCTATCATCAGAATAATTCCAGCCTCTGTTTCTACTGATAGATTTTTTTCCTTCGATATGAATTGTATTTTCCTGCTTCTTTGAATGTTTGATAATTTTTTATTGAATGCCAGATACTGTGAATTTTACTTTGATAGGTATTGAATATGCTGGTATTTCAATAAATATCTTAATATTTGTTCTGAGAAGAAATTAAGTTACTTGTAAACAGTTTCTTCCTTTCAGAGGTTTACTTTTAGTCTTAGTCAGTTGGAACAGAGCAGCACTTATTCTAGGGTAACTTTTTCCCATGCAATGGGAATATACTTATGAGTACCCTACTCTACACCCCATATTGCTAGGTTTTCCCTTTTTTCTAATGGAGACATGAATTATTCCTTGATTTTTTAAGTATTAGAAGTTGTCCCTTCTGCTCCTTTGGGTGATTGTTTTCTCAGATTCCAGTACCTTTCTTGTTGGCCAGTACTCAGCTACAGACTAGAGGAGAATCCTCTGTGGAGATTGCTCTCTATGATGTCTTTTCCACTCACGGAGTCTGCTGGACTCTGCCTCAGCTTCCCTTCCTCATGCTCTGGCCGGGATACTCGCTAGGCAGTAAATGCAGACAATTGTTGAGCTCACTTCTTTTATTTCCCCTTTTGTCAGGCATCATTGTCCTGAGTTGCCTAATATGCACTGTCTGAGAACCATTGTTTTATATATTTTGTGTAAATTATCTAAATTGTTTCAGACAGGAGGTTCAATCCCTATTAGCCTATCTTATTCAGAAGAAGAAATTCCCATATAGTTTTATTTTTATAGTGTTTGCCACCTATCTTTTGCTGTGGTCAAACCTCTTCCAGGATTTCCCCTTGCCCATCTGAAATTTGTACTCATTTTTTTAAACCCACAGTTCCATGATAGACTTTATTATAAGAATATAATAAAAATCTTCTATTGAGTACTTACTATATATTTGGCACCTATGTAAGAACTTGGCTTACATTATCCTATCTTATTTAAACCTGTATATATGAGGTAGATTTTATTGTTTCTGTTTTATGTATAAGAAAACTGAGGCTAAGAAACTTGCTCAAGGTTATATAGTATATAAGTGTCAGAGCAAGTTTCAAATTCAGGTTGAATGCCCAAAGCCTACGTGCTTAATCAGTATTTTATCCTGTCTTTAGTTTTATTGTTGTTAATGTTGTTTTATTTTGAAAAATAAGACTACCCCAAATTTTTAAATTTCAGAATTTTACTTTCATCAAATTGGGTTTTAATTTTGAAGTTGCCTCATTATTCTTGATAAGTTTCAATTTTTAATTTTTCTAAATTAAGGAATTATAACTAAAGCTTATACTATAAATTTTATTGTATTCTATTATATTCATCTTAAAGTATAACTTTTGAATTATCTGATATGTTGCATTCTTTTGATTTCCTTTGAAAATGAGCATTTAATATAATAAATTAATTTATTTTCTTAGCCTGATTTTACTTTATTTGTTTTAAGGTGTGTGTGAATGTGTGTGTTACCCAGTAAAGTACCAATGTATTATTATTGTATTCCGTGTCTTTTGAGGGTCTCAAAGAGATTTAAAATCCTTATCTCAGCTATTATAATGTGATTTTTGGGGGTTCATATCACCAGCCTCACCTGATATAAAAAAGTGAGCAATCAAAAATCAAGGCTGTTAAAAATTTGCAAAGTTAATAGCCAGGCAACCACACCTCAAGCCTGATACTATTTATTGAAAGATTTCACCAAGCACTGTGCATAATACTTCACATGTATTATCATGAGTTCTTGCAAGTATATGTAGCTGTCAATCTGATTTTCAAAAATGAGAAACTGACACAGGAAGATCAAAGTGCCATTAGCTGAAAATATCAAAAAGCACTCTCAAACTGGCTAAAATTCTGTAGAACTCTTTCCTCACAGATCTAGAGGTGCAGAGACAGGGTAAGTAAGAGCTTTGGTGCTGGCTCTGTATACCTGTGGGTGTGTATCCATCCAGTTTACCTCTGTGTGTTGACTTTGTTTTAAGACTGGTTGTTGGACAAAAGCAGCACATTCTGGCCTCATGTATGGACATCTGTACATCTCCAAAGAAGACCAGAGGGTAACTTCTTGACACTAGCTCAGAAGGAGGAAGAGCTTTTTCCAAAGCCCCAGCAAACCTCCTGTTTCTCACTGGTTTGAATTGGTCATATGTACATTCCTGAAACGATCATTGGCAAAAGTAATAAAGGGAATATGGACTTAACCTTAAAAATGTGCCCTGTCTCTGGGATACATGGGCATCAAGGGGAATGAGTATGTACCTGAAAATATTTAGAGTTCCGTTGGAAAGAAGAGGAGAGAAAGAGATGTTAGGTGGGCATCTAACCGTATTTGCCACAAGTAAGTTTCCCTGTGTCAGACCCTGAGTTTGAACCCAAGTAGTCCTGGCTCCAAATTCCATGGTCTTTCAAACCCTGAAGCTTCTTAGTATGCCATCCTGATCATGGAGAAAATATTTAGTGTACATTTAAACATTTTTTTAAATCATCATCTTAGGACATTTTTAATTGTTTTTAGTGAGAGAGGAAGGGGTGGAGAGAGAGAGAGAAAGATTGATTGATTTTGGAGAAAAACATCAATTGGCCCCAACTGAGGATTGAACCCACAACCTTGGAATATGTCCTAACCAGGAATTGAACCTATGACCTTTCAGTCTACAGCCAACACTTCAACCAACTGAGCCACTCTGGCCAGGTCTCAAACTTTTTCCATGGAATTAGTTGCTAGATATTAAATGCATTTACTCCAGAAGCAATTCTTATATCAATGATACCTTTTGAATTTTCTGTTTGGGCACTGATCTCTCCTCTGTGTTCATCAAAGGGTAATATGTGGGATCCAGTACTCTCATTTGTTTCACCTGTAAGGCAGTGCCTTGATTAATTTTCAACAAATATATGAAATGAAATATTTGCTCATGTGTGAAGTCTTAGTAATTGCTAATAAGACTTTTTACTTTTATAGTACACTTTCTGGCCTTACTGATCTTTGGCTAAATATAGTGGTATTTTAACAGCTTTGCATAAAGAACCCAATGGTGATAGTTTTCCAGAATGGTAGCCTTCTCATTCGGTGTTAACCCAAGGTGTTCTTCTATGAATCATGCAAGTTCTTACATGTTAGCAGCACTATAGTAGTTCTAGTCATAGATGAACTGTAGATCTTCTGATATTCTCTGAGGACAATGTGTCCTTCCATTTTGCATCATTAAAGTAATAGCTTATTGAAAGTTGATTATTAATAACAAATGTTCTGGTTTGCCCAGGCAGGCCAGTTTATCCCCTGGCATTCTCAGAAGTGTCCAGTTTGAATGGTAATGTACGTGGCCACCCACGTTATTTGAAGTTAAAATTTCATAAACAGGATTGGTGGGGTTGTACCCTATAATTTAGTCAAAAGTTGACCATTAGGGTTCTAAAAACTCTTTGCCAGAGAAAATATTTCCACTTGTCTGAGATACAAGAGAACAGTGGCACTGGTCTCACTGGAGTGTAAAGTTCATGAGAAGTGCTTGGATTTTGAGTGCTCGTTCTCTCCACAGTGAATGGATTTTGTTTTCTGAATGGGTAGCTCTCTAGAAAGCATATAATTAGAAGGCTGCGTGGTCAGTTCCAGGTCTCCCCAGGCCATTCTAATACCAACTTTCTTTGAAGGCTGTGAATATACTTAATGTCCTTCCTTTCTTAAGCTAAGAAATGTGGAAAGATGTTCCTGGCCACAGAATATCTTCATAGATTAGCATGTTCAGTGTTTTAAAGGCAGGACAACCTGTCATTTTCATTGTTTTCATATATTTAAGTCCTGTCATTGTCAAAATATTTGTAACTGGAATTAAAGTTAGAACCAAAGTTGCTAGAGTAACTATAGCTCTCATGAGGATCTGAAAAACAATCCATTGTGTGAAAAACAGCAGTTGATTTAATTATAGCACTGGTATCCTCTTACCCAAGGAGAGGTGTTGATACTTATCTTCTTTGTTGATTAAATATTTCTTCTACCACCACGACAGTGATAACAGTAAATGGCTTCTTTGTCTGTAAATGCCAGAAAACAATGAACATTGTTACTGCATCTAGGGAAACTTAAAGAAACATTACTTTGCTTCTTTTTTTTGTCTGTCTTGACTGTTTTTTGAAAAACAACAAAAATACCACAATTTCTGCATAAATTTAAACATCTCATTAATTCTTCATCCCTTCAGTTTTATTTAATAAATATCTTTGAATGTAGATAGTTGTCTTGTAGTTAAATAGAGCACTTCAGTCATGGCATGCTATATAATGTTTGCATTTACAAAAACTGAACATTGTTGCACACTGATGGTTATTTAATAAAGATAATATCAGCACACTTTGTTATCATAGCGGATACTATACAGGTATTAAGCTACTTCTAAGATGTGTAATTAAACATAAGTAGAAAATAATTTTTAAGATTTGTGTTAAACTAATACTAGCTTTTTGAGTCATTGATTATTTCATTGAGTTTTTTGAGGTTGTCACCAGTGTTATTCTCATTTTATAGATGAGAACATTGAAGTTTCAAAACACAAGAACCTTGAACTAGATGAGACAGCTGATAAGTGAAAACCGAGGAGCCTACATTCTTTTCTTAAACTACTTTTACATATTTCAAACTTACAGAAAACCAACAAGAATAGTATAAAAAGTACTTCATATCCCCCTAGTCTACACATAGAAGTTAGCTCTTTGTTTGAAGAGAAAGTGAAGATGTTATGATCCTTTATCCTAAATCAGCATGCATTGTCTACAAATAAGGTCATTCTCTTACATAAGCACACAAGCACAGTGTACCCCTAACAGATTTCAGGAATCAAATTTTCTCTGTTACCAATGCTATATTATCTCCCCACTTGCGATGAAGAACATGACTGTGACTTACAAATGTGACCCTTGAGTCGGTGCATTGGTTTTCCCTGAGAATAATGTTTTCTAGTTTGGAGCACATCCATATTTAACTAGCAAGTGCTATTTTGAGTTGTCAGTATTTGCAGTCTGAAAACTGTTCACAGAATTTTTATTATTATACCTCATTTCAAACCAGGTTTTTAACACCCTATATATCCTCTGGATGAAAATTAGGAAACTGAGTATGAGACAGGAGTCATCAGTTTTCTTTTTCCACAATGTTATTCAGTAAAGTGACTGCACTGAATCAAACAAAACAGAACCCTTGGGTCTTCAAACAGCCCTGACCTGTGTGGCTCAGTTGGTTGGATGTTGTCCCACAAAGCAAAAGGTTGCCGGTTCGATTCCAGTCAGGGCACATGCCTGGGTTGTGGGCCCAGTTCCCAGTTAGGGTCTGTGTGAGAGGCAACCAGTCCATGTTTCTCTCACACATCGATGTTTCTCTCCCTCTCTAAAAATAATTACATTAAATCTTTTTTTAATAAGTCTCTGATGCCTGTACACCTTAAGAAAACATTAAAGTCGTTCTTATCATGGGCTTTCTGAGGGTTAGGACTAAAGACTGTAAGGTTTTATGTCTCCCCACCTTTCATTCCCCCACCAGCAGAACGATGAGCCTGCTTTGACTATTTCCTTGAGCAGAGAATTCTGAAGGGTCCTATGGCATGTATTCTAAAGATATTTTCTTTTCCTCTCCACAACATGTGTTGGAACCAATGAATTCTGAGTCCATTAACTTTTCTGTGTTCAGCCACACACCTGTTAGTAATTTGTGATCTCTCAAGCATGGCCAGGGAAGACACAAAACCCAACCAGCCCCCATATTATTCTACCGCAAGTGGCAAATTTGACTTTAAACTCAAAGCACCTTTGCTTATTAATGAGCAGTGTGAAGTGGCATTGCTGACGGTAAACATGACATCTGTGTTGCCTCAGACACTTCACAGGAGGTAGATTCCTGAGGAGACAATGATACTCTAATTCTATTTTCCATATATCTGAGGTCTCACAGCTTAAATCTGTCAGATTCTTTAAGTTTCTGGTGTTTCACTCTATCAGACCCACTGAATTTACAGACATGACCCCCTCCCCTGCATAACAACCCGCCAGGTCCCAGAAGAGCTCTCAGGGACACGTACTCTTAGGGGCTTATTGTCCTTGTCTCTAAAGTTCTTTACTTTGTTCCAAAAAATCAACAAATCAGTGGAGAGTATTTTGTCCAAGATAAGAACAAACATGCAAACAAAAAAAGAGGACATTTTAGAAGCAAAAAACACTTCAAACAAGTTTAGATACTGCTAATTATTTCTTCAAGGGGCCTTAAAAACTTTGGAAGTAGATGGCTCTAAACTGTAAATAAATATTTTTTTCTTCAACATTAAATCATCTAAGAGCTCAAATTACTTCAAACTTGAGGAAATGAACAATTGGAACTGTAATAAGAAAGCACTTTGTTTTTTTACTGCTAAATTTTTCTCAATATGGAAATATGATACTGGTTTTTGCCAAGTGACCATACGTAGTTCAACTCGTGGGGTTTCATAAGGAAATTCTTCTGGAAAGCTGCCTTTGACTGCTATAACATTTTCTTTCATTTCCTTTCAGCTTGACTTCTAAACTGCGTTGAGGTTTTGGTTCTCAAAATGTGATTAATAGAAAACTAGTTTTAAAATCTAGCATTCTGTTTTACATGAAAACTGACGTCCCTTTCACTAATTCTCCTAAAATGAATAGAATGTCTATTATGTGCTGTTTCCTAGAGAGACGAATATGGGGCAGTTTTCCCCTAAGGAACCCGGATTCCGGGGAGAGGACTAGCATGTTTAAGAATTGTAATATAATGCGGTGGTCTAATCGGAGATGAATGCCTAGGGAGCTACAGAACACATAAAGGGTGCCCTAACTGTGCTGGTTGCAGGTTGGTAGATGAAGATTTTACCAACCACTTAAAAGCAGATGCCTAGTACTAGGCAGGGCTTCCACAATAGACTCTCGCCAAACTTAATTTCATTACTTTGACACTTAGCAGCATGAGTGTTATTGGTCTTTTCATGATGAACTAATTTCAAGCCTACTCCTCAAGTGAAGAGAATCTCTGCTATAGGTTTCACTTTCTTTAAATTTTTTTTGTCCTCTCTCTTTATGACTCTCAGTTTCCTCATCTTTAATGTGAGATTAATAAAAGTCGGGACCATGACATATGGCTGTGGAGTCTGTGCACCACATAACTCCAGGAGGCACCATTTACATACATCAGTACATGAGTGGTACCCCCTGGAGTTGTGCGGTCATTAGCAGTATCCACTGTGCCTACCCATGAGGCTTTGAGGAAGATTAAATGATCCAGGTACAGTGGTAAGCACATAAGGATTCAATACATACAGCCATTGCTATCATCATCATCATCATCATCATCTCACATACATTCCTTCAGTACTTTTTAAAAAAATTCTGAAAGTTAATGATATGCAAATATAACTTTTAATGAAATAAAGTCAATATTATATATTTAAAGAGACTGCTATGCAATTGTATTTATATTGCAATTGATCAAGATAACATACTGTAAAGTGTCATACTTTTTCCTCTTGCATTATATAAATGACTGTCTTCTATTTGTTATTTTTGAATGGAGGAATTTTAGCAGGTACCTTGCATTTCTCCTTCATTATTTTTGTTACAGTGTTACAGACCCTATAACAGCAGCTTACCCTAGGCTTTAGAAATTGTATAAATTGTTGAGTTGTTATTTTTCAAAGTAAATTAATAGTAATTGGCTTCCAAGATATATAAGAATGGGGCTTGAAAAATATTAATTAATATTTGAAAGTGGCAAAATTAATGCATTTGTACTGGCTTTTAAAGTATAAATCTAATATTAAGATATTTCAATAACTGTGCTTCATGCTTAAATCCTTAAAGAGCTATAAAGATCCATTTGGTTCATTATTAGTCATTTCTTTAGAATTCTATACCTATTACTAATATTTTAGCATTTAGATTTTATAACAAGGTTGTGCTATACATATCTTTGTGTTTTCACTGATGTAAATTCAAAAAGAGTATTTGTCTAATGAATTTCTTCAGGTATTTAAATTCATGGACGGTTGCTAAGTAGAATATACTTACTGTCTTGCTATTTCCCCTTCAGGAAATTTCTGACATGCAGCACAATCCCTTTGATCAGAAAATCATATCAAAAAGTTAAATGAATTGAAAATTTTAAGTATGTGATGTAGGGTAAGGCAAGTGAGCATAACAACAAACCTCAAAATGTACATGGTTCAAAAATATCGCTGTTCATTTCTAGTCTGTGTAACATTGGTAATTGGTAAGTGACCCACTACCAAGCTGATACTCTGAGACTCTGACTCTCTGCTTTTTGTGTTCTGCTGTCTCCAATGCGTGATGTCTGCATTCACCCACCCACATCCACCCAACAGAAAGGGCGCAAACATGGAGCAGTGCAGATCTGAGGGCTTTTATGGGCCAGATCTGAATGTGGTCCCCAACACCTCTCCTCACATGTCACTGGCAGAGTCACAAGGCCGTACCTACTGCACAGAGGGTAAGAAATGTCAGCTATGTGTATAGGAAGGAAGAGGGACAGGCTTGGGTGAGCAGCTGGAAATCTTTTTTGCACACTTTTCCTCCACACGCAGAATGTACTTACTCTTTCCCCACAGAAGGACAACCCAACAACCCAAAATAATATCTATTTCCTAGTAGACCTTAAAGACCAGAGTCTCTGGGTGGTGAACAATCTTCTCCTTAAGGCCCAGGTGTGGCTTTTGTCATTTTGAAAATATATAAATTAAAGGGCCAGTTATCTGCACCTTTTGCCCTCAGAATCAGGATAACCATAATAAATTATCTGTAGGAGAAAAGACTGAGACACAGAACAGTCACTGCTCCGATGCAATAATGAAGTCCTATGGGGACTGGGCAGGCAGAGTGAGGTCTTTTTCTTTGAAAGACATGAATTTTGCCTTGGTCTCTGAAGCACCTTGCTAGATATTTCCCCCATTAATGACCCCTACCATAACCTTCTAGGAGGTTTTTCCTTGTTCAGTTTTCTTCCACAATTATATGTGTATGCATGTGTATGTGTGTATATATATTATATATAATACAAGTATAATATATAATACAATATATATTATATGTTATATATAATGTATAGCATACAAATATGTGTATTTGTACATTATATATTAGTGATGTGTGCGTGTGTGGTTTTCTCTTTGGGGGATATATGTTACTTATATGGTCCAGTTCCTACTTGTATAAATTTGGGAGAATAAGGAATGTTTTAAAGAGTGGACAGTCAAAGGTATTTCTTTCATTCTGGGTTCATGACTTCTCTGACAATGTGATTCCTTCAAAAACTTGAGAAGCCTTTGATTTTTTACTTCCAGTCAATTTTTTGTGATAGTAATGAAGCCCAAGGTTTTTTTTTCCTAGATATAATCATCAAGACTAATTTTCTTACTTCTGTTCTTGCCTCTTTCTCTCAACTTTTTTTTGGGGGGTGGAGGGGTTAGCTTGAGGCCAGACAAAGAAAGCATAGCAGCCTAGAAGGTAGGAAAGGCTTGGTAAGCTGAACCAAACCTTAGGCCAGGCTGACACCACAACAGCTTAGAGAACGGACCATGAGCTCTAGCTCTAAGGCAAGAACTTGGAAAACAGAACATTAGAAATGCTAGTTAGTTGTTCCCACTTATATTTGGTGAAGTATCACAAGGAAGAAATGGCTGGTGTGAGACACAGATGATGGAAGAGAATAGAGTGAGACCATAAATCTGGTGACTGGAAAGATGAGAAAGCCCTTGCTTCTGGACCCTTGCAATAAGAGGTGAGACCAATTCTTTTTTCCCAAATATTGCCACTGGCCAAACAGCATGATTTTAAAGAATTGAATGCTGTTGCTAACTACTTAGTTTTAGTTGGAACTTCAACATTCCTAAATATAAGTTGTAATTCCCAGCTTACTTAGTGATTGTAAAAATGGAATAGGCATGTAATAAAATCTAATGTAATCTTCATTAGATGATATTCAATTGCCCTTATTATAATAGTCATCCAATTTTAGTAAGTGATGAAAATGTATTATCTTCATCTACAAATATACCCACCCATCCACACTCATGCATTTGCACATTCACAAGCAACCACGTGTACACCCAAATAAGAGCCCGGTGGCCCATTAGCAGTGTCACTGAGAAAGACAACTACCTGGGATACTAGGAAAGTACATTAGTATAAATTACAACAACTGTGTTTTCTACCAATTTACTGTTTTAGTCTATTAACTGAGCACACTTTAAATCTCTAATTTTTGTCTTTATTGCAAGTGTATTCCCATTTTACTCTAAGGAAAGTGACAATAACAACAGCTACCATTTACTGAACATAATTGAATTAGCATTTTATTTGTATCATTTAACTTTCTCAATTGCCCTCCTCTATACATACTATTATTTCTCTAGTGGTCATGGTTATTTTTATTTCTATCAGCAGAAATTCACTTTAAACTATCTAAAAATAAAAAAAAGGAGATTTACTAAAATTTACTATCTTACCGAAGTGCAGTTCGGCCTCATGTGTGTGTGAGTTAAGCCAAGAAATGGGAAGCCGTTGATACCAAGACAGCCACTTCGGTCATTGCTCCCTGTCTCTGAACACCGATTTTTATTTCTACATCTGTCTCCTTGTTATTTTGTCTTGGCTATCTTTCTCTGCCTCTCCTTGCACACATTTCCAGCCACAAGCAGAGACTCAGTGACAGCTACTCCATCTCAATGATAACTTCCAGAGAGGAAACCAGATGGTCCTGGTGCGGGTCAAATGTCCATTTCAGGCCATAGTCACACAGCCCAAAACATGGCCACTGATACCGCAGTCAGAGGAGAGGCATACAAGGAGGGGCCGTGCTCAGAGCATGGGAGCCGTCTACCCTGAGCTAAGCAGGCACACTAAAAGATATGTGAACTGCAACCACCATTCTAAAAATAAGGAGCTGAGAGGCTGTAAGGCCAAAGCTGCTAACGAGGAGGACCAGCAGGATTTCAACTGGGGTCTGTGTGAATCCAAAACTCACATTGTTGAATTTTTACTCAGCTCACTGTGCGGAGTATTAATCGGCAGTTCTCTGAGTGACTGCCTTCTGTTTTCACTATCTGGGTTCAAGTGTGTATACATCCTAAATGAATAGGTATCCCATTATGGTCATAACAATGGCTATCAGGGATTTTTGTAAGTTTTCAAGGAGCTAGTTTTCTCCCTTAGGGCTTCTCCAACACTAATACATCCTGGACAAATAAAAATAAGTAAGACTTAAAAGCCTTTCTATTAACTTATTTTCCCCCTAAACCATTTGCATTTCCCAAAAATTAAATATTATAAATATTTAACTCATCAATAGGCAGAAATGTGAGGCCCATTGAGTACATAGGGTTCTCCATGAAGTGACGCTTTCTCGTTCTGGAGGCTGGTTATTGGCTGTTGTTGGACCCTTGTAATTCTCCTTCATAACCAAAATGAAGAAATGCATTTTGAACCAGCTGGCTTCCTAGTTGTGATACTTCTGCTCTATAAGGAGAAGTGAAGGCGAACGACGGAGATGTTTGCTGTCATCAGGAGACTAAGATTTTATGACTCCGGAAAAACAGAAGTAATAAGAAAAAGAACACCAGGCAAAGGATTCTGTTAAAAAATGATTCCATTTCTAGTCTTACAAGGAGAAGAGAAGCGATTCTAGTCTGTGGTGCTCCAACCTGTCTAAATGGAAACAAGCTGTCCCATAAAATCAGCACAAATCCATACATACAATGGCTTCTTGATATGGATTCACTATCTCATAGGGCCCTCCAGAGACTGCACCACAATCTCCGAGGCTCACTGTAATCAGTACCCAGTATGTGAGGTGAAATGATAATGTTTCAGGCCATGCAGGTCTTCAGCTCAATCTTGCTGTCAAGAGATTTTCTTCAATGTGTTATTTGACTTCATTCACTGGGTGCAAAACAAATATTTAAGGGATGAAGAAAGGGAGCAGTCATA
The DNA here is from genome assembly GCA_028533065.1 of Trachops cirrhosus. Lineage (NCBI taxonomy): Eukaryota > Metazoa > Chordata > Mammalia > Chiroptera > Phyllostomidae > Trachops > Trachops cirrhosus. The sequence continues at coordinate 57,664,408 of CM052538.1, forward strand.
TTTTCTTAAAGGATTATTCTCTTTTAGCTGATAGTAGCTATCAGGGGACAGAAGTTTCACAATCACCACTATCTCCTAATAACTTGCCCTGTGGCTAAATCAGATTTGCGCTTCCATTAAAATGAAGGATTAGTGGAACTGAAGGTGCTGAAATGGCAATTTGATGTAAGCTTCTATTTTCTGCAGTTTAAGAGAGGCAAGAGTCCTCAGCACTGGATGGAACACAAAGGTGTCGGACAGAATGCTGAATGCTGGCAGCCGCTGGAAATGGATTTACTCTCTTACGTGTACACAAAAATAACCCTAACAAGCTCTAAACTCCAGATAGTTTAAAAATTGACACTGCTACTAAGGTGATCTACTTCATAGATCGCCATAATGGGAGTGAAGAATGCAACCAAGTTCTCCAGATTGTTCAGTGGTGACAGGAGTCTGCAGTGTCTGACTTTGAAACGTTTCTACAGCTATTCTGGGTTGCTCAGCACTCAATGCTCCTTTTTGTTTTATAAGGAAATAAAATTTTCACCTCCTCTTTGTGGGGACAATTTTGCGCCCTCAAGCACAAGTTCAATAGAGGAATTCTTCGATTTACTTGCTGTGCCTTTGGATTGTGAAGCCTCCAGTACTCATAAATTTCAGTTCATGTGATCTTTCTTGTAGACAATTTGAAAAAGTCTAGTCTGTATGTCTTGGATGAATTAAGTCTTCTGTGTTATATACGAGCTAGTGGGAACTGAAAATTATTTATTGATTCATAAATTTATAATGTGATACAAGTGACTGGTAGAAATGAAAGAATAAGTGTTTCTTTTTAAAATAAAATAGCACTCAATAAAAAGTTCCCTTCCCCACCCCCAGCTTTCTCAGGCTAGACATGGTAATCCTGTCATTCTGAAATACAGTGGTTCAAAGGAAATATTTCTTGCTTTTTAGGTTTTTATGTGTGTTTGAATGTGTGTAAGACACTGCCTGTGTTTTTAACTGATTCTGACTGTTACTGTGCGAACAGTAATAGTAAGTGCTACAAAGAACCATTTGACCAGATAAGTAATATTGACACCAGATTGTAAAAAACAATTATGACTTATAGCTTTCTAATTCATTCTGTGAAGCCTTTGGGGTAGCAGCTCTTAATCAATAGTTAAAAGAACTGTGATACTGTGATTTAAAAGGAAAAAACTAGATATTCACCGCAACAGCGCTGAGCCAGTAGGTCTGAGAGGAGGACTGAGGAGGCGGGTCCCTGGGACTTGCCCCAGGGCGGCAGCAGCAGCCCTGTTTGCCTGTCTGACTCCTGCACCTGGCGTGGGAGCGGAAGGGAGAGTAGAATTAGTTTATTCCACTACAAGTATTTGCTGAGTGCCTTCTGTGCCAACTGTTCACCTAACTTGAACTCTTGCCAGGTATGTGGTTAGATTCTAATAAATGTCTAAACTTAATGTTATACCTGCATAGCATCAAACGGAATGTTCCTCTGAGGGCTTGGGAAATGTATAGATTAAGTACACGCTACCACAGATTATTGGACTCCCCTCACCTCCCGCCACGATGAAAGAAGAAAAGTATTTAGGCAGCAGGTGAAATCTCTGACTCCCTGGTAAAGAAGAGACCACTGTCAGGACGCTCAGCTGCTGCACAGCACTCAGAAGGGGCTAAGGGCAGCCACTCAGTAATTGCCGCTGAGGACATCTTGACTTCACACCATGAGGCATCATGTTAGAGAAGTGATTGTTATTGCAGAAATAAATTCCTATGATTGGTTTTGTGTCTCTAGGTCCCCTCAAGACTGTCACAATTTCGCACCTTTCCAAGAATAAATGAGACATGGATCTTATGCTCAACAACCTCACAAGCTAGTTAGGAATTAGGAAAGACTGTGGAGATAAAGGACCATTTGAGGTGGGCCTGTCTCTGAGGTGGATATGATTAAAAATAAAATAAAGTCTTGGTGCATTTAAAAGTATGAAATTGTTTAAATAATAAACGATAGTGTCTTTCATTAAGACTATTATAGTGACACTCTTGTCTTTTAACACCAATTGTAGCAGAATTCATCAGTAAGATTTCATGAGGTCTCTTTCCCACCACGTATTTTAGAATGTAGTTTACATTAACCTCTTTTCCTCTCCTTGTTCCATGGATAAGGAAACTACAAAGTTATAAAGTGATATAAATCACTAGGGGCAGCCGAGTGACAAGTGAAGAAAAAAAATGTTTCACTGATGATGTCAGCCTGTGAACACTCAGCTGCCAGGTGGGGATTTATTTCTTTGCAAAGAAAAACCATTAGTGTATATAGCACAGCGATTTTCAACTGGTGTGCCACAAGAATTTTTAAAACATGCAGTACATGACTGTTTAGTCAGGAGCACTGACCATTTCCCCTTAGATTGTCAAATAAAAAAAATGACAACAGCCAACACTGCAATAGCTGTCTGGTGTGAATGCCCTCTCTTGAACCATAAATACGTAGATCATGTAGTAGAGTTGCATCACATTGGTCATGTTGCACACAAGGTTGCATCTGATTGGTTAATTCTTGGTGCCAGAAATCCTTATACAGAAGTCTAGGCACCTGATTTTTTAAGTCACTTTGTAGCAAAAAGGGTAGGTAATTACTATTATTATTTTTCGTAAATCAATCAAAAGTATACCTATTTTTGTCATATCAGCAAAAAAATGATATATTTTTTGGTGTGCCACAGAATTTTTGTAATGCATGTGCCGGGAGATAAAAGAGGTTGAAAACTGCTGGTCTGGCACATTGCTCTATGTTATTTTCCTAAAACATTTACTCACCTGTTCAAAAGCCTTCAGTGGCTTTCCCTTCTCTAGAAGGTCTAGGGAATACTAGAGTCCCAAGGTGCTCCTCATTCCAAAAAAGACAGCGGTTGGGGAGTTCTATGGTTAAATTAAGGTCAAGAAACATTTGCACCACATCTTATACTGGTGGACCGACTGTGCACATTAACACATGGAAGGCTCTGAAAGATCCAAAGCCAAAGTCATTTGACTTCATTTATTGCAGTGTCTCTTAAACTTGATCATGGAGTTCTTAATTCAGCTACATCTAATAAATATTTCACAGCATTTGTCTTGTTTAAGAAATACTCACTTAGAGAAGAAAGTAAAATTTACTGCATGCACGTGTGTGTATGTGTGTGCATCTCATATAATTGAAACGTATATATGTGTGTATATATATACATACATGCACAGGACAATGAATGAGTCTGAGACCAAGCAGACCCAGACTGACACACAGACAAAATTATGGAGAGCCAGGTATGTCAGCACCATTTATTAAATATAATCTTTTCCCTCCAGGGAATTGAATGTTATCTTACATTAAACTCCCATATGTCCTACATAATGAGATATGTATCAAGGAAATCTGTTCTGCTTCACAATTATATTTGTCTAATCAAATGAAAATAACATACTATTTTGATTACAATGACTTCAAAATATTTGGTAAGTCAAGTTTCCTCTTGCTATTTATTTTTATAATTTTTGACTAGTCTCAAACACTTGTTCTTTCACATAAGCTTGGATTATTTATTTAAATTAAATTTCAAAAAAATTATATTCATGTGAGAATTGCACTTATAAACTATTTGAGACATTACAGCCTTGTCTTCCCACAGTGTAGCTTTTCATTTATTCTGTTTACTTTTATGTCCTTCATGAAAACTTTATAGTTTTGATTATTACAGATCCTTTGCTAAAATAAATTTATTTTACATATTTTAAAATTTGATACAATTGAGAATGCAATTTTCCATATCTCAGTTTGCAGCTGATTATTATTATATAGAAATAATTATCGCAATAGGGATTTTTATATATTTTTCTTGTATCTATACACTGTAAATAATTCCTGTATTAATCTACTAGTTTTTGTTTTTGCTTTAATCACGGCTTTGGGGTTTTTTAGGCATACAGTCTTACACAGAGCAAAAGCTTCTCTCTCTCCAAACACATTATCGCCCCCGCCCGTGTTGTCTCACCAGACTTCCCAAAGCAGCGTTGCGTCTCAATGTGAAGAGCAGGTGTCCCTGCCTTGTTTCTGGTTTTAATGAAAATGGCTTTAGTGCTGCACCATTGTGGATGATGTTTGATATTGCTTTTGTAAGCAGAATTTATCTTATTTATGTAGCTCTCTTCTATTCTGATTATTTAGAATTTTATTACACTAAGTTGTTTAGTTTCATCAACTGACTTTTCATCATCCATTGGCATGCCCTGTGCTTCTCCTCTTTCGTTTGTTAATATAATGGATTGCGTTGATAGATTTCATAATATTAAAACATCCATGAATTTATTAAATAAGTTTTATTGATCATAATGTATTTTATTTCTTTAATATGTTGCTGGATTCTATTTGCTAATAGAATGTCTTGCATTTGTATTTTTGTAAAATTGGTCTGTATTTCTTTTTCCTTTCATTCCACTTATACCTGTTTTTAAATGGAAGTTACTATATAATGGCTTCATAAAATGAATTTGGAAGACTTTAATCTTTTTTTAGGGCCTAGAAATCTATAAACACCACCAAAATTAGACTTTTTATTGTTGGTTAACTTGTTTGGTCTGGGATCCATCTTAGAAGTTTATATTTTGCTCAGAAAATATACATTTCCTCTAGATTTTAAGCTTCATTGCTATGAATTATATCTAGCATTTTCTTAAAATGATTTTAATGTCTTAACTGTTTTTTATTTTTCTTTCTCAGTTCTAATCCTCTATATATTTTATCTCTTTTATTTTGGGAAGGTAGTTATTTTATTTTTAACAGCTTTATTGAGGTGTAATTGATTAACAAAAGCCACACATACTTACTGTGTGCATTTGATGAGTTTGAACATAAAAATATGCCCATCACCTCAAAAGTTTCTTTCTATCCACACCCACCCTATTTTGTAGTAGAAACACTTGCCTTGAGCCCTACTGTTTTATCTCAGTCTTGGTATACAATACTGAATTGTCAACTACAGGCGCTATGTTGTACAGCAGATCTCTAAAACTTACTCATCTCGTATAGTTGAAACTTTATACCCATTTGATATACAACTCTCCATTTCCCTCACCCCCCAGACCCTGGTCACCACCAATCTACTCTCTGCTTCTATGAGTTTGACTATTTACAACCCTCATATAAATAGGAGCGTGCAGCATTTGTCTTTCCATAACTGTGTTATTTCATTTAGCATAATGTCTAAGTTCATGCATAATGTTGTATTTGGCAGGATTTCCTCCTTTGGTTAGACTGAATAATTAGACTGAATTTCAATTATGTGTATGTACCACATTTTCTTTATCATTTGTTCCTCAATGGGCATATCTTGGCTATTGTGAACAATGCTGCAATGAACATGAGAATGTTAACATCTCTTCATGTTACTGATTTCAATTCTTGTGGATAAATAGCCACAAGTGGGATTGCTGGGCCATATAATTTTTCACTGTTGAGTATGATGCTAACTATGGACTTCTCACGTATGACCTTTATTATGTTGAGGAACATTCCTTCTATACTTAGTTTGTTGAGGGTTTTTTTTATCATGAAAGAATGTTGAATTTTGTCAAATATTTTTTCTACATCTAATTATGAAATCATCTAATTTTTATCTTTCAATCTGTTAATGTAGTTTATCACATTGATTGATTTGCATATAATGAATTGTCCTTGCATCTCAAGGATAAATCCCACTCAGTCATTGTGTATGATCCTTTTAATGTGCTACTTAATTCAGTTTGTTAGGTTTTGTTGATGATGTTTGCATTTATGTGCATTACCAGGGACTTTGACCTGTAGTTTGTTGTTGTTGTTGTTGTTGTTGTTGTTGTTCTGTCTTTGGCTGTGGTGTTGGAATAATGGTGGCCTTACAAAATGAGTTTGGAAGTGTTTTCCTCTTCAGTTTTTTTGGAAGAGAATAAGAAGTATTGATGTTAATTCTTCTTTAAATGTTTGGTAGAATTTACAGTGAAGCCACCTGGTCCTGAGCTTTTTTTGTTGAAGGATTTTTTATTATGATTCAATCTCATTATTGATTATTGATCTGTTCAAGTTTTCTATTTCTTCGTGATTCAACCTTGGCAGGTTGTCTATTGCTAGAAACTTAATTCATTTTTTTTTCTGTTATCCAATTTTTTGGCACATAATTGGTTATAATCACCTCTTAAAATCCTTTTTATTTCTGTGGCATCAGTTATAATTGTCTATTCTCTTTCTTTCTTGATTAAGCTAAGGAGAGTTTGTCTATTTTATTGGTCTGTGGTAGAACTAGCTTTGGAACACATTTTTCTGTTTCTCTTTGTTATCTTAATTTTCTTTCCTGCTATTTTGTTTTTTATTTTGTTTCTAATTTCTTAAAGCTATCTTACAGTTCTTTCATTTATTTTTTTTATAATCATGAAGGTATTTGTTCAGGAAGACGCTAGCGAAGCAGGTCTGGCTGCTCAAACTTTGGACATTCCCAAGAAGGGCCGGTCTCCAGGCCTGGCCTTTGCCTGGCTCTGGGAGATGAGCTCTGAGCCCGTGGCATGTTCCACCTGCCCAGAATGTGTTCTCATGCCTGGGGCCGTGGGCCACATGGTCCCAGTTTAATCAGGCAGTTTCTGCTGACTGTGATTTTTTTGTGAATGTCTTTTTTTGCCCTGGGGAGCTGGAGTCTGAAGAGCTTACACAGAGGCCAGTCACCTAGACACCATGTGCCTATGCTTCTGACCCCCAGTAAAACCCCTGGATACCAAAGGTCAGGTGAGCTTCCCTGGTTGGCAAGACTTCGCTGGGAGAATGAAGTGAATCTGTTACTACACTGGGACAGGATGTGTGAAAGCTTGCACCTGATTTCTCTTGGACATCATCTCATGCACTTTTTCTCTTTGCTGATTTTAATCCATATATTTTCCTACAAGAAACCACAGCTATGAGCATAATAACTTTTATGAGTCCTCTGAGTCCTACTGAATCATCAAGCCTGAGAGTGGTCTTGGGGACCCCAGACACAGCATTCCAGGTTATAATTTTCCACTGAGTGTAGTTTTCACTGTGCTCCAGAGGCTTTAGAATGCAGTGGTGTTCCTTTCATTACTTCCTCTTCAGTTCATGATCACATACTGATTATTCTCTTCTATCCAAGATATATTTAGAAGAGAATTTATTTTCTGAGTAATAGAGGCATATTTTTATTCTGTATGTAATTTTATTAGATAATAATCAGAGAATGGGATCTTTAAAATTTCAGTTTTTGAAAATGTCTGTTTTTCTTCTTTGTGAACAAATACTCCATAATCAAACATAATTTTTTACTATTATGTGAAAACAAGATACTATTTCTTCACAGTTAGATATTCTATCTCTCCACTGCTTTCCCCCATGCACTTGAGAGAAGATACATTTAGAATACTCATAATTTTACTTTAATCTCTCCCTCTCCCTCACTTCCTAAGTTTTGCTGAATCTATAACTTTTAGTACAAGACTAAAAGTATTTTCAAAAGTATTTAGTACAAGACTTTAGTATTTCATTCACATTGTGTGGAGGAAAGAAACTTTGCACAGTAAATGGATCAGGTCTGTCAGAAGCAGCTTGAATTACTTCTGCAGCTGTTAGGAAGAGATGAAAAAATAAAAGCTTTCTGAAAAACAGAAGAAGGTGCAGTGTGGTAGATTCATTATCACAAGGCCAGAAAGTTCACATTCAGAGTGTAGGTTATTATTTATCACAAGTCTGATGAGTTCATTTACAACTGAAGTGAACAAAATCAATTTCCTATAACAATGTTTCCAAGCTTTGTGGTTAAGCCATTATATTTATAAGCCTGATTGCCAAATATTTCTATTTCTCAAGAAGACTTATTTTTTTCTCATGACTGTCAGCAAGTATAAGGACAGTAAGTAAGCATCTCTGAGTGAATTTAATCTGAAAGACCAGGAACTCTTCTGAGTAATTTTCTGTACTGCTGTTTGTTTTTTTTTATTTTTTGTATATTTAGAGTACTCTAGTAGTCACCAAAATGTAAATGTATTTCACCATTCTCTTGCTTGTCTTGCTAAAAAAAAAAAAAAAAAGCAGTATCAATACAGCCCTTCAAGACTTATGTCATCAAGACTAGTTTCCTCTCAAGGCTTCCCATCAATTACAATTTTAAATTAGATAATTAGATTTACAACTAGGGTCAGTCAAAAAGTTAAGTCTCTAATTTCTAATGTTAATATTCTACCTTCTTCATTTAGAGTTAATGATTTATAAACTTTAAGGTTCATTACTGAACACTGTTTCTTCTTTCATCTGTATCTTCTGATCTTAGTTCTGAATATTTTGATGTTTTTCTAAACATTTTTTCTTGAGTATTGTCTTTGGATTAGGTTAATGGACTGTACTTTTAGAGTCCTTGCATATTTATAAATAAATACCTTTTTTTTCCTTGAGGGGTGGATGATATCTTAGATAGATACACGTTTCCTGGGTTGCTGGGGTGTGCTTTCTCCCAGTAATCTTCAGATGTCCATCCTCTTCCACAGTCATTCTACAGATGAACTTAATGCCAGCCTGGTGTGTTGTGTATGTGTATGTAAATTATTATATTTTCTGTCCAGTTTCTTTTAAAAATTTATTTTGGTTTTAGAATCCAGGAATTTGATGAGACATGCAAAAAGGTGCCTCCAGAACTCTCAGTGGTGAAAATCTGGACTCAGTTGTTGTTGTAGGCTGAATAATTGCCCCTCAAAAATGTCTTAATCCCCAGAACCTGTGAATAGGTTATATTAAATCACAAGCAGAAATTAAGTTTTTAGAGGGAAGTAATCAGCTGACCTTGAGATGGGATTATCCTGGATCATCTGGGTGGGACCAGGTAATCACAAGCGTTCTCACAAGTGAATGAAGGAGGCAAGAGTGTCAAAGTCAGGCAAAAACTGAAGATTGTACTGCACTACTTTGAAGATGGAGGAGGGAGCCAGGAGCCAAGGCATGTGGGCAGCCTCTAGAAACAAGAAAAGACAAGGAAACTGATTTTCCCCAGATGCCTCCTAAAGGAAGTGAGGCCTATTGACCTCTTGATTTTAGCCCAGAGACCCATCTTGAACTTCTGACTTCTAGAAGTATAAGATAATAAGTCCACATTGCTGTAAGCCACTAAGCGTATGATATTTTGTTACAGCAGGATTAGGATACTAATACAGTTGATCTGGCATCAAGAAGGAAGTCGCCTCCTGTTGGCCTGGTCAGAGGCTTTACTCACATCCTCCAGGTCTGTTCATGGAGACCAGGTGCCAGGCTGTACAGAAACAGTGGAAACTGGAGTCAAGAGAGGAAGACAGTAAGAAAGCACTCAAGGTGTCATCTTTCCAAAATCCTCATCACTTACCTTGTCAACCCTACACTTGCCATTCTCTAGCACAGTACCTTCACCTTATCTCTGGACTTTACTTTTCTGGTAAAACTAAGAAAGTTTTTGTGTCATTTGTTTGAATGTTAATGTTCTATTAGGTTATAAAGGTAGAGATTGCAGGCAAAAAAGAAAGAGGAAGCGGGAGGGAGAGAGAGAGTTAGACCCAAGAAGTAAACAAAGCCATGATCAGGAATTGCTTTTGTTGTATGAGGTAAAACCAGTAGAACTATGGGTCAAAGAGATTTTGACATTCTCTGAACACTATGGGCTAAGAGGTCCTCTACCAGAGGTAAGTGAACCTATAAGTGGGTCAATTAACATGACCTAGAGTACAACCAAGAATAAGCTAAAGAAAAGAACTGAGTGGATGGGGATAAAGTCAAGCCGAGACTCCTTGTAGGGGAATTTAAAAAAGCAACAGATCAAATTAAGTAGTCCGATGTACCATTTAGACTTTGGAATTTGCTTGTTAATTAGAAATCTTGCTCTCTCTGGCAATAATTATTGCTGACTGGAAAATTTATAAATGCAGTAGTTACTCTTTCTAATGGAGAAAATGTACTCCCACTTATTGAAGGAAATGCATTTCTCTATCAAAACTATGTGCTACAGTGGGCACAATAACAGAAGGCATGGGAATATGTGTCAGGATCAGACTGAAGGAAAACAGCAGTTTAAGAAATGCAAGTAAAAATAACATCAGGTGTTCAGGAAAGAATAAAGTACCTACTGGGGAGGCTTTGTTTGGAGGGGAGAGGATGATGTGCTGAACAAAAGGAGAGAAGGCCTCCAGCACTGGGTCAAGGCTAGATGAGCTGGGAGGGGCCCTGTGTGAGCCTGAGCACAGGGTGAGAGTTGGTTGGCAGGGAGTCAGCAAACTGTGGCCCGTGGGCCTAATCCAGCCTGCTCGCTGTTGTAAAGGAAGTTTCACTGGAACACAGCACACTCGCTCAGTTAGGCATCATTTACGGGCTACGGTGACAAAATCGAATAGTTGCCATAAAGACTGTATGGCCCACAAAAGTGAAAATATCTATGATCTGGCTCTTTACAGAAGCTTGCTGGCCCGTTGGTTAGAGCAAGGTCTCTGGTAGTGTAGCTCTCAATAGAAATATCAGTATTATCTGTGAGGTCCATTCTGAGTAAGTTGTAACTAATAAGAGTTAAAATTGCCCAAGTTAGTAAATGATTCACTTTTTAAAAAAATGTAGTGAATTTAAGGTTATCTTCATGAACAGCTCTGGAGTGTTTTCTCTGGAAAAGAAAGAGGTAGTTACAGCTACTAAGCAGACCTGGGTGTTTCCTGGGTGGCGTTGAGAGTCACATGATAGACTAGACTCATCTGTCACGAATATCAGTTGAAAGGACAAAATTGAAAACTGTTTACCTAGAGAAACCTATGTTAAGGGTTTGGGGATTCACTAAAATGTTTTAAAGGTGTCAGTGATGAAGAGACCTAGCATCTTCCTCCTTTAGCAGTGCAACCTGGAAGAAGATGCTCCCAGCAGCCCCGCCTCCTTCAGCTCTGGTGGAGCACGTCCCCAGACTGCCCCCCAGACTGCCCGTTTGACTTCCCTTTCGCCTTGTCACCCATCAAAAGCCCAACGTCAGGTTCTCATTCAGACCAGTGATTTTCAACCTTTTTCATCTCATGGCACACATAAGCCATGAAAATTCCACAGCACACCAAAAAATATATTTTATGCCGATCTGACAAAAAATAGGTATAATTTTGAAAAAAAATAATAGTAATTACCTACCATTTTTGCTCCAAAGTGACTTTTTAAAAATCAGATACCTATAATTGAATAGTGTAAGGATTTCTGGTACCAAGAATTAACCAATTAGTTGTAACCTTATCATGCAACATGACCAATAAGATGCAACTGGACAGCTGTTGTGTTGGCTGTGGTCATTTTTTTGGTTTGACAATCTAAAGGAGAAAAGGTCAGTGCCCCTCACTAAATAGCCAGGTACTACATGTTTTAGAAATTCTCATGGCACATCAGTTGAAAATCATAGCTTTAGACCAGTTGAAAAGGCCTAATGTGATTTCAGGAGTCCCCTGGATTCTGAAAATATTATAACCAAAATGGTTCTAAGAGCCATGGCTGGTGTAGCTCAGGGATTGAGTGTGGGCCTGAAAAACAAAAGGTCACTGGTTCGATTCCCAGTCAGGGCACATGCCTGGGTTGCAGGCCAGATCCCCAGTGGGAGCACACAAGAGGCAACCACACATTGATGCTTCTCTCCTGCTCTTTCTTCTTCCCTCCCCCACTCTCTAAAAATAAATAAATAAAATATTTAAGAAAAAAGGTTATAACAAAACTTCACAAGTTGTGGGTAGGGAGTGTTGTAAAGAGATACAGGGTGGGGAAAGGCATAAAATAAAGCATTTAAAGAAAATGCAATGTCAGGTTGGACAAACATTTTAGAGTAAATTGTTTTCTGTTAGAGTCTCTTGGAGTCTCTCCTGGAACTGTAAGGAGCAAGGAAAACTTAGCAAGAACAAAGGATTGTAAAACAGATGCAACCTAACATGTTTGGTTTTTTTTTTTAAGCTACCTCTGTTGAGCCAATCCCCAACCCTGTTCCCGCCTACGGACTTTGTAAGCGAATAGCTAACTGCCACGTCTGCTTCTGTATAATGCTTGCTTGCTTGCCTGCCCATATAAAAGGACTTAGCTGTAAGCGCTCAGCGCGACTTTCGTCTGCAGCCCTTGTGGGCACTGTGTTTCCGGACACTTTGAGAGTCCGCCCCTGCGCAGGTAAAACTTGGTCAATAAAGTAACATCTCTGAAACCCTGAAAGTCTCTGGCATCTGTTCTCGCGGTTGCTGAATGCAACAGAACTTTCCCAATTTGGGTTGCAGGGAGGGAATGACAAGAACAAAGGTATACAGGGTGCCTGAAAAACAGCATTATCACAAAGTTTTCCCACAGCAGAAGTAGGGAGATGCTGAAACCATAGATGGGGCCCAAGGGTGGGAATTGTAGAGACATAATAGTTTTATGAACTGATGGACTATTTACCTTCAGCTAGACCAAGGCAAAGAGAAACTGGAAGTCAAAACTTGTCACTCATCTACAAAGCAGATCCTCTGCTTTACATGACATAGAAAGACACTTTATCAAACTTGGCCTTGTGTGTTTGTGTCTCATATATGTGAATTCTAGCTGCCTTACAAGCAAGGCACTCTATCCTGTCTCGCATCAAATGCATCTGTTCCAGCGCCTAACCACATCTTTCACATGACACTTGATAAATTAGTTCATTACAATTAATCACAAGAGTCTCACAACTGATCATTTACCCAGTGAGTAATGCTGGTCCTGGTGGTTAATACAGAGAAAAGATTTCATTCCTGGAGAAGGGGGGGATTAATGCTTCATTTGTGAGGACTGGAATGTTATTGGTGTTTACCTCCTTGAATGTATTTTTTCAAATTTTCCCTGAAGCATATAATCTAACAAAGGAAAAAAGTAAGAATTCAACATGCATTTTTGAGTTCATGTTGGCAATATTTGAAGTGCGCCTGGAGGGCAGAGTCTTTGTTCGCTGTGTATTCCCTGCACATAAAATACTGTCTGGAACACAGTAAGGACTGGTTTGTTTTTTTTTTCTTCATAATACACATGGATTTCTTTTCTTGTGATTTTCTTGCGATTTTCTTGCTATAGCTTTAACATTTTGAGTCAAATGTTTTGATTTTTTGAATGTCTTCCTGTAACAACAAGGAATTCCTTACTAAGTATTAACATATATATCAAATTTCAGATGCTAATAAAAACAAAAATGGAGGATACTGGCTATGTTGGAGTTCTTATAAAGTTTTCATTTACTTCCTGGCTTTATTATGTTTCATCTTATTTTTATTCACTTTGCTTTATCAATTCAAAGATATCATTTCCAGTGTTTATTTTCATGGGAAAGCCCATGAGATTTGCACAGTTACTGCTTATTTAGGGAAAACCAAGCAACAACTGCCACAACATATAACATATTCCTGAATTTACACAGCAAGGATCTGGTTGGTAAAGAGGGAACACGACAGACCTGAGGTCATTTACATGAGTGGTGGGGAAGAGGTGCTAAAAGGCAGGCTTCCAAGGAATCTTCACTATGCCTCATTTTTTTCTCTTTAACAGGAAATAAATACATGAAAGTGCAATCTAAAAGAAAGCTAGTATTTTAGGACTATTCTGAGCTCAACTCTTTTGGAAAAAGAAATAGGACAAGCTTTTGTTTTTAAGTTTTTTTAAAATATGTAAAGTGAGTGCAAAAATGTAAATGTACTTCATAATTTTGGTCTATGACAGCAATAGGTGTTTCAGGGTCTGTAGGAGGGTTGACACATACCACGGCTAAGCAAGCAGAAGCAAAATTCTTCCACAGGCATTTGCAGTGTTAGTTTACCTCCAAATCTGAGATACCCACCCACCTGAGATTTTTATATTTGCAGTTCAGGATAGATGGAAGGAACAGGAATCAACAAAAATATGGGGTTAATTAATCCCAGTTAAACATGGGATGATTGACTTGTGTTTAGACCAATGTATGAGTATGACTTCAGATTTTAAAATAAACACAATAGTGATAATGTGCTTTTAACATTAACTTGGAGACCATAGGCTGAATTTTAAAGAACAGAATAAAAATTTTAATTTTCCTTAATAAAACAAGTTGTAAAGGCTTGCATTTCTAAAGAAAGGAAGGTTGTGTTTTTTCCAGTTTGAGTTTTTTTGTTTGATCGTCTCTGCCTCAACTCTTTTTGAGTATCAAAATAAAATGGGATTTAAAGTCCTATTACAATACTGGGCTTTCTCCATATGCAAAATGAAGAGTCTGAAGAACTGTAAAGGAATGTCATTCAAACTTTGAAATTCATTTCATATAAACTTTTAAAAAAGTCATTGTAAATCGAATGGAGCTCAAGGTTAAGGAAACAATTAGAGGGTTTGGAGGAGAGGAAGGAAATTGCTATTTTGACTGAGCCCATTTCTCTCTGAATAATGCTATAATTTGGGTTTAATCTTCTGTGGTTATGCGGTAATGTGGTTTATTACACAGTATGCTTTAAGGCTTCCTCAAAATATTGAATATTTTTATGGAGTTTTCAATTGTGCTAACTATAGATTATATCATGGTATAATGGTTTTTATTTCTGAGGTTAAAATGAAACTCTTTTATTCTTAAAGGAAGAAAAATTCATCATATTGATTCTTCTTTACTCATGCCATAAACCTTGCACCATCATAGTAAAACATAGTTGCTTCATTCTTTTATATTAAGAGTGTTTTGACATAAAATGTGTTTAATTACCCAGCTAATAGAGCAGCAGTGTGTTCTTATGGGAAATGAGGCTGCCCAGCTTTGTCAGGTGCATTTGGAAGGAAATAATTGCCCTCCCCGCACATCATCTCAGCTAAATGAACTTCAACTCATCTGGGATATTTTATGCACCATGATCACATGAACTTGAAAGGAACATAAAAGTTGGCCTGTGCTGACAAATCTCTTCATCCTTGATTATTTAAATCTCTATTCCCTTAATTTCCTCCTGTGAGTTTTCACACTTCTGTGGACCATAAACCAGTCTTTTCTTTGCAGTGCATTGGTCATCAATAATTGAGACACTGATAGCTGGGTGAAACATTGTTGACTTCATAGTGATTTTACATATATCATTGCCTCATACAGTTCATTTGGGTGCTGTTCTCCAGTTTGCAAAGGGAAGCTGTAGCTCAGTGTGGTTTGGTGACTCCCAAATCAATCCTGCAGCTGGTGGAAGACAGAGACAAAAGGCCAGTGTGGAGCTTCGGGCCTGGAGGCTCAGAGAACTCTCTCGATCCATATATTGAGTTTTTAAGATGCCCAGTATAAACCACCAGCAATGATAATCTATGTTAATCATTATGAGGGCTGGACTGAAGCTTCAACTTTCTAGAAGTATTTCCTGTAGAGGACCACTGTTGTATCATGCAAGAGCATTCTATTTAACCTTTCAGTGTCATCCAGGAATGAGAATTCTGTATCCTGGAGAGTCTCCAGAAGATCCTAAATTCTTTAAGCCACAGAACAGCTGTCCTGAGGAGGGCCAGCAAGCCACCTGAGAGATTAGTTTGATGGAGAAGGAAAAAGGCCCCATTTGCTGACTTTCAAACCCCCCTATCAGTAAGCCAGGCACTAAACTAATTAAACCTCCAGCATCGCGGTGTGCATTGGAGACTGAGGCTCCACCAGTTGTCTGGTTTCCATTCTCCTGCTTCAAGAGCGCATTTCTCTTAGTGCAGTTTGGACAATTTTGTCTCTGGGATCACTGCCAGCTGCTTCCCATTGACCCTCATTCTGTGCCCTTTTGTGCTTAATAGTCCCATAAAAGGGATTCCCTGTCTCCTGCCACTAAATTCTCTTTTCTAAGGGCTACTTAATACCTAGACTGTTGTGACACATGCACATTTTGCCTATGTCGAACTACACATTTCTTGAAAAGATGTATTGCCATTGTGAAGTTCTGCAGCCTATTCAGTTGTTCTTCATGTGATGTGTGTGTAGTAGATGGTGACTGGTAGAGGGGTATTTATCTGAGATTTCAAAGCTGCTTTTGGCAGGCACCAATTTAAGACAAATTACAGCGATTTATAGGGACCACACTGAAATCAACTCTGTAGTCTGCAGAAGTAAGGTCAAGAGAAGCTAGTTCAAATTGCTTGCTCCATCCAAAAGAATTGTGTTTACTTACCTATAAATGTTCTTACTACAAAGCCTGCATCCATTAGCGATGACTCTCCTTGATGTTTTTCACCTGTGAAAGCACATCTCCCAGAATTAATGTCCTGACATTAATTTCTAGGAAATATCAGCTCTGAGCCTGGTTATACCCCAGACTTAACAGAGCCAAATAAAGGTAAAAATGAAGGAGGCAATTGAGGAAAGAGTTCCTTGAATAATTCCCATCATAAACCGTCATGCAAAAAAACAACTAAATTTATTTCAAGCCAGAAAAAGCTCTGAGGCTGACCTCTAGATGATTGGATATATATTCCCTAGAGTATAGTTTGATAGTAGGTAGTATGATTCCTCCAATTTTGTTTTTCTTTCCAAGGATCACTGTTGCCACACAGGGCCTTTTGTGGTTCCATGTAAACTTTTGAAATATTTCCTCTAGTTCTATGAAATACATCATTGGAATCCTGATGAAAACTTCATTGAATCTACAGATTGCTTTGGGTAACATGCACATTTCAATGATGTTAATTTTTCCTATCCATAAACAGAGTATGTACTTCCACTTATTTGTATTTTCTTCAGTGTCTTATATTCTCCCAAGTACTGGTATTTTTACACCCTTGGTTAATTATATTCCTAGGTATTTTATTGTTATTTTTGATTCAATTATAAATGGGATGGGTTTCTCAGTTTCCCTATCTTATTGATGTATCATTATTGGTGTATAGCAATGCACCTGATTTTTTAATATTAATTTTGTGTCCTGCTACTTTGCTGAACCCATTTATCAGTTTCAGCAGTCTCTACATGGAATCTTTAGGGTTCTCTCTGTAGAGTATCATGTCACCTGCAAATAATGACAGTTTTATTCCTTCCTTTCCAGTTTGGATGCCTTTAATTTCCTCTTCTTGTCTGATTGCTACGGCTAGAACTTCCACTACCATGTTGGATAAGAGAGGCGGAAGGGGACATCCCTGCCTTTTCCCCTGTCTAAAGGGAAACGCTTGTAGATTTTGCCCATTGAGTAGGATGTTGGCTGTGGGTTTGTCATATATGGCCTTTACTGTGTACAGGTATAGTCTCTCTACTTCCACCTTGCTGAGAGTTTTGATCATAAATAGGCACTAGATTTCATCAAATGCTCTTTCTGGATCTATTGATAAGATCATGTAGTTTTTATCCTTCATTCTGTTTATGTGGTGAATCACATTAACTGATCTGCAGATATCATACCAACCTGGCATCACAGGAATAACTCCCACTTGATCAGGGTGTATGATCTTTTTAATGTATTGCCAGATTCGGTTTGCTAATATTTTGTTGAAGATATATGCTTCTTTGTTCAGCAGGGGTATCGGCTTATAATTTTCTTTCTTTGTAGTGTCTTTATCTGGTTTTAGTATTAGGGCCTGGTAAAATGAACTTGGGAATCTTCCCTCCTGTTGAATTTTTTAGAATAGTTCTGACTGGCCTCTGGCACTGGGGTCACGCTTAGCACAGTGGTCTCTACCCCAAGATCATCGACACAGTTACTAAACGGGCTTTTTCTTTGTGTTTTTTTAACCCATGATCACTAATCCATCTGGAATTTCTCTTTGCAATAATCAAAATGCTATTTCAGATAAAAACAAACAAAATATGTGAGATGACACAAAAAGGTACCTATCGTAAGATTCCATTGATAGGAAACTCCCGAACAGGTGAAGGAGAGCAGGAGAGCAGGTCAGATGGAGAGATGGAGAGCAGGTCAGGAGAGATGGAGAGCAGGTCAGGAGAGATGGAGAGCAGGTCAAGCCTTGCCCGGGGCAGGAGGAGTGGAGAGCGAGTCGTTCTGGTGCAGGGTGTCCCTTTGGGGTGCTGGAGCATCCCGCAGTTAGTGGCAGTGATGCTTGTGTAGCATCGTGAATGTGCATCCTGCTCAGGAATGGCACACACAAATTTAAAATACAAACAATATCTTTTATTATTAAAATGAATCACACCATAGAAAAACAAAGGATAAAAAAGAAAAAGAACACAAGAGAAAAACCCAAAGAACTCCAAATAATAAAAATAACAAATAAAAAACTGAATAATGCCATGGAGAAAAAGGAAAACATAACAATGAAAGCAAATAAAAGAGACAGGTCAGAGATTAAAGGTGAAACAAATTCAGCAGTTTCAACAGGAGGCCCTAGAGATGGCCCTGAGGCACTTTGCCGAAGTTGCTCCTCTAGGGTGGGAACCAGGGCAGGTTCCAGTGAGGGAGGGAGCATTTGGCAGGGCTGGTGGGGCCTCAGTCATGTCAGGAGAGGCTGCACAGGCCAGCCCACGCTCCAGGGTAGCTCGGCTTCGGAGGTGGCATGACCGCTGGAGGCGGACAACCCTCCAGGTCTGAAGCAGCCTCCTGGTCTGCCCCTGCATTGGGCTCCTGGGGATGGATGACAGGTGTTGAAGCAGGAGCCGGTTCTGCCTCCTGGGCTGGTGCTGGAGTTGGACGGGAGAGAAGGTGTCCCACAGGCCTGTATTTCCATGCTCCCCCGACAGACAGAACACGGTCGGAGCCCAGGACCCACCCCAGGATGTCCTCCGCGCCAGCAGTGCAGCACACCCATGGTCCGAGGCTGGTCTTTGCTCCTGGCCAGCCGCTGTGGTTGCTCCCTGTGCGTCTGGCACCGGCACCTCCCCTATAAGCTCGCATGTGCCTCCACCCCTATGCCACCCCCACCTCCACCACCTTCTCACCCTTGGGCTCCGCCTCCTTGGGCTCCGTGTCACCCCACCCTGTGTGTTTAAGGTGGATACTGTGCTCCAGGCTGCAGTCAGAAATGGTGAGCTGACTGTGGAGCCCAGGCAACTTTGGGGGTGGTATCCTTCTAGGCCATCAACCAGCCCTGGTTCTGAAGAACCCCAGGTGGCCACAGTCACCTTGGGCCTGCTCTGGCCCTTGGTTATGTGGCACACCTGCCCATCGCTGGTGGACACGGGCCAGGGGTCTCCATCCACCACCTGCCATTCCTCCATGACCTGGGTGGAGCTCTGCAATGACAGTGACAGGCAGCTGGCCCAGTAGCCTCAAGCCCTGCCCAGCTCCAGTTGCTTAGTTGCTCCTGCTTCCACCCACTGGACCTTCTGCTCCTGGATCTGGGCCAGACCTGTGTCTGCACAGACTTCCAAGCAGAGAAAATGAGATTCACCTCCAGGGCTCGGGATAAACCATGAGCAGAGGGTACCGCCCACAATCAACATCCACCCAGCCAGCCTGGACATGGGGTGTGAACATGGTCGACCCACCAGGCTTCTGACACCCCCAGCCTGTTCCCACTCTGGCAGAGCCTCCCCATGTGAACCCTTTCCACACACACACACACACACACACACACATACACACACACGTACACACACAAGGTGGGGGGCATAGGGCTGCTCAGTGGGATCAGAGTAGTGGCCTGGCTAGAACAAAACCACCCTGGACTTCCCTGTGTTATCTCTGAGTCCCACTGCGAAAATGGCCACAGGCCTCTGGGGTAAGTGCGACCCAGTGCTGCCTCTTTCAGGGCCATGCCTTGGGGACACAGGCAGACAGCATGCAAACACCCTGTCAGGTTGTCAAAGTCTACAGCTGAACAAGCTGAGTAGGGGCAGGTTTAGAATGTGGCTGCCTGGTTACCAGGGCTCTAAGTTCTGTTGGGGTCTAGCATCGAAAAGTGATGTCACTGCTCAGTGTAGCTCAGTGTAGTGAAGTCACTGCCTGGGTCCCCTAGCCTGAGCATCTCCTCAGACAAGAGTAGTGACTTCACTTCTTTTTTTTTTTTTTTTGCACAGTACTTTTTTGTGTTTTTTCCCATCACCATTCATTCCCCTAAACCACACCCCCACAGACAGATCACGCTATGGTCCATGTTAGAGTCCTTTTTGCTCGATCCCTCCATCCCCTAACCCTACTCCCCTTGCTGTCCTACTGCTCTCTGTCTGTGAGTCTGTCTCTATTTTGCTTGTTTGTTCATTTTTTCCATTAGATTCTGCATATGAGAAATCATATGGTATTTGTCTTCCTATGACTGGCTTATTTCACTTAGCATAAGGTTCTCTAGGTCGATCCATGTTTTCACAAAGGATAAGCTTTTCTTCTTTTTTACATCCAAGTTCTATTCCATTATATAAATATCCCATAGTTGTTTTATCCACTCATCTACTGATGGACACTTGGGCCACTTCCATATCTTGGCCATTGTAAACAACATTACAACAAATATAGGGGTGCTTGTATTCCTTTGAATTAATGTTTTGGGTTCCTAAGGATATATTCCCAGAAGTGGGATCACTGGATCAAAAGGCAGGTCCATTTTTAATTTTCTGAGGTATTTATCTCCATGCTGCTTCCCACAGTGGCTGCACCAGTCTGCATTCCCACCAACAGTGCAAAAGGGTTGCCTTTCTCCACATCCTCACCAGCACTTGTTTGTTGGTTTACTGATGATGGCCATTCTGACAGGTGTGAGGTGTTATCTCACTGTGGTTTTAATTTGCATCTTTCTGATGATTCATGATGTTGAGCATCTTTTCATATGTCTATTGGCCCTCTGCATGTCCTCTTTAGAGAAGTGTCTATCCCATCTTTGACCTGAATTTTTAAATTGGATGTTTTAGGATTTTTTTTGGTGTTGAATTTCATAAGTTCTTTATAAATTTTGGATCTGAAACCTGTATCAGATGTATCATGAATATGTTCTGCCATTCTGTGGGTTGTCTTTTTATTTTGTTGATGGCTTTCTTTGCTATGCAAAAACCTTTTAGTCAGAAGTAGTCCCATTTGTTTATTTTTTCTCTTGTTTCCCTTGCCTGAGGCAATATATCAGATAAAATATTGCTACGAGCAATGTCCGAGATTTTACTGCCTATGTTTTCTTCTAGGATTTTTATGGTTTTGAGCCTAATATTTTACTCTTTAATAAATTTGAATTTATCCTAGTGTGTGGCCGATGAGGGTGGTCTAGTTTCCTTTTTCTGCAGGTATCTGTCCAGTTTTCCCAACACCATTTACTGAATAAACTGTCTTTAGCCCACTGTATGTACTTGCTTCCTCTGTAGAATATTAATTGACTATAAAGGTGTGGGTTTATTTCCTGGCTCTTTATTCTGTTCCATTGATCTATGTATCTGTTTTACTGCCAGTACCATGCTGTTTTGATTACTATGGCCTTAGAGCAGAGGTCCCCAACGTTTTTGACACCAGGGACCAGTTTTGTGTGAGACAGTTTTTCCAAGACTGAGGTGGGGGGTGGGGCAGGAAGAGGAGCTCAGGCGGTAAGGCAAGCGAAGCCTGGCTGGCCAGCCCACCGCTCACCTCCTGCTTCTCAGCCCTGTTCCTAACACGCCAGGGACAGGTACCTGTTCTCAGCCCAAAGATTGGGAACCCCTTCCCTAGAGTCCTAAACTAAAAGAGAAAGAATGAAAAAGAAATCAGATGAAGGACAGCTTGCCAGAGATAGAAAACCAATATATTTTTATTTTATTATCCCTTCTAAAATCATGAGCACTTTTTTCAAAATTATTATTTCCTTCTGACAAAATTCATTTCTAGGAACCACAGCACAAGACACAGCAAGTTCATGAAATTCCGAGATGAACTTTTCTTAACCCTGAGATTACAAGTGTAGAATTTGTCTACTAGGTGAAAGAAGTAAGGTTATCTTATCTACTAAGCCCTCACTGGAGGCTGGCCCTGTGCTGGGTACTTTCCTATGCACTTGTCTCTGAAGCGAAGAAGAAGCCTTGGAGGGGAAGAGCAAGGGAAGACAACTTGGAATAACCAGTGTGCAAAATGCCTGCCTGAGTTTACAGATTTATTGCAAGATAAAGGATATAATCTTAAACTAGAGAGCAATCTTTAATATTCTTCCCCTCTCTAAAATATTATTTCTATTTAGACAACTAATGATCCTTAAAACGTCTCATCAAAGAAGCTACAGAACATGTTTAAAGTGTAGAGTTGTTTTTCCTTTCTTTTTCCAGGTTATGAACACTTGACATTTAGAAAATGAAGTTCTAAATCTACCAAGCACATAACATTTTTTCAGCTACGCTCACAGTATTGTAAGGTACCGGATTCCTACATAAATATATCTTATCAAACAGATTTTCATTTATTGGTGTGGTGGTACTTTCTTTTTTGGTGGGGGGTGTGGCGGCACATTTTTAGAAAGGGACATGAATGCCTGATTCACAGAAAATGAAGTGACTTTCAAATTAAAAATTTTAAAAGAACAACCACTTTTAATTCCTTACTCTGCCTTTGTTAGTGCCTCGTGTACATTGCACAATTATAAACTACAGTTTGAATTGTGTTGGCTCAGCTCATTACAAGAATGTTGGCAGTAGCTTTGGCAAAGAAGAAAATGCAAAGCAGATGCTAAGCTTCTGTGCAGTTAGTCAGGGTCTTAGTGGCAAGAAACAGAATCTAACTCGGGCTGTCTTAAACAGAAAGGGGATTTGTGGGAATGATAGGAGAGCTGGGGGACCAGGCTTGGGGAACAAGCAGGAAACACGGAAGCATGGGAACACCAGACAGCGGGACCTGCGTGAGGGGTTTTGGCGTAGTCTAGTCACAGTGATCAATGACGAGGCGATGACTGTGAACACTAGCCATCCCTCTGCTTGCCTAATACTCACTGAGGATCTGCAGTCCAGCTTTGTGGTGTAGAGGCAAAGGGTCTGGTCACATAGAAAAATTTCCATAGAAAAATAGGAGATTTCCTAAAATGGAAAATAGGTGCTATTAGGGTAGTTTGGGTGTCGGACAACCCCTTGAATGGCATAAGTTCCCGACATTCAAAGATAAGCTTATCTGAAATTGAGAATATAATATATTCTTACATTTCATCTTATCTCTTTTCCTCTAGCAATGACCACAACACGTGGGCCTAATTAAAAAGAAAAGAAGAATCTTGGATATTATCTAGTTCAAAGACCTCCTTTGACTGTTACTGGGAGGTACTGAGAGATTGGGGCTTGTCCAACATCACCCAGGGAAAGTAGCAGTGTCAGGACTTGAACCTGTGTCTTCTGAGCCTACAAACAGTGCCTTTCTCAGCCAGTCATGCTGATCAAGTCACAGCCATCCAATGTTAAGTTGTAACTTTAGTGGTGAAAGCATGGAGCATTTCACTTACTCACTTCAATGGTACTTTTTTGCTCTGTAAAATTCTGAGAGTGAAGACCCCCGAGTTCCAATTTCAAGGTTTTTTCTTTTTGTTCTAACTCCATAATCTTAAACAAGTTACGTACTCTCTCTGAACCTCTGTCCTTTTGCCTGTGAAAAATGCAAATACACTCATCCTTCTTACCTTATGACACTGTTGTATGAAATAGTTGTGATAAGACATAAAATATTCTGTATGTTTCAAAAAACTACATGCATGTAAAAACATTTTATAATGCAATTTAACTGGTTACAATAATAATGACTTTTACAAAAGCTGATTCACACAGTTACCCTGTGACCAGCACTTCCTGTCTCCATTTTGTGGTTTACTAGTCCAAGGATATTAATTGATTTACCCAAAATGTCA
The DNA here is from genome assembly GCA_028533065.1 of Trachops cirrhosus. Classification (NCBI taxonomy): domain Eukaryota; kingdom Metazoa; phylum Chordata; class Mammalia; order Chiroptera; family Phyllostomidae; genus Trachops; species Trachops cirrhosus. The sequence goes on from CM052538.1 coordinate 57,688,085, forward strand.
CGTATCTCGAGAAGTCAGAAGCCTGAGGAGCTTTAGAACCCACATCTCCTGATTCAGAGTTTAATGTTTTCCTCATTGATACTAATAGCAACTGATTGTGAGGGCTTATTATCCATCAAGAGCGCAACTAACATTTCTAATCCTCACATCAGTCAAGTAAGTTATAATTTCCCTGTTGTGCAGATGGATCCTGAGGCCCAGACGTATTATATAATTTTGCCTGAAGTTATCCCAGCTGGTGGTGGAAATTGGATTTAAAACTACTATCTTGCTTCCTCCAAAACCTTGCTCTGTGCAGTGGGGGGACTGTATTTAGGAAATAAGGAAAACAGCAGCTCTGCAGTCTCGTCTTGAACACAGTAACAATACTATCATCTGCTGAGCAATATAGTACATGGTCTCCTCTGTGTTATCTTGTTTGACTTTCACAAATTCAAACCTTGCCCAAGACCTTGCAGATGGCAAGATGGCAGGTGGCAAAACCAGGTTGCGAACTCGCTTGTGACTCCAAACTTCAGGACCTTAATTGCTTGCCACTGCCAAAGTCTGCAGAAAGCCTAGAGTTGACATTAACTGCTGGGGTTTAATTCACCAGACCCCTCCTATGAGGGCAGTTTTGATTTAGAACCAAAATACTTAGTCTCTCTCATGAGAAGTGGAATCCATAAATTGGAAAGGATTAAGGATGAAGTTTTCACGTTTTATACATTATCCAAATTCATCTTCAGCCAGAGCTTTCTTATGAACTCTTTCATCCATGAATTAGAATAACTGACGTTTTCAGAACTATTTACGCTCATTTAAAAAATGTTCCTCGAAGACAATTGATAGAGGCCATTTACTTATGGCCACCAGAGGGCGTCGGACCTCACAGATCTTTGCTCCTCCTTGCTGTCCCCACCAGGAGGCAGCACCTGGGAGAGTTCCTGCCTCTGACTGATGAATCAGAACCAACCTTTATTTTAACAAGATTCCCTGGTGATTTGTGTGCCAATTAAAGTTTGGGAACCAATCTCCTGAGTCTAGTCTGGTTCAGTCAAGAACCAAATGTTCCCAGAATAGTTACTGTCCTTCAAATATAACACCACCATTCCTGAGTATTTCATGTGAGTACTCCTTTTCAAAGGATGTTATTTATTTTTAGCCAGAGGCAAAGGGAGGGAGAAAGAGAGAGAGAAACATCAATGTGTGGTTGCCTCTTGCATGCCCCCCACTGGGGACCTGGCCCACGACCCAGGCATGTGCCCTGACTGGGAATTGAATTGGAGATCATTTGGTTTGTAGGCTAGAGCTCAATCTACTGAGACACACCAGCCAGGGTTTGTGTGAGTATTCTTAATCCTCTCTTTCAACTGGAAAGATAGAGGTTCAAAGAGATTAAGTAAATTGATAGAAATCACAAAGCCAAGTGAAAGGGTCCTGAATTTGAACAAAGGTCTATCTTCTGACTAAGCACTATCACTTCCCATTGTTCTTGCTGTTTTTGGAAGCACTGTTTTTGAAGGGGTATGTTTTGATGTCTTAAAAGTTAGTAAGGAACTTGGTTTGTGTTGCTCTTCTCTCAGTGACTAAATGTCAGATGTAGAGAATTTAGTCAATGATTATCTATCCCATAGATAAAATGACTAAAAGATATAATAGAAAAATCAGAAATAGTCTTATTGTTAATAACTTTATTTATTTACTTAGAATAGTTCTGAGTTGGATCCCTTGGATTTTAATCCCTCTAATTTCTAAAAGCTGAATGTGGCCCTTGGGAGAGGCCTGTGACTCCTAGACCCACCAGTAGATGTCAGTATTTCTTTGGACACCACAATGACCTCTCAAGTTTGCCCTACCATCTGTCAATGGTTCACTTTAAAGAATGGGCAGTGGTTTCTTCTACATTTTCATTTTGTTGGAGTAATCTTCTGAGATAAATATCTTCAAGAATGTTAATGACCCCAAAGCAATTTTTTTCTCTCTGTCTCTGTCATACACAGAAACATACACACATTTTGTGGGAAAGATACAAAGTAAGGATTTTCTCCCATGATCCTTCTGTGCAGAGGTTGGGAAAAACCATTTGAGGATACGAAAGGCAGATTTCATCAAGTCCTCTGTCTGGTGAATCAAACCCACCTCACTCTCCAGGAATGAGGCAACTGCAAGCTGAAGGTCAATCCAAAGAGAACTGACCTTTGAAGAAGGTGACTCGGGAATGAATCAGCAGGATGGAGAGTTTGCTTTGAATACTTTTTGTCAGTTAGCTTGGGCAAGACTGAAGCTTCCTACCAAGGTTTTATTTATTTCTCAAATTATATTTTATATGCAAATTTTTTCTGGGACCTGTTTCAGAGAGTTATTAAATGTGTAAGAAGACTGAATAATTTATCAGGTTAACAGAAGACTAGAATTTAAGTTGACAGGCATTTGATCTTAGATGCTGGTGTTTGATTTGTGTGCCTTTTTCATGCTCCTGCTGGTGGTGGATGAACAGTAACAATGACCCTCTTCCCAGCTGAAGACTTTTTCTTATTTGCTTTCTGGAATGATCCTGCTACTTTTTTAAAAAAAAACCTTTGCTTTAGAGTACCCACATAAAATCATTTGACAGGTATCTGAAGAGACTAATATCCCTGACAAGGGAAGTTATTAGTAGCTTCTTGGTGAGGAAAAAGTCCTGAGAGGGATTAAATAAGAGAAACACTTTCCAAGTCATTACCTGCTAGACAGGTTAAAATACCAGAAAAATACACTGCAGCGTTCAATTTGGCACTAGGTAATGACTTAATGGTTCTGTAGATTTCGGATACTCGGTATGGAACATTTAAGCCCTACAGAGGCCTGATTAGCAAACAGTTCTACTTCACTGCAAGAAGAGGGTGTAATCAGTTATTAGCTGGAGTATTTAGAAGTGCTTTAGGGTTATATGCCTGTTTTGTAATTTAGCAATTATGCCAATTGATGGTGAGATTCATTCTGTTCAAGGATTTTGGAGACGAGCTAGCGTCTCTCAGAACTCATCTATTTATAAGCCAGGCTTGGGGCTTTGCTGTCGGTGGTGCCCTACAATGGGTGAGAGCGAACGCTTTGGGTTTGGAGTCAGAGCACAGCTTCATAATTTCCTAGCTGGATGACTTTGTGAATATTACCTGTTTTCTTATCTGCAAGATGGGGACTATGTAAATCCTATGATTAATAAGATTATTGTGAGTTTTTAAAAAGATTTTTTAAAAATGTATTGATTGGAGAGAGAGAGTAAGAGAGGGACATCAGTTTGTTGTTCCACCTATTTATGCATTCCTTGGCTGATTCTTGTATGAGCCCTGACCGGAGCATGAACCGGCAATGCTGGGTATTGGGACAGTGCTCTAACCAGCTGACTCAGCAGCCAGCCCTATTGTGAGCTGTAAAGGAACCAGAACATCTTTTCTCTGTCACATTCCCTAACCACAGACTGGTTTTAGGTATGTGCGGAGGAGGCTCTCCTGATAAAATCTGATGTATGAATTCAATAGTCAAACATCGAGCAGGTACTGTGCCAGGCACGTGTGAGCTGAGTACTGAAGGGACGGCCGTGAGCAAGGCACAGGAGGTTCCTGCTGGCATGGAATTCACACAGAAAAGTGATCAAGTGAAGAAACACCCATGTGTGTAACAGCATTGTGGACAATAATAAGTGTATTGGAGAAAAATAAGGTAGAGTAAAGGAACAGGAAGTGAAGAAGAGGGGCTGAGGTGGAGGGATTGAGCTAAAAAGGAAAAAAAAGAACTCAAGGACACAGACAAGAGCACGGTGATTGTGGGGGGAGAGGGTGGGTGGAGGTGGAAGGAGAGGTATGGGGCCATAAGTGATGATGGGAAAAAATTAAATAAATAAATAAAGTATGAAAAGAAAGTGAAGAAGGAAGTCCAGGAAAGTATCTCTGAGATGATATCAAACGAAAGTGATCATTTCAGAACTCCAACAGGATCTTCATGAAGGAGAGGCCATCAAAAGATGAATGGGTAGGTTACAGGATTTCTTTCCTCAAACACAGAGTCATGCATAGTCTAAACAGTTAGAGAATTAAAAAGGGGCAGACACTGCTCTGTCCAATCATGTAACATTTTACCCTCACTGGAGGGTCAGAGGAATCTTTGCACATTATGCTTTATAGGGAAATAGTTTTCTTTAGCAAGAATTATTGTGTGGTCCTGGAAGGGATCACCATGGAGGTTCCAAACTCCCTTCAAGAGAACTCACTATGGAACACAGCCGATGACAGTCTCAAGCTGTCACACTCTTGGATCCACCTCTGTATTTATGCTCAGTCAATGCAAACCCTAGCCTGTCCCAGCTGACGATCCAGCATGGTGTGTGTGTGAGAATAGGACCATTTGCCAGATGCAAGATTCCTCTACTGGACAACTTTTTTCCCAAGATTACCCATTGATCCAACCAGCCTTTTTTTTTTTTCTTTTTCTTTTTCTTTTTTTTTTAGAGCAGCATTGTAATCTGAGACTCTTCTTTTTTTTTTAAAGATTTTATTTATTTATTTTTAGACAGAAGGGAAAGGAGGGAGAAAGAGAAGGAAAGAAACATCAATGTGAGGTTGCCTCTCATGTACCCTCTACCAGGGAACTGGCCCTCTACCCAGGCATGTGCCCTGCCAGGGAATCAAACTGGTGACCCTTTGGTTCACAGGCCAGCACTCAATCCACTGACCCACTCCAGCCAGGGCAAACTGAGACTCTTCTTAATCAATTCTCCCTTCCCTCTGTCTTTTCATAGATATTAGACCAGCATCCCAGTCTGAAGTTTCTTCCTCCCTACTTCTCCAGCCCTTTTTATCCTTCTCAGGGATTTGTTCCAATAAATCATTTGTACATCTAATCCTGTCCTTGCTTCCACTTCTTGGAAGACCTGAACAGACAGAGTTAATACCAGCAGGAGCAGTCAGAGGAAATAAGTGGTTAAGATGAAATCTGTGGGTCAGGGCTGATGGTGGGTGAGACAGCCATGGAGCTGGGCTCATTTTCAGACCTAAGGATAAAGCCGTGAGGGTCACTTAATCATCAGAAGCCATGGAACCACAATTGCCGTGATGACCAGCAAGATTGAAAGAGCAGCTGAAGGAGATGGCTAATAGACCCGGGCTTCTTTAGGAGCAAAACGGACAATCAGCCAACAAGGGTGCTTCTTAATTTCTATAGACCAGAGAGGGCAAGAATGGAGGAGCAGAAGGCTAGTGGCAGTCACCCAAATAAAGAGTTTTGACTGCCCTGGCTGGGTGTCTCAGTTAGTTGGAGCATCATCCCATACACCAAAAGGTTGCAGGTTCCATCCCTGATTGGGGTGCATTCAAGAGGCAACCAAATTGATGTTTCTCTCTCACATCGATGTTTCTCTCTAAAAAATCAATAAACATATCCTTGGGTGAGAATTAAAAAAAAAACTTAGTAAAAATTTTGATGTCTTGCTCAGTTCTCAGACTTGAGCCAATTTTCAGACCTAGAACACATTGACTGAACAGGTGGCTGGGTCTTGAGGAGAAAGAACCCTGAAGTGTTACAGAAATAATTCCTGTAATTATTTTAATTCCTTCCTCCAGACAGACCTGCAATTATTTACTTGAGTGACTGGTAGGAGGAATATCCAGACCTTTTGAGGACTTTTTAAAAAAGATTTTATTGATTGATTTTTAGAGAGAGAGAGAGAGGAAGGAAGACAGAGAGAGAGACAGAAACAGAGAAACATTGACTTGTTGTTCCAATTATTTATGCATTCATTGGTTGATTCTCATATGTGCCCTCTTTGGGGACTGACCTTGCAGCCTTCGTATATCGAGACAATGCTCTAACCAACTGAGCTACCCAGCTAAAGCTTGAGGACTTTTTGACACAAGGTCTGAATTGACAAGGGTGTCCAGAGATCCAAAGCAGTATTGTGGTTCCTGCTGGAATAGAGAGTTACAGGGGCCAGGGAACAAACAGAATTCTGGAGAAGGTCCAGCTCACAGGGGGTCCACAGTCCCACCACTGATCATTCTCTTTGATTCTGAGAATATAATTAAGATAGACATGCTAGACTGTTGGAATGCTCACACGTTGAGACCGTAGACTACACATTAAGAAAGATCACTCACTGTTAGGAGAGACCAAGGGGGAGTCTGTGAAATACCGACCTTCTCCACACTCCCGGCCAAGAAAGTAAATCACAAACAGTATTACCTCCCAGGGGAATGGCAGAGATAAATGCCACCATTAAAAACCAAGGAATGCCAGGGTGATGGTCTCAATCATATCTTCACTTAAGTCATCAGTCTGAGCCTTGCAGAAACCAACTGCATCCAGGACAATGACTGTGGCTGATTTGCACATTCAGCCAAGTAGTGGCCCCAGTTTCAGCTGCTGTGCTAGATGCAGCATCATTGCTAAAGCAGATTAATAATGCCTCAGGTAAATGGTGCGCAGCCATTGATTTGGCGAATGTGGGGCAGGGGGTGTTTTTCCAGTCCTATCAGAAACAGTTGGCATTCACGTGGGGTGGATGGGAACATTCACTTACAGTTTTGCTCCAAGCTTTTGTTAGCTCTCCCACCCTCAGTCATGGTGTAATACAGAGAGATCTAGGCCATCGCATAGATCCACCATATCAATGCCATCAAGAGGCAGCTGGTACCCTGGAGACCTTGTATAAAAAATATGCACTCCAGAGGGTGGGAGGTAACCCCTGAGGTCACTTCAGTAAAGCACTGGGGTCTGGTGGGCAGGAGCATGCCTGGGGATTCCTCCAACATGAAAAGCAATTACTGCAGCTCACATCTATTTCTCCAAAAAAGAGAATACAATACCTGTCAGATTTCTTTGCTCCATGGAAACACCATGTCCCTCATAGGCATGCTGCTCTGGTCCAAACACTAGGAAACTCAGGGGGCTGCCTGCTGTGTGGGGCCCAGAGCGGAGAAGGGCCCTGCAGTGGGTGCAGACTGTGGTGCCAGGGCCTTGATGGTGTGGTCATGCAGTGCTGCTGACTCTACACTCTTGGATGGCCCGTGGTGAGCAAAGACACAGTGTGTAGTTCATGGAAAGCCCCAGTGAGAGAAAGGCTACCCAGACCTCTGGATTCTAAAGGAGGGTTCCGTTATCTGCAGTGGAGAACTGTTTGTCTCCAGAGGAGCAGTTCTCATTAGGGGGCCCAGTAGAGAGGAAAAGGGCACATCCAAAATTGGGTCTGAGCAGGACCAGACAGCACAAGTAAGCTGCTGGCCGGGCAGCCCAGACACCCATGTCACTGTCTGTGGTTGTATTAATGTCCCTTCCCCAGCTCACCCCTGTAGCCATGTGTTAACAAGTCACCTTACAGCCAGTTAAAACTTGCACTTGGTTTACAGATGGGTTGGCTCAGTTTGTGGGTATAAGCTGGAAAACCTAGTGGGCCTACAGCAGCCACATTCAGAGGTGGCCTTGAAAGATAGTGAGGAGGAAAAAAATCTTTCTAATGAGCAGGGATGCAAGTAGTGCACCTGGCACACAATAGAAGTGGCCTGAGGTGAAGCTTTATAGAGATTCCTGGGCTGAGCACAAAAGAATGCCGGCTGGCCACAGGCCTGGAAAGAAAAGGAATTGGCAGGCTAACACAGGAGGGCTGGAGTAGAGCCACAGGACAGGCGTTCAGGAGATGCACAAAGTATGCAGAATTGTATATCTCGTATTAATGGCCACTACAAAGCATCCCTCCACAGAAGGGACACTGAACAACGAAGTTCAGAGAAAATGACTCAGCCAGCTGATATTGGCCACCATCGCTATGGATCACCCTGGACCTGGAGCGGTGGTCGTAGGAACAGAGTGGTCTCGGTGACAGACTCAGAGGCTATACACATGGGCCGATGGTGCGGACACCCACTTGCCAAGGCAATCTAGCTGCTCCCGACTCTGACTAGTACAATGAAGAAAGCCGGCCCACTCCTGAGCCATTTTTTGGTTACAGTTTTGGGGATCCTTTGCACTTAAAATGCATGCTTCTCTCTCTTCTGGCCAACTGGTTGGATGTTATACTTCATCTTCTCTAGCTTTGGCCTAAAGACAGTAGTCCATATTTGACAAGAACATGTCTACAACATATTTTTAGAACACATGTACACACACAAACAGTATTTAAAATTTAAATTTATGTCATTCTGATGGGCTCAGATTTTATTAACTCAAACTGTATGTACAGATATCTATTTAAAAGAAGGTCCATTAGCCGAATTCTGTGAAAGCGGAGTTCCCATGGCATAAGCCACCTGGTGGATTTTCTCATCAACCATTTTAGAAGGTTGTTCCCAGTATAAAACCTCACTTGTCCATTCTGGCAAAAATCATAAAATAGCATCAACACGGTATTGTCAAGAGAACCTTATGGTCAAGCCAGGAAATGTCATTACCCTGTGGTACTCAAGTCCAGACCTCAGCCTGAGTCTGTCAAAGTCTTGACTGGAACAGACTGGAACTGCCCGGATGTCATTCTGCTTCCACTTTGCTGTGTCACTTTGAGGCGAAGGAACTAAATGGTGACTCATGCGCTTGCAAGTAGCCTGTGCTCTGAACAGCCAGAATGATTTGCTGAAGGACATGGCAATTGGAACAAAAATTGCCTGTTTCTGTCAAACCCCATGGGGAGAAACATTTCGAAATGTATTCCGCCCGGAGCTGATTGCATTGTTTCCTAGGCAGTTCATCCTATCTACCACCTGGGGACAGCTTCCTACCCATCCATTTCTTCTTCTTGCAGTAAACCAGTTTCTGATCAGTGAGTCACAGAGGGGAAGAGAGTTTATCTGGAGGTGCTGAGGGGAACATTTGATTAGCTGACTATGCCCATAGCCCTACACACATTAGAGTATGCAGGGGTGGTTTATATTATCCATATTTCATTGCAATTGGAAGATGGGGTTGAAGTAGATAATGCATGGGAAGAGAAAGGATTTTGCTATTGTTAAACATGATGCCTGCTTCTAAGAGTTAATGTTAGGTTATATATTTATATAAAATTAATCTTGTTCATAGATGGTGAACAATTAGGTATGGAATTTGTATGGTGTGAAAGAAATCTTTGCGAACTCTTAAAGGGACATTAAAACCATTCAGTCATCATGTCTTTTCCTCAAGGAGGCACATACTGCTTCGGGTTCAATACAAAAGTGACCAGAAAGAGAATATTGGGCCCACACTGCAGAAAGCCTTCAGAAAAATCTTTAAGGATCCTTCTCAAAACAATTTTTCAGTTAAAAATAGAATAATGCTCACTCTATCAGAAAGTGAATTTTCATATACTTGGCGATATGGGCTGAATGTGTCCCCTCAAAATTCACGTGTTGAAAGCCCTGAGCCCTAATGCGATGGCCCCTGGCGAGGCCTTTGGTGTTGTGGGGCCTGTGGAGACAGTCAGGGGTAAGTGGGGTCATGAGAGCAGGTGCTCAGGATGGAATGCACTCTTTGTAAGAGACCAGAGAGCTAGGTCCTTCTGTCTCCACCCTGTGAGGAGAGAGCAAAAGGGGGGCTGTCCGCAAGCCAAAAATCGGGCCCTTACACGACACCAAATCTCCCGGCACCTTGATTTTGGACCTTTAGCCTCCAGAACTGTGAGAAATAAATGTCTGTAGGTTAGGCCATCCGGTCTATGGTATTTTGTTGTAAGAGCCCAGACTGACTAAGATACATGAGTTTATTTTAGGGTGCTCTATTATATTCTCTTGACGTCTATCTCTGCACCAATGCCACACTATTATATTTCACTATAGCCCTATCTGGACATATCTTCCTATCTTGATGCTTATCTTGTTTTATCTTATTTAAAAGAGTGTCTTATCTCTTCTTAGACTTCGCTTTCCTTTGCATATAATTTGTCTGTGGAGAGTTTGGGGTTAGCCAAATAAGCAATAATATGATTTGCAATTAATGAGAGTTTTATCTTTTTTTCTATTACTATGCCTCTTAATTCTTTTTATCCCTATAGTACAATATTGTATATAAGCAGAATAGTGGGTATCCTTGTTCTTCTTTATCTTAAAGGAAATAGTTACATTATTTCACCATTGTTTCTGTTTACTCTTGGTTTCTTATATCTACCTCATATCAAGTTAAAAAGGTCCTTTATACTTCTAGTTTTCTAAAAGTTTCTATAGTAAGATGTTGACTTTTATGGAATGATTTTTCTTTACTAAACAGAACATATGGTTTTCTTCTCTAATATGTCAAAATGTTAGATTATGTTAATTATGATATTAAAATAATCTTGTATTGCTGAGCTATACCCAACTTTTTAATATATTTATAATACATATGTTTTTTCAACCTTTTGCTAGATTTTTGTAGCAGCAAGGAAAACACATTGCCAGTTTCAAGGAGCATAACTGATGGACAGGAGCCCTGCCTGCGGGGCGTGGCTACAGATTCCCCGGCTGATACATCCCAGTCAGCAGCTGCTCTGTTTCAGCCCGAGGAACCTGTCTCCGGTGCCACACGTTCGGAGGGCCCTGCAGCCCTCCCAGATCCAGCCTGACGGTCTTCAGAGTGCATCGCTGTAAATTCTTTGTCGAGGACACAAGCTCCTGTGCAAGGACGTAGGTCCACAGGAGCTACCGGAACAAGTATGAGGTGCTACTGCCACTGCAGTGAAAGCTTTCTGTGGTACAGTGGAGCCGGCCTGTCCCTGTACTTTGAAAACGTTTTGGGGTTGTAATGATGTACAGCATAAATAAGTTTTAGTTCTTCCACCACATCAGTGACGGAGAGAGCCCTATATGCCAGTCAGTGGAACCAAAGACAAATTTCCAAAATCGAGTCCTCAGTTTATACCATCTCCATATTAAATGCCCTCTTTTTTTCCTTTTTGAATGCCATAGAGTTCCCTACTCTGACCACTGCTCCAACATGCAGTAGCCAAAACCACATTGCCTTGGCAATCCCCTCTATCTTCCTTTATTTCTCCATCTGGAGTTCTTATTCCGACTGATTGTCAGGCTGCCTTTCACGCTCTCCTGACAGTCGCTAGTACAGTGATCTCCACCTTGCCCAGCCAGTTTCTCCTTGATCTTTCCAGTCAGTCCAGCCCACATCCCTGTTCATAGAGTAGCGTTGACAGCTTCCACGCTGTATTTCTGACCCTGTCAGAAGGAAGCAGAAGGAGGGACTGCGGGACAGTGAATAGAGCCTAGAGTAGTGGACAGTGAGGTCCTTGGCCTTCACGTTCACTTGCCACTCACTCACGGACACCTGGCAAGTGCTGCAAGTGCAGTTTGCAGGTGCACCATTTGTCTTTTGTACCGTATTTTTACTGTGCCTTTCCTATGTTTAGGCATGTTCAGATACAAAACACTATTGTGTTACAATTGCTACTCTATGCTGTGTAGTAACAAGATGTACATACAAGTTCATAGCCTAGGAGAAATAGGCTGTACCATTTGGCCTAGGTATGGTAAGCTATACCATCTAGGTTTGCATAAGTGTGCTCTGCAAATGACAATATGGCTTAAGGACACATTTCTCAGAATGAATTCCCACCATTCAGCGATGCATGACTATAGCTGGTTTCCTAATAGGAAGTGATTAACTAAGGAGAGGTCTTAGAAGAAACCAACCCAGCAAACACCTTGATCTTGGACTTGTAGCTTCCAAAGCTGTGAGAAAAAACTGGGTTTATGCCACCCAGTTTGTGGTGTTTTGTAATGGCAGCCGAAGGGATTAATGCACTTTATTTAGCCGAAGTCTTGCAGGTTGGAGAGCCTTCTTACAGCTGTCTGCTTCATCCTTGTTTCCAAACAAGAGTGAAAGCTGGTGTCCTCCAAGCCTCCCTGCCCCATCGCTGCACACTCACTGCTAGTCTCACAACCTCAAAGATTGTTTTTTAGCACCTCTTGGAGGATGCTCTTGGGAAAGTGGGTCCTACATTAGGCATGCTGTAACTAAGTCAGGGCCTTGTCTCTTTCACCTGCCACCTCTTCCATCTGTCACTGCTGTGAGGAAATTCAGCAGCACTTAATTTTCACTTTTCCACGGACTTCAGTTCCCCCTGGCAACTTTTTTAAGACTTATCTTCATGTCATCACTTTTTCTTTCTATCCCCTGCTTTATCTCTTTTAAACTTAGATTAATGTTGTTATAAATAAAAGAACCGAGCATTAATCTTTGTCTCACCCTAAGTGGTGAGCATAGTTTCTATTAGTTTTTCAAAATGGGGGACAATGAAAGTGCTAATAATTAAAGCTAAAAATTAAAAGACTTAACTAGATTTGAATCGTATGAGGTGGTCTCCTGTGAGGCTCCCCATCAAGGGTTAATCTCTGACAGCCGCAGAGAAGGGGGCCACTCATCTTTCCCCTTCCAGGGAGGTGGATTTAGAAAGAACCATAAGACCCAGCTAAACTCATTGTATGAAAATACCTATCATCACTTTTGTACCTTATTTTATTATGTATCATTTATTTGTAAGTAAAAAAAACTTAATTAAAAAGTGAAATCTATCTAAAATGACCAAAATAAGAACTCTACCTCAAACATAATTTATTAAGTTAACCTACACTTGATTTTTTGTGTCAAATTGACAACTAGGACCAACAATATTTAACTAAGAGACAGCGTCCTGTAAAATTGAGAGAATTGTATAGATGTTATCAAATAAATAAGACACCGAGAGTTTTCCAAAGATTTATTGAAGCAGAAACAAATTGGTTGGATACTTGTTGGAAAAAAGCAGTTTTTATGGTATTCAAAAATACTTTTTAAAAAGTATTCTAGCACAAGGTTTCTTTGTAAACTAGATTATGGTGTAAACTTTTTTCTAAATCTCTTAGGAGTGTTGGGTCTTAAGAACTAGAGCTTATTCCTATTCCACACCTATCTTGCGCTCCTGAAAAACTGCAGAAAGGCACTTGAAAGCTGTTTCTTTAAGATATGAACTTCTTTTTTATTCTTGCTGGTAATATATTGCTGCACAAAGTGTGGGCAATTTTTATTCCAGATCCTCATGATGCTGAGAAGTTTCATTGATGACCTGTTAAAAAAGATAAAACTCAAATCAAATATAATACCACATGCTAAAGATCACATTCCCCCATTAAGTACAACAAAGAGAATCCTACTAATTATAGGTCACTTATTGGGGAAATTGGAAGGTTATGTTGGTTCTGCATGACAAGGGTTATAGCTAGGGCGGCAAATAACATGTGAGACGCTCTTCACCTATAAGCGAACTAAGTATCCAATGGAATGTTATGACTAACAAACAAGACACTTTTAGAAAAAAAAAAAACAACCTGTGTTTATGAGGAAGGATGCTGTAGTAATTCTATGCAGCGAAGTTTAAAAGCAATGAAAATATTTTAAGTTCATGTGCAAGGGAAGATCACATCAAGATTACAATAAATTTTGACCATTTTTAAGTTTTTGGTGCACTTTCAAGTTTGTGTGCAAGAGAAGATGACGATAAATTTTGCCACTTCCTTCCTAGCACAGAGGTAACTAGGAAATGACTTGATTGTAAGGCATGGCCTTGTACTGTGTAGCGGGGTCTCGGAGCATTTGGAGAAGGCCACGTGTCCAGGGTCAAGACATTTTTGTAGGCTAATGGAACAGTCCATAAGGCTAGTCTAGCAAGTAACTCAAGGAAGCCACACTCCCGTTTTAGATTAAGGACCACAGAAAGCTCACTAATTTCGGACTGCAGAAGACTGCCACCTCACCTCCACACCCAAGAATCAAATACTTAGTTGGCCGTGTACAGCGCTGAAAGAGGCCTACTCTCTTTCTAGGAGGCACAAGGGAAACTGAAACCTCCCAAATCAGCAGGCTGAATCTGAGGTGGACTTACTATTTATTTAAAAGGCTATCAGTGCCTGAGATGACGCTAGTTTTGATTTAAAGATACCAACCTGTCCATCTCTAGTTTCAACTGTCTTAATCAGAAGTGTCCTTTTTGAGTGGGTGTCAACCAGAGGGAGTGAATCCAGGTTGGTTTCTGAATAAGGAAAATAGGCCCAAAATGAGTAAAAAAGAAATTTCAAAAAGACAAGTAACCATTTTCCCCAAAGAATTATCATTTTTGTTCAATTGTAAATTTCAAGCAATTGTTTAAAGCCCCACTCTCCAAATAATTCTAAAGACTGTTACCTATTTTAAAACCCAGCGTGACACTCCTGTAGCATCAGGATGAGGTAAACTACCACAGCGTTCACTCCATTAGGAGGAAGGCCAATGGAGTTTGCATAAAAGGTAAGACATTTTGAAAGTCGTGGCTGTTTTATAGAATTTTCTCTTATGTCATTTTTCAAGTAGCATTTTAAAAGTGAGTGCTTTGTAAACAGATTGGTAACAAACTGCTGAAAGTTTTCATAAATGGCAATCAAATGCTTACCCCTCAAATTCAGGGAAGAAAAGGTGGGAAGAGGCAGAGAAATCCTACAAAAGAGAAAGAAAATCCGTAAAATGTTTGAAACAAATTTATACTCTAGTTTTCATCAAATAAAAAAATTTACTCTTGTATTTCATAAGGGAGGGATTAGCGTCAGAAGCATTTTCTCTGATGGATTTTATTAGTATATTTGAATATTTTACTGCAAGCATTTGTCTACAGGGGCGTGAGCTGAAGGACTTACAGAGCAGGAAGAGCATTGGCTTTCATAGAGTCATGGGTTCAAATCCCAGCTGTGCTACCGATTAACTGCCTAGGGCAGGATACTCCATCTCTCTGAACATAAGGTTCCTTATTTATAAAAGGTGATAAGCAGCTACCTTAAAGAAATTCTCTAAAGATGAAATGAGATACTATTATGTATGGTGAGTGGCATGACACGGAGCAAATGGCAGCTGTTAATTTGTGCACATATGCATCCTTATTTCATACCTGCTCTCCTCGCCTTCCAGCAGCTTCCTGTAGGTGGCAATCTCAATGTCAAGAGCCATCTTAACATTCAGCAGGTCTTGGTATTCACGAAGGTGACGAGCCATTTCTTCCTTCATGTTCTGAATCTCATCTTGCAGGCGGCCAATAGTGTCTTGGTAGTTAGCAGTTTCAACAGCGAAGTTCTCTTCCATTTCACGCATCTGGCGTTCCAGGGACTCATTCTGCAAGAGGTGAGAAAGGCTTCCAACGTTACTTCCCAGAAATACCCAGCTACCCCCAGAACCATTTACAGATCACTTGGAACCATTTCCCTTAGAGGCAAATGGTGAACACTCCAATTTTAGGTGGAAAATACAAGTACCAAGTCCCTTTTTAATAGATACAATAATATCAGCTAAAACCTTCAGATCGCAAGTGTTTTTTTAATCTGTCTTGATAACTCATTTTCTTTGGATGAAAATAATATTTCTCTTCATCTGAAGTTTTGTATAAATATCGCCATGAGCTTGATCAACTGAAGGGATCCAAGTGAGTTATTTCCCCTCTTTTATTGCAGTGTGGTACTCACAGTTCCTTTAAGCGCATCCACTTCACAGGTGAGGGACTGCACCTGTCTCCGGTACTCGTTTGACTCCTGCTTCGCTTGGCGCAGGGCATCGTTGTTCCGGTTAGCAGCCTCGGAGAGGTCAGCAAACTGTCAGAAAGAAATGAGAAATGCAGATCATCCAAATGGCTTGATTCTATTTAAGATTCTATCTTACCTGAGCAAATGAGAAAGCGTAAAGGTCACAAACGAAGGCATGATATAAACCAAGTTTTATATTTTAAGTTCAAATCTCAGCGTCTGCCAAAATGTATCTAAATTTGTTTTGAAAACCAGACAAAAAGCAGTCGAACGCTGATGCTGATGGTTTCAGTAGAAATTCACTCTATTACCCATATTTTAAAAGGGTAGAAGTCAAGGGCATGGTGTTGGGGTTTACTCTGAAGTAGAATCAAGGAAGAGTAATGGGAAGGGAGTCTGCTGTGAGTGGTGGAGAGGCTGTCGCAACAAATAAAACTTAAAGTTAAATAAAGCCAGCTTTCTGAATGGAGCTAAAGGGTATTTAGGAATCAGACAGGTATTGTGTTTGCAGAATACAATGCACTTCTTTTGTTCTAGCCACACTGACTTTTTCATACCTTGGACTTGTACCATTCCTCAGCCTCCTGAAGGTTCTTGGCAGCCACACTTTCATACTGCTGACGGACATCACGCAGCGCAGCCGTGAGGTCAGGCTTGGAAACATCCACATCGATTTGGACGTGCTGCTCCTGAATCTGGGCCTGCAGCTCCTGGATTTCCTAAACAAAGGACAGACAGAAGGTCAGTCGTGCCAAGGACGGTGGCAGCTTCACCCACATTTATATATGGGTAGTGGCTCCCCTTACCTCATCGTGGAGTTTCCTCAAAAAGGCAATCTCTTCTTGCAAAGACTCCACTTTACGCTCAAGGTCAAGACGAGCCAAAGAAGCATTGTCAACATCCTATTTTGAACAAAGAAAAGATGGGATATGGAGGATGCTCAAGTCTGTGGTTGATCTCATTTATTTTAAATTAACCATATGAGCTTATGTCTTTACTATAAAAAGGATCTTGACCAATTTACGACCTTGGAATAAGCTTATACATCACCCAGTGTTCAATACACTATTTTCTTCTTTTCATTAATAAATGTAAATTGTGACCCACTATGTTGTATTTGAGGTAGTTAATAGCCAATTTAAAAATAAGTAAATGTATGACAACATAGTAAACTGTACTCAATTACTATTGAATCTACATTATACTAGTGAAGTTTTTTTTAATCTAGAAAATCCATGTCATAACATCTAAGGATTTTTTGGTAATGTCATAGAATAGTGTGGTGACAGGAGGTGACCAGATCTCGTAACTTCATAAATACAAGGCCATGTAGAACAGAAATTCCCACATGAGAAGTTTCAATGTATACTTAGACTCTTTTTTTCTCTACTCAAATCACCTGAAATGAGTCCTTATGATCCAAAGCAAATACGTAGTCATCTGACATTCACATTACAAGGCTAGATTTATACTCCAACTTAGGACGGGCACTGGCAAAGATGCAGGTCAGGCAAATCAAGGAAAAGAAATGCACCTCTGAACTGTATTTGCTTTTCTTTCTCTGGTGGGCTTTTTTTATGAAATTCTCATCTCACCTACAAGGGTGTGCCCATCCTTTTCAGTTAGCACTGTGTCAGTCACTTCAGTTGCTTAGCTTGTTTCAGAATGACTGGTCAAAACACTTACATATAACGAAACTACTGTGTATGTAAATTATTGCTGCTTTACCTCCCCTTCTGAGTTTCCCCCATTTGTAAACTGCTGCATTCCAAATAAGAATGTGTAAAATTTTGCAACTCAGATTTTAGCCCCTCAAGGGAACATCATGAGAATTTTTATATCTCTTGTCTGATAAGCAATTATATTTGGAATACAGTTATAGCCTCAGTCTTAAAATGTTGAGATACTTCTACCACCTTAATGGAAATGTGAATGAGGAATTAGTGATGATAAAAATCAGGCTTGGGGAAAAATTATTTTTGCCTGTTGCTAAGCCCTAAAAAAGATATAAAAGATAATTTACTAGTCTCTATAAAAATGTAATGTGACATGCTACTTCATTAAAAAGAATGAGGGATTTTATTTTACCTAATCCCTAAACAGACCTTTATACTAATATTATATTAACTCACTACTCTGCAGAAAACATTATAGATATAATGATTGTGAATGTTCAATGACTAAAATGAACCGCACATTGCTATGTTTAAATTAATTTAGCAAATATATTTCTGCTACAAATGTTATTCTACACTTTTCATGTGAAAGTATTTTTACAGTGAATCCCAATAAGAAAAAAACTACTAGGAACTCTTCCTGCTTTTGAATTCTAATTTTTATGTTAAAAAATCCTTTAAGTTCATCTAACTTGGGAGAAAAAAAACAAAACAAAACCTCTTTAATTTAAATTCCATTCTTCAGCCTTAGGGTTATGCTTTATTTATGGAGAGAATACTAAATAAATTAAGGACCCAACAAAGAAAGGCTTTTCCTAACATGAGGCGTGACTGTAGCTTTAAGAACGACTGACATCACATACTTCACAAGTCTGGGTCAGATATTAGATAAGAGATGTTAGCAAATACTTGTGTCCAATTAGAACTGTGCTTACATCATTACACATTCAGTAAGAAAGTAGCCTGTTGCAGAGCTTCTCTAAGAACACAAAGACCCCTATTATTTCTGTGCAGAGCCACCACACTAGCCAGAATGTCTGTATCTACATTCCATAGTGAAGCCCAGAGAAACCATTAATACCTTTCAGCCAGGCGACAGATGGCTCCTTTTCACCCTTATTAGATCACAAAATAGTTGCGCATACTGATACTTCCATCTAACTTTAGCACCACAATAGAACTTGCAGAGAAGAAAAGAAACTTGCTGGCTTAATGCCAGTTAAACGAAGTTTCTTATGCTCCAACACAGTTAACATTTTTAACTACAGGGCAGAATGGGGCTTTTTGTGGCCTTGTAAAAGTTAGCTAACTTAGCCAACCGCAATCTAACTCAAGCTGGACCTGCTCGAAATCAGAATATCCATGTGTTGCAAAATCAAAATATAAAAAATTTTTTTGGAAGAAATCTGGAAACAAAGTAAAATATTAAAGACTCCATGTCCTAAGGGACGGTTTAAATCATCCAATAGTTTTTATACTGAGAAGCCACACTCTGGGGCCTTTTTGCCACTAGGGGGCCTTGCGCACAGATGTGCAGTTTTGTACTATTTAAACTTGGGGTAACATTTATTTATTTATTTATTTATTTATTTAATTGTTTATGCGTTTACAGTTGTCCCATTTCCCCCCCTTCGCCCCCCTCCACCCAGCCCGCCTCCTCACCCTTGTTCTTGGGCCCTGCATGTATGTTCTTTGACTAATTCCTTCACCTTCTTTCAATCTGTCCCTACCTTCCCCCTCCCCACAGGGTAGAGTGGGTGTGGTCCAGCGGTAGCGAGTGGGAGAGGATTTACAAACCTGTCTGAAGGACTGCAATGTACCCTCGGCTTCCTCTCTCTGAAGCATCTCCTCCTGCAGCCTGTAACAGTTGCACATTAACCAAAAGTGAAATGGGAAACCACCGCCAGGGGAGGGGCAGCCACACCCAAACACCGAGCTGCAGTTTTGCGAGACAGAAGTTGATGGGCAACCTCCACAGGCAGCCAGCAAGCACTTGGGCTTTCAGAACTACCACTCTCCGCAAGTTTTAGCTGGACTTGGGTCGCAGCGTGGAAAAGCAATCACAGTTGCTGCACTGACCTGCAGGGCCAACGCCGCCACCCCGCCCCCAGAAGCCTCGGCAACCCTTTGTCTCCCTTGCTGCACAGCCATCCTTTCCTCCCTCCTCCGCCCCCAGTTTGGCAGCCCGCCAGAGGGGCCAGGAAACTTTCTAAAAGTTTGGAGATACTGCACAAAAGCCTTCTACCACAAAGTGGTATTCATGAAATCTGAAAAATTGAAACGGGCGTTCTTAGGCAAGGAGTGGGGGTGGAGGGGAAACAGTAACTGTAACTTCTGGGTTCTCGGCAGGGCTGCGCCACAGCAGCCATATCCCCGCTCCCCCTCGGTTTCTACCCCACCCCCACAGACATTGTCGATTGCATCCCCTAGGGCGTGGCAGCTCCTCTGGCCTGGGGGTGAGTGGGGGCTTCCCCTCTTCCTCCCTCCCTGGGCCCCGCGTGGCCGCAGCCTTACTTCTCCCGGAGCCGCATTACGTCCTCAGCCAGGTTGTCGCGCTCCACCTCCACTCGGGCCTTGTCGTTGGTGAGCTGGTCCACCTGCCGGCGCAGGTCCCGCATCTCCTCCTCGTAGAGGTCCCCCAGACGCGACTTGCCCTGGCCCTTAAGCTGCTCGAGCTCCGCCAGCAGGATCTTGTTCTGTTGCTCTAGGAAGCGCACCTTGTCGATGTAGTTGGCGAAGCGGTCATTGAGCTCCTGCAGCTCCACCTTCTCGTTGGTGCGGGTGTTCTTGAACTCGGTGTTGATGGCGTCGGCCAGCGAGAAGTCTACGGAGTCTTGCAGCAGCCGCACACCGGGGACACTGCTCCGCAGGCGCACTGCAGAGGAGCGCGTGGCATACACGCCGCCGGGAGACGAGGCGTAGACGCTGCGGCTGATGCTGGGGCGCAACGCGCTGCCCAGGCTGTAGGCACGGCTGGACGTGGTCACATAGCTCCGGCTGCTGCTCGGCCGGCTGGCGGTGCCTGGACCGCCGAACATCCGGCGGTAGGAGGACGAGGATGAGGACACGGACCTGGAGGACATGGCTGCGGAGGGTGGCGGTGGGCTAGGCGCAGCGGCGGTGGGACTGGCTCCAGGTGGAGAGGCGAGCGAGGTGCGGTGGGTGTGGGCAGTGGGAGCACTGCTGCGTCTCTGGCGCTGGGACCCCGGTGCGAGAGTGGCAGAGGACTGCACCCCGCCCAGGGAGAACTTTTTATAACCTGCACCTTCCCTCCCACTACCATCCCAGCCAATGGGGAACCGGCAAGTAGAGGGAAGGGTTGGCAGGGGGGTGAGGCTGGGGCTCGCTCAAGTCTTCCTCCTTCCAACTGCTCGGCTCCTCAGGACTGGGCACCCATCCCGTTAGTTAATTCTTGGTTGGACTGGGACTTTCGGGGGCTTTTCTGATGCTGATGGTCTAACCTCTGCTCACCCCTGGGTGCTGAAAGAGGCGGGGTCGTACGGTGGTGGGGGAAACGGGCCTAACACTGGATCAAAGGGGTCCGACACTGGATCAAAGGGGTCCGGGGCACCGCGCCGAAGAGGTTTGGGAGGAGGCGTGTGGGTGGGAGGGGCGCGGGGCTACTAGGCAGCAGTCCACCGGTGGGGAGCGGGTGGGTGGGGAGACCCACAGGCAAAGGAACAGGAAGAGAGGGAGTGAGGGATGCATCGGATGGGAAGGCTGGGAGAAAGAAACAAAGAACGCCTGGATTGAAGCGCACAGCCCAGGACTCAGGGTCGGTCCTGCGCAGACTTGTGCACCGTGCACTTCGAAAGGGGGACGGCTTGCGCCCTCATCTCTTTTCACCATCTTGTCTTGGGGTTCCTGTTTAAGAACCTAACGGGCTTGTTTCGGCTTTGGACCGCGCAAGCTGTTGGGCGGCGGCCAAGTAAAGCCCCGGGGATCAGGGTGGGGTCGCTGAGTCAAGCAGTGAGTCACCACGCTCTCTGCCCGCCAAGTTGAGGGCTCCTAGCGGTTCTCGAGAACCGTTAGACAGGATCTACTCAGGTCTCCCCAGGGTCTGCAAGAGGTTTGTTCCAAGTTTTACCCAACTTTAATCTGGTCCTTTGCTTTCTTGTGTACGGTTCGCCTTCAGGAGAAACTAGGGTGCCTCGAAGTTCTTACGAACTCACCAAAGCCTCATTTTGCTCCAACGTGCGGACTTCTTAGCAAGAAACTTCTGCAGATCCTGCATAGGCGTCCCTGACGGGTTTTTCTTGCTAAGTTCCCTCCCACCCTTCCCTTCGGTCTCCTCTCAGCACCCACCTCCCCCCTACCCCGCCCAACCCACATCCCATGAAACTACACCCGACTTTGAACACCATCTGAAAGTTCTGGGTGAAAGAGGAAATTCAGAGTCTGTGGTTTCACAATCAAATTCAGTGATCACTGGTTTTTGTGTTACAGTGGAAATCATTGAAGGTACAATCTGCACCAATTATGGAATTAACTAGATGTTGCTTTAAAACTCCAGTTTGCTTAATGAAAGGCAATTATATAACTCAAATGTCAGAATGTTTGGGGAAAAGATTTACGTGTTCATTTTAATTCAGCAATGCACAGGGCCGGATCCTGGTGACTTGACTGGGAAATATCACAAGTCATGTTGGCCTGTTTTCCAGAATTCGTGCAGGTAAAACTGCAGAGCAAAAAAAACTTCTGATCCAGGGCACCAAGGCAGTGTTCAGATTCCTCAGATCCACCACCTAAACCTTTTTAGGTAAATCACTCCAGGGCTATTGCTGCAGTGTTAGTAACATGCAAAACAGAATGGTCACCCCTAAAGGGAGATGAAGACAACCAAGGCAAGCAAGCCAGTCTTTTTGTTATTTAATTTAAAAATCACAGGTTTTTGTTGTTGTTGTTTTTTAATATTGAAAGCACTTAGGAGTACAGAAAGGATGAACTCCAAACCCTCTTGATTCTATAGTGAATAGATAGGGAGGAAAGGTAAAATCCTTCTCTCTGGGGGGTGCATACTGGAGGTTACCTGGCATTTAAGAAAAATCGTGTAGAATCAAATAAGGGGTTTATTCTAGCTTCTTGGTGCAAACCACTTTTAGGCAATATTTTTCTTAGCTCACTTCAGTTAGATCTGGCTTATGGTGCTGCCAAGGTCGCTGCAGGCCCCTTTGCTGCACAGCTCTCCTGTTGTGGATTTTTTTTTTAATTCTCTTGGTGAGTGGAGGCTTGAGTCTATTCCAAGGAGCATTCCATGGACCCCGTGCCCTGGCAGACTAGCTGTGATGCTCCATGTTACCATTTTGCTCTCTGGGAGACCTTTATTCATGCCACTACTCAGCAAATGTCACTGTTGTGAGTGTGCCTGGAATCCTTAGGATAGAAAAAGCCATCTAGATATGGGGGAAGACCTTACTCCCACCTAAAATGCTGATCCCAGGGCAGTGCTATCAGAGGATGCTTGCTGACTCACTCACCATGGAAAATGGGGGCCAGGATCTGGTGTGGTGTGGCAGTGTGCCATGTTGGTGACCACAGCAAGTTCCTTAGGGCTGTGGCAACTTCCTCTGGAATGACCTGGCCCTCATCATCATGTCAGGGGGATCCCTTCTCCTTTCTAAACTGTCCCCTCTGTGTTCTTGGGGCTGTGATATGTCCACTTGCACTTGTAGCTCAGGCTGCTGTAACAGAATACCACAGGCTAGGTGGCTTAAACAACAGACATTGATTTCTCACAGGCCTGGAGACAGGAAGTCCAAGATCAAGGTGCAGGCAGATTTGGTGTCTGATGAGGACTTGCTTCCTGGTTTGCAGAGGGCTGCCTTCTTGCAGTGTCCTCACGTGAGGGAGACGGCAAGCTCTGGTCTCTCCCTTTTCTTAGAAGGGCACCAATCCCATCATGGGGCTCTACCTTCTGCATCTCATCTAAACCTAATTACCTCCCGAAGCCCTCACCTCCAAAAACCATCACGTGGGTGATTAGACCTCCAACATAAGAGTTTGGAAGCGGGGGGAGGGACACAAACATTTATCCACAGCACTTGCCATAGAGCGTGTGCATGAGGGTGCACGCAAGCACACAGTGTTCAGTGTGTCTTTGCGATTAGAAATTGCCATACCTTGGGGTAGACTGAAGATTGCAAAAGCACTTTTACTCACTTGTGTAGACTGTATGAAACTTTGGGAAAATTAATTTCGTTGTGCAGTAAATTGCACAGTGCCTGGCACAGTGCCTCAGCCAATGGGTAACAGTCATCACCTGAACGCCGTCACTGTGTCTGAACTAATGTCCTTGAGTGTCGGAACCAACCCTGCTATATATGCAGCCCATGTTCTTACCTTATGGGAGCAAACAGTACACAGGCATAGCTTTCTCAGTTTTCATATTTATTTTTTGATTGCTGTGAAAACCTATCTCAGGAGTATTTTTAAATACTGGACCGTGAAGCTTCTTCAAACACTGCATGATGCAAGTTGTGTATAAATAAGGACACAGTGATATGATTTGTAAGCCAGGCATAAACATTACCAAATCTAAAGTACCAGCAGTGATTTTGGAATTTGCAAGCTGTGGTGATGTCAGTTGAATTGGGTGATTTGAGCTGACAGACCAGCCAGCCACGGGGAGAGGAGCTTAGGGGCCTGTGGGAGCTTTAGGAGAATGGGCTGGCAGGTCCATCTCCCAGCAGGATCGCCTGGGTGGAATGTAACAAATGAGAACATGGAGTAAGTGAGGTGGTGAAGGGCATGGCAAAACCTAAAAGGCATGGTAATAAAAATAACAGTAATAATCAGTACTA
Source organism: Trachops cirrhosus (assembly GCA_028533065.1). NCBI lineage: Eukaryota > Metazoa > Chordata > Mammalia > Chiroptera > Phyllostomidae > Trachops > Trachops cirrhosus. Next base: position 57,712,037 of record CM052538.1, read on the forward strand.
TGATAAATAGTACTGTGTGCTTAGTGGATGACAGGCACTTTGCATGCATTTAATTCAACGTCATTGCGCCTGTCGCATACTGCAAGATTGATTGGATCACTCATTTCACAGATGAGAAGTGTAAGATGCAGGCTTACAGTTTGCTCCTGGGTTTCTAACCAGTAGGGGAGGGAGGGAGGAGGCAAGAATTTGAATTGAGGCCTGACTCCAAACACACTTTTCTCTTTGCCCTGATGATGACATTTTGCTTACTATCAACCAACTCAATTCACAAATATTATTTAGGGCCCTACTGCATTCCAGGAACAGAAAAGATGGAATAATTATCAGAATCTGTTGTGAAGGAAAAGATTCCTAGGGGAGTTTGGCAGATACTTAGAATATCATGCTTGATGTTATTCAGATGTGGTAGCAGTGACAAGAAGGGAGTTTGGTTTTCACCTGCGCTCTAAATCCTTACCCTGAGAGTTAAATGTTTTCACCTAGATTCCTTTCCATCTCTTCGGAGGTATCATATCCAAAGCTGGATGTAGCTCATCCCACACCCTAAAACCCACAAACCACAGCAGCAACTTCCCCTCTTGACTTCTTTGTCTAATCAGGGCAACACAGCAAACTAACAAGATTGGGGACTTTCATCATCATTGCCACTTCCTCAGTCTTGGATCACACAGCTCCAGTGAGTGTCCTGTCCCATTGCTTCCTTATCCATTTCTGTTGTGTTGCTGTCACTCACCCAAGCCTTTTATACATCGTCCCTGCAGTACTGTAATGGGCTTCCCTTCCTCCAGGCGCTCCTTACCCTCACCATGGTGCCTGTCTTCAAGCTACAACCCCTTTTCCTTTATAACTGCATTTGTAAGGCTCCCTGAAGATCCAAAGTGAACCAGTCGTTCCCTCATTAGAATGTAAGCTCCGTGAGAGCAGGGTTTTGTCTCTTGTTTTTCACCATCCTATTTTCAGTGCCTAGAGAGAGGCCTGATGTATTTATTGAATGTGTGAATTGATACAGGAGTAGTTCAGAGAGGAAGGAAGGGAGGCAGGCAGGCAGGCTGGTGTGTGTATGTTTAACTCAGACAATACTCAAGGAAAGAAAACCCAAAGTAATTGACAGTTTGTAATAAAGATGGTGAAGGAACCAGAAGTTTTGCTGCGGAGGAGGTTGAAGTGCATAGCTCAACTGTGACCTTTGAAAGCCATACTGAGTATGCACATGCATCTTTATTCCCACTGTCCCCCACCAGACCGCAATGTCAGTGGAGCCCTAAGCTTCTCTCTGTTCCACAAATTCACCACATTTCCCCATGCCCAGGTCTTTGCTCATATTCCACTCAACAGGCAAGTGTTACCCATTTTCTGCACCACCTGCGATGCTTCTTAGTATATTCAGGCAAGTGAGACACTTCTAATGCCCCAGGGAGCTCCTAACCTTGTGAAAGGATTAGGAACCACACTAAGAGTTGTAGTACACAGCAGAATGTGGTGAGGGAATGATCCAATGGAGACAAGAATGAAATACTGAAGACGAAAAGAAATGCTCATGTCCATTTGAGGGAGATCAGAAAACGTAGTTAGAAAAGGTGGTATTTTAGGAAAGGGGATGATTGTTACAGCTTACTGTGGTAAAGAAAGGATGTTTAAAACTAATGAGACAGTATAAGCAAGGATTGTGTAGATGACAGAGTTCTGGAGACATTTAGGCCATAACAGGAATTCCAGTGTGGCTGGATTGTGGAGCAGTTGCAGGGGAGAAAGGGAATCGAAAGTTAATTTGAGAGCACGCATTGGAGGACGAAATGCCAGGGAGAGAGGAGTTTGTAATTAATGTGGTGGGCAGTGGGAATTCACTGCATTTGTGGCAAGGAGAAAGGCGTGCTTGTAGCTGCATTTTTAAAAAGATCCTTCTGGCATGCTGCGGAGGGTGAGCTGGGGAGACCAATTTGAGGACTGCTTGCAGTAGATCAGGTGAATGGTGAAAGGAGTCTGACCTTGGGGACACAGTGGTGATGAAGGGGGCTGATCGTTAGAGGCTGGGAAGTTAGAGAGGACAGGCAAGTAACAGGACTCTGAGCCTTCCCAAGAGAGTGACTGAGAAAATGGAGGTGTTAGACACTGAAAGAAAAAATGTAAGTGGAACATTAGTTTGACGTGAAAGATAATTCACTGGAATCCCTTTACCTGGAACTGTCTTCCCTCCTCTAGTCTATATAAAGTCGAACTTCACGGGAAAGGTTGGGGATAAGCCGAATTTTGTAGTTTTACCCTTTATGGTAGTTCTAGTCTGTTGACATGCTGCTATTGATCGCTTTATATTCTTCCTTATCTGGTGTGAGTGTATCGGTCTGGTCTCCACAGTTGATGAAAACTCAGGGGCTTCTTCAGTTTCCTCTAAAACAGTTTTTTTTTTAAGTTTAGAGAAAAAGAAGCTTAAAGACAAACTCCTAGAAATCTCTTTGAATCTTTTTTTTTTTTTGGTGAAAATCCAGATTATAGTTTCCCGTAGAACTATGTGTAACTTATAATTTATAATTTCATCAAAGTTCAATGCACAGTTTATGACTAAGGAAAAGGAAGGTGGTAAGTACATACATAGAACAAAAGATGTTAATATATGGAAAACCTGCTGCCAAAAAAAAATCAAGTTGATGTTAGACAAAGATGTGAAGCTACATTTTCAGTTTTGGTTCACCTGATCCAAAACACAAAGCAAAACTAGCCCAGTTATAAAAACCAGAGCTTATTTGAAAGAGAACTCAATGATACTGTCACATTTAGTGAGACTAGCACAAAAAAACCATGCAGGTAACTGACCCTTGGCCTATGATGTTGTTTATACCATTTTTCAGGACAGAGAAGAAGGTCCTGTCATAAGAAAATTTACCAAGTGCTTTGGTGTTATAGAAATTTCCTCTGCCTATTTTGATAAGGTCATCTAGTTCCCAAGTGGTGGCAGTTTTTTTCAGGAGATATTTAGGTAAAGGATCTGATGATAACAACTGTTTAATAGCAGGATTTTCTTTTAAAGAACTGAACAAGTTAAAACATAATTTCTGATTTGTATTTATGGTAACCTGTGAAGTTGGAAAGAAAATACCAGTATCTATATAGTCAAAACCTCTTTCCTGTATATTTGGAAAAAATGAAATAAGTCTGTCCCACATATCGCAAAATTGATTAATGAATTGACTGATCTTTCCAAAAATTTGGGGATGCTTTTTAGTTCTGGCATACCACATTCATTTAGCCAGTGAAATGATACCCTTCAGAATCTTGAATATTCAGTTTACTTCTGAATATGTTTTATAAACTCAACAGTTTAAACTGCACCCCATCAAACCTTGGTCTCTTATGTATGTGTATTCTGACAGAGATCATTAAGATTTATAGAGGTTTGGAAAAAACGTAATAAAGGAATTTGTTACTGATAAAAAAAGATTTATAGAGGTTAGAAGTGAAAATCAACAGACCAAGTGTTAGAAAAACAATAAACACATAAATCAAAATAACATTACGTGATGCCAGTGTGGTAAATGGAAAACCCATGCTAATCACAAGGAAAGCTTTAAATGTGAGTGGTTTTTTAGATGTTGATGTTTAATCTTTTCCTCATAGGCAGCTTTCTTTTTTTTAAAGCAACTAACATATCACCTGGGACTAAATTATGCTGTTGTTTTGGGAGCTAAAATGTATTTTAAAATTAAGTTCACATGAAGTTAAAAAAGTGTTAACTTTTATCAGTTGTAAAATAATCCTGGATTCCTACATGTAATCCCATAAACTAGTCTTGAGACAAATTAAATAAAATATATTATGTATTGTGTTTAAATTATTATTCTTTGCATTCCTGGCATAACTTTTTAAGTGGGGAAATTCAGACACAAACACATGTGCAGATATATGCAATTCTGAGCTCATGCCGAAAATGTCCTTTATTGCCTTGCGATAGTTTTGGAGGTGGGTTACCTGGGTGTGGTATGTACATGTCCTTGTAACTGGAATATCATGTCAGTCTTCTGTATTGGTGTGCTTGTCCTTGTGGATTCCTGATACTCCTGTGCCAATTATTTAAGATGCCATGATGATAAAACTATACAAAGCAAAATATAATTAAAACATTAAAATTACAAGAAATAAGTAAAAGACCATTCTGAGTAAACTGTAGCAGAATAAAGGTCGTCACTCACAACCCTCTTTATAATTCTATTGCAATGGTTTCTAAAAGATTGCATAAGTTTCATATTTCTAATTAGCTAAGTATTGGAAATATGCCCTCTAATGTGACTCATATGGATATGTGGAATAACTGTAAAAATATTAATAGAAGTTGAGTTTAGTGTATATTCATACATTTCTTCATAGCATAAATTATGAAAAATTGTTCTGATACAATATTGTAATTTATTCATTTGTCCTCTCTAGAACTTTAGGTGGTTAGACAGGTGTGAACCGAATATAGTGCAGAGACATTTGCATGTCTAGGTCAGGGTTTGTATTTTGCTAACTCTGGGTTGGTTTTCGTCATCCATGATAACTAGGCATACTGTGGTTTCATTACTAGAATCAGTCTGACCCAGATAGGAAAGCTAAGGGTGATCACAATGGCTTGCATATACTAAGCCCCAGTTATATGCCAAGTGTTAATTTATTTGCCATTTGTTAACTTATTTAATCATCACAACAGCCATTTAGACACATGAAGAAAGTAACATTAAATTACTTTCTCTGAAGCACAGAGACAGTAAGTAACTTCCTTAAGCTCACACAGCCAGGAAGTGGCAGACCTGGGATTTGAACCCAGGACTTCTGGTTCTAAACTCCACACTCAAGCTTCACTGTACTTCCCATGCCGTGGTGTTTTTGTGCTACTGTTGGTGACTCTCTCTTGATCTCTTTGGCATTCTTTTCATGGTGTCTATTTATCTCTTTGGACTTTTTTTTCCTGTCCTATTGTAGCAATAGGACGGACCCCTTTTTGATTTAGATAATGAGATGCCCTTAATGAATCATCAACACATTTATGGACAGGGGTTTTCTTTGGGGATCTCATTTCTTGATTCTGACTCAACCCACCAGAATGATTTCATACATATGGCATATGACTCCTGCATTCAATTAAATGAGTAAAAATCCTTAACCACACTTGCTAGTGGAAAAGAAAGAAACTGCCCACAGTTTTGGAACACATAACCCTAACCCATACCTACTCTCTATTAGTTTGAATTTTAGGGAAATTTACTAGCATGAGGGATACTAACGTACCATCCAAGAATCATGAGAGAGTTGTGAGAAATGACAGTTCAGTGAAGTACAGGACAACCAATATTCTCGAGGCCAAACTAAAGCAACATTACTGATGACACATGAGCTTATTACCCAGCTTTTAAAATTTTTTGTACAATACAAATCTCATTGCCATTGCATGAGATTTTCCAAGCTATACTCATTAATACTAGCTCTCTTTTAAAATTGAGCATCTTTAGAGCACTTCACATGTATGCAAGGGCAAGAGCAACAAATAGTCACAGTCCTTTTAGATCTCAAGGTAAAAAGAATGCATGATGGTGTTAAACAACCTGATGAAATCCTGACTTGGTACTGGCTCAATTACTTAATAGGTTGCATTACTCTGAAGGGAACTAGTGATCCCCTTCAGTCAGTATGTTTTGAGTCCCACTGCATGCCAGGCTCTCTCCTTGTTCTAAGGACCCAGAAATGAATCAAGCACCTTTCTTGTGCTCAGAGGGCATCTGATCTACTTCTCTCTTCTCTGTGAAGTCATTTTGTCTTCAAGTCTTACAGGATCATGCTGTCACATGGAGACTTAGTTTAACATAGCTATTCCCCCTTAAAGCTAGAGTGAAATAACACTGACTTTTACTCTGAAATCCGTGGAAGTGTAAAGTCTCCTGTTTGGTTGTGCTTGATAAAAATATAGCATAGTGGCTAGTTGCTGGGTTACTACATAAAACACAGGCCCCAAACTGCAGCGGGGAAGAGCAGTTAGCAATTAAATAACGGAAATGACTAGTGGGTTTGAAACCCAGAACACTGCCCATGTATTTCTTAGCATAGTTGGCATCTAGGTTACTTAGGCAACTTTTATCACTAAGGAAGTAGTTCTGGTGACTCATGCTCACACAGAATGACTTCTTTCAAAATCAGTGTATTCAGTAACCTTACCATTATGTGTGTGTTCTTTTTCTTTGGAATTGGACAGAAAAAGTACATTCGAATGGCATAGGTTTATTTTTTAGCATATTGTTCACTGGCTGGCCCATATTTTGAAATTTAATGGACTTATCGTGATCAAAGTAAAAGGTCAGTAGTTTCTGCAAAATATTGCTATATTCAGTACAGGTAGAACTAACAGCTTGTTTCCCAAGCAGAAGTATTGTATCTCTTAATAATATTTCTTGGTTTCATTTTTATTTAAAGTAATACTGTTATTTAAATACTAGTCGCCCATTTGATAATCTAGAATCCTGAAGTATTTTATGCCACTACATAAAATGCCTTATTTTTTCCAAGGAGATGAAAAATGGAATTAAAGTCTCCCCTGAGATTTGTCAAGAATGATAATTATAAAAATAAAAAAACTTGAGGGAAACCCCTTTGCCAGCTTCTCTCTTCAAATTTTCTGTCTGCTTGATGTTTCAATAGTATTTGCTTACTGACGATTTTTCTTTCTGTGTTAAAAACTAGCGGAGACGTTGTGGAAGCGGTTAGTAATTCAGAGTTTTAGGTTGATCATGTGTTTGTTTGAAGGACTCTGTGGAAGAACTTACTGTTGATCGTTAGAGGGAAGTGGGAGCCAGTGCCTGACTGGCTCCCGGGTTTGGACGCGAGCGCTCGGTTTTTCTGTGGGCCTGGGGATGCCAGCTCTTAGTGTGCTCACCTACTGTGTGCCTGAGTCGTTGTCACAGCTTTTGTCCTAACGCCACAAATCTTGCTGTTAAGTCTCAGATTTTAGACAGTATAACTTCAGCTGTTTTCATTTTGCTTTCCATGTAGCCCTTTTCTGTTTTTAATTTTGTGGCTGGCAAAGCTTGAAAAGACAGTGAGTCATGACAACCATTCTTTCCCCTCCAGATAGAAGCCTTCCATGTGGGGCCACAGCCCGGAGCACCGTTTGTGCGCGTTGGGAACGTAGACGCTGAACGCTGTTCTGTGGGGGCCCTTTAAGGGAACGTGTGGGAGAAGTATTAGTCCTAGGGCTCCCAAAGTGTGGTCCCCGACCAGCAGCATCAGCAGCACCTGGAAATCTGGTAGAAATGCCCGCCGTCCTTCCCCACTCCACACTGACTGAATCGGAAACTCGGGGCAGTGCCCAGCTATGCGTGTTTTAACGACTCCCAGATGATTCTGAGAAACGCTACAGTCTGAGAACTATTGTGCTAGTGAATTATTAGTACTTGTGGCCATGGAGAGGATGAAAAAATACAGAGATTGGAGAGTGGGCACATTGATGAGTCTTTGCTTATGAGTAAATGAGGAACAGAGAGAAGAGAGAGAAAAAGTATTTTACCTTTTGGAAGTCCAAGAAGAACTAAGAAAAAGCCTGGAACTTAATTAGCAGAACTAATTGCTTGCATGAACCTTTGCTTTCTCAGAGAAGGGCAATCTCTCAGATGACTAGGTTACTGCAAAATATGTTGGCACAGTTCTGAAATTCTGGAATAATCTCTGTAGTGAGAAAAGGCATGCCTTTTTATATTAGAACATACATTCAACTCAAGTTTTACAATTATATAAGATTCTTGTATTCCATTGAGTAGGCCAACTTGGGAGCCTCTTGAAGCCCCAGTGTTGACATCTGAAAACCATATGCATTGTTACTCTGCATGAATTATCTCACCGGAATGAAGTGAGGGAGTAAGTACATGTAAGGGGATTTGTGAGGCACATGGAGCATGGAAAAATGCAAAGTGTAAGGATCAAGGGTAGTTAATGTAAATATTGGTGGTAAAGAGGGTTTAGAAGTTGATACAAAAGTGGGATGGTATTTCCACTTCCCTCTGACACTGGCCCTTTTAGTTCTGGCTCTGTCATGTGTTAGTTTTTGATGTTAAGTAAAAGCTTTTAATCTTAGTTTCCTCATCAAACACATAGTATTCATGATACCCACTCAGAGGATTGTTGTGATAATAAAGTTAGGTTAAAATATGAAAGTGCAGTTTTTTAAGGTCAAACATTACAAAGTTTAGATATTCTTCTCAAAGTCTGGATCGAGGACACTTTGTGAGTGTTGACGTACTGACGTCATCCAGGAGTTTGGAATAAGTGTGTACATCAGCAGTTCGTACGAGTACAAAAAATAGCTATGTTTACTCTTCTACCAATTCTCCTTCAATAGAGTGTTTCCATTTTCTCACAAAACGGGGGAGACCTACATGTTTTATTAAAGAAAGCAAGACTGACATTTTTTATCCTTAGAACTAAGAGATGACACTTCGCTCATTCTTTCGTGGGAAGATGACAGGCCCTGGAGTCAGGCTACCTGGGCACATTGGCCGGCCCTCTACTCACTAATGGTGCGACCGTGGTAAGGCTCCGCTCCCTCATGGGTGAATGGGGGTGATAATATCACAGAGTTGTATGAGGATGAATGAGAGATGGATATAACATGTACAGTAGAGTGCCTAGCACAGAGTAAGTGCTCAGTAGTGCGGGTTGTTGTTAGTGTTAAACTCCAGCATGCAGAGGAGGATAAAAGCCTGTGTCTGAAAGTCAAGGGCAGGGGAGGATAAAAGAATGAGAAGCTGAGGGAATGGTTGGATCACTTTACAAATGAAAATTCAAGGAGTTCCTGTGACTATTCTGGTCACTCTGATCACTTCTAATTGAGAAAATCACATGATGTATAATCTGCATGTCCATGTAATAATCAAAGTTTCAATCTTGTTTTAAAGTTACATGCCTTCCCTCAGCGTGAGTGCTGGAGGCAAGGAGCCATAGAAAATGGGAGTACTGGATGTCCCCTCCCTTCTCCTCCCCTCCCTTCTCCCCTCCCTTCTCCTCCCCTTCCCTCCTTCTCCTGCCCATCCTCCTTCCCCATCTTGCTAACTAAGGCTTAGAGCCCATAGACAAAAGAGGTTAGGGAGATAAAGTTCTTACTTGGCAAGTATTGTTGATGATCTAGTGTTTGTTTACACCTCTGGTTTCAGCCTGCATTTAAAACGGGCCCATTTTCTAGTAGGTGCTTCTTTGGAGACTTCTCATCATTGGGATGTTTCTCCTGAAGTTCCCTTGACACACAGAAGTGCATTTTTATTTTGGCTTCCACAGCACCTAGTAGTTTTTCAGAAGTACACTCCTCACTTCTGTTTGCTATGGTACCTTCTTTCTGGTGAGTGATGTTTGAACATCATATGAGACAGCCAGCTCTCTGTGCATGGCTTAAGTCTGGTCCAAGGGAAATACTGTGCCCTCTAAAAGTCAGAGGGTACCCTCTAGATGGTATTGCACTAGGTAAAATAAGTCAGAGAAAGACAAATACCATGTGATTTCACTTATGCGTAATCTAAGGAACAAAATAAATGAACAAACAAAACAGAAGTAGACTCAGATGCAGAGAACAAAGTCAGGGATGTCAGATGAAAGCGGGGTTGGGAAACTGGGTGAAAAAGGTAAAGAGGTTAAGAGGTACAAATTAATAGTTACAAAATAGTCATGGGGATGTAAAGTACAGCACAGGGTATATAGTGAATGATGCTGTAATAACTGTGCATGGTGCCACGTGGGTCCTAGAATAATCATGGGGGGCACTTTGTAAATTATATAATTGTCTAACCACGATGCTGTACACCTGAGACTGATATAAAGTAGTGTTGAATGTCAGCTGTAAATGAAAAATAAAGAAAAAATATCAGTGGGTAATGAGGAAACAATCTTAAACTTCGTAGGTGGTCCTGTGAGCAAAAGGGCCCCATAGATCTGGGGAGAAGCTTGCTGGAACCTTTCTCCAAAAACTTCATCTTCAATAATCTCCAGCTTTTTACCTTCCACGGAAATATATGGTTGTAGGCGTTATGAAATTTTGTGGAATCTTCCTTTGGAAACATTTATTATACTGTTGTATTTCACTTTGTAGTTGGTGTCTTTTAGTCAGAATTTGCACTTCAACTCCTCTTCAGGGGAAGAAGAGAGGAGCACTTAGGAGAGCTCTGCCTTCGCAGACCATCCCTGAGGTGGGTTCCACAGGCCAGGGTTGCAATCAGGACTCTCCGGGGTGCCCATGCTAATCACAAAGTTTACCTTGAAATGTGAATGAGTGGTCTCTTAGACATTGACATTTAATCTTTTCCTCACAGGCAGCTATTTTTTAAGAGACCGACATATCACATGAGGCCAATTTATGTTATTGTTTTTGCAGCTAAAATACATTTAAAAATCGTGTTCGCGTGAAGTTAAAAAACTTTTAACTTTTATCCATTGTAAGATGATCCTGGATTCCTGCATGTATTCAAATAAACTGCTCTTGAGACAAATTAAGCAAAATATACAAGATCTATCCTATGTCCTGTGCACTATGTTCCATGTATTATGAAAAATAAAGACATTTATTGAAGAAGATACAAGATAAAAGAAACATTGTACACAGGAGAATGATGCCTCAGTCCCCTTCAAAGTAGGCATCTTGGGACCTCACACAGTTCTCTCAGGAGCCACCAGCTGCCTAATTGTATTTTCCTGTATCTCATTGATGGTCTGAAATCTCTTCCCTCTCAAAGGTGATTCTAGTTTTGTGAAAAGTCAGAAATTGCAGGGTGCCAGATCTGGGCTGTAGGGGGGTTGAGTCACCCAGCTGATTTAATGTTTCACAAAATAATTGCAGGAGATGTGATGCATTAGCAGGTGCATTGTTGTGATAAAGCTGCCAATCACCAGTTGCTGAGAGCTCTGGCCTTCTGAATCATCTGAATAGTTTCCATAGAGGAATGTTCAATCGTAATGCAAAATTTGATGCAGATTCATTGCTCTACTCACTCAGTCATTTTGAATGTGATGACCACACAGTACACATTCTCACTCAACAGTGTCTACCACCCCCACTGACTAGTACAGTGAAGTCATCATTGTTCACACATGTGCATTCCAGTCCACTGTCCATGGCTGACAGGTTACATTGATGTCACACAAACCGTTCTCATTATATTAACAATGGCTGGACTTTTTCCGGACGGTCTCGTATTTTGTATTGTGCTTAAATTATTATTTATTTGCATTGCAGGTGTAACTTTTTAATATGAAAATTCAGCCACACACATATGTGTTTTGATATATAAAACTCTGAGCTTTTGCTAAAAATATCTGTGATTGCCTTGTGATAGTTTTGGAACTGGGTACCTAAATAAAATATGAATATGGACTTAGAATGTCATGTAAGTTTCCTGTGTTGGTGTGCTTGTCCTTGTAGATCCCAGGTACTATTGTGACAATTACTGCACAACTTCCTGGGAATTTGATAATTTGGTGTGTTAGGTACATTTCTCTAATAATTGTTAATATAGATTTGGTTAGTTTTGAAATGCGCTTGATTGGCATGGCCAATTTAGGGTAGTAAAACCCTGAGATGGTGAATAAATATCCACTAAGCATCAATCCATCCAAGGGACTTCTGAAATATTAGAATGTACTACTAAAATTGCCCATAATAAAAATAATAATAATAATAATAAAACATTGGCACAACTTTGAATTAACAACTGAAGCAAAGTCTGTGATTTTGTTACTAATTAATAAAAACAACAGAAAGGTTTTATTTTACATCTTGAATACTTTCCATTTTATTACTTTGAATTTTAATATGCAAACATGTGTATTATAGTGTTCATGTAAGTAAAAACTGAAACCTCTTAAATGTTCAGTACTGAGGGAATAAAAACCAAATTATTGTGGTTTATGTACTACAGAAACAAGTCACGAAAAATACCAAGTGAGCTGTTAAAAGTGGCTGTGTTTTAGAGGTAAGGATGGAATCAAAATTTTATGGAAGGATGTGGTTTTTCCTCTTTTTAATACTTTTATAATTTGCTTTGCCCCTCCAAATTAGCATATATTTTTTCTAAAATTCAGAAAAATCAAGATAACACTTAAAAGCTGTATGTTTCTTTGATGTAGTGAATGAAATTCAGAACTGGTAATGATAAAATGTTAGGTGGAAAAGAGTCTGGGTATGAAATACATATACAAGAAGACTGAGTTTAGTAAAATATAATAAATGCAAAGACCCGAGGGAGAAACATCAAAATGTTAGCCATAGTTCTCTCTTGCGGTTTTTAATTTTTTAAATATATTTCTTTATTGTTCAAATGATTAGTCAAAAAGAAAGGGCAGAAGAGAGGCTTTTACAGTTGAGCTGGTCTTTTAATACGCTGGGCACTTCTGACGTGTGTTTACTAGGACTCTTCCACTTTTGGTGATAATCAAAAATCTGATTTTCAAATAACAATGTCTCATCTTTATAGGGAACAAGTTATGTAATGAAACTACCATCTGAAGGCTTGGGAGTTTAAAACTGTGAACTCTACAAGGATATGTAATGATGCTCTTTGGTGCATTGTTTTCCCACCCTACTCGAGCGAGGATTTATTTCTAAAATGAAAGGACTAAGGGTCTTCAGGAACTACCATAAAGGACACATGGACAAAACCAAGGGGGAGGGTGGAAGCAAGGGAGGGAGGTGGGTTTGGCTGGGCTGGGGAGTGGTGGGGAGAAAATGCAGAAAACTGTAATTGAACAACAATAAAGTAATTAAAATAAAATGAAAGGAGTAAAGGAAGAAATGGCATGCAGATTCCTGACATTCTTTCTGAACCAGAATGATTTTTTTAACTCCTAATGTGAATTTTTTCTTCAAAATATATAATGACTCTCTTCTTTCACTTATTAGTTGATGCCTTCCAGACATTAAACAAACAAATACTGAGTGCTTTCTTCCAATTTCTCTTTTTAAAAATGTGATTGTGATTTGTAAATAAATCTGTTAACCTGGAGAATATTGAGCATTGAGCAAATTACATGAAGTGTTTTCTTTTTAAAACAATTCTTTGTAAAAAAAACCAGAATAATAAAAAAGAAAAACTGATAGGCTTAAAATTAATTAATAAGCATTTTAAACATTCATGAAGTTTTTTGAAACTTACAGGCCTATCTTAGCATTTATTATTGATATTATCCTATTATTAAAATATACTTTTGCCATCTTCCAAAACATAGTCAATTTTAGTCATTACAAATTCTTTGAATGACTAAACATAGAACAAATCCCCTTGGGACTTGAACGATATTTTAACTTTGCATTTGTTACCTTAGATGGAAATGAAACACTGATTGTCTTGATTTGGAGAAATAAGTTTAACTCTCCAGTACAAGGGTTATTAGCCTCTGGTGCCTTCCAAGTGTGAAGTTGTACTTGTGTAGTACAGTATTTACATAAGTGACTGAAAGCTGACAAGGTAAATTTTAACAATTTTAAGTAACCACAACATTGGTTTATTTTTTCTTACGTGGGGAACAGATACAGTAAGGGCAGTTCCATGGATCTGTTATTACAGGGCAGTTATTTTTATCACTATTGGATCCAATGAGAATGATACTAATTGATACTGTTGTGCATCTAAACTAGTACTTAACTGGCAAGGGTAAAATAAAAAACCCTCAGGGAGGATTTTTCTCTGGATTCTGGTTTGCCAGTTCTGACAACTGTAGCAACTTAAAAATAACAAAGACCATGAAGAAGAATAAGGGCTTTTATGGATTTTGTGTGTGTGCATATGTGTGGATATGTGGTGTGTGTGTGTGGTATGTGTGGCGTGTCTGGTGTGTGTGTGTGTGTGTGTATTTTTCTTTTCCTGGACCTGCTGGATCTGGTTTGTGGGATTTGGTTACCTTGAACAGTTCTGAATGTTTGGAGAAACAGAGCAAAGTAATAACAGCTCCCAAAGTTATTACAAATTTTCTCCTCTATTCCCATCAAGGACCTTGTTTTTCCATTTGAAATAATGAAGGCTATGAACAATAAGAAAACAATAAAGAAATATGTCTTGTTAGATAATATGCAAATTAGTCTCTTGGTAGCACACCCTTTTTGAAAACGTACTAAGAAAGCAATTTTCTCTATGTAATTGTTAAAAAATAGTTATATCTTATGTATGACAAAGTTGTTAAGTGGAAGGAAGTTCTATACATTACTTAATCTATTCATTTTATAATTGAATACAGACTACCACCTTGTTCACACATATTACTCCTATTTCATAGACGAGGAAAGTGAGTACTGGAAGCAGGATTCATATGAATCCATCTGTTCTAAGGACCATGTTTCTTGCACTGTATCCAGTTGCCTTTGCAGAAGTGACTGGGAAGAGAGCCTATTATAAATGTCACTAGTTAGTCTTTGAGATTGTTTCTTTTTTGTGAAGCAGAGTTAACCTTTTTATCTGACTTTATAATATCCATTGCCGTATCACTTCAGGTTTCCTTCACTGAGCTCACAAATTGCCTTCATGTCTCAGGTCAACTCGTTTGTTCTCAGAAAGCAATGTATTCTGTTGACTAGGGCTGCTTTCGTCTGGACCCTCGGGTGTACTCAGAGCACAGCAGGCATGTATTAAGTTATGGTTTTATGGAAAGACCTCTGAAGAAACCTGAGTTGGAATTCCCTTTTCTCCACCTAGTTGGGGCCATGTTACCTAAACCTTCTGGATCTCTGTGTCTTCATCTCTAAAACTGAGGTTGGATGAAATCAGTGGTTTATGTCCGAGTCTTACGCCTGCAGGATCACTTAAAGGCAGTTATCAGGGGTGTTGTGGGTAGGCGATCTGGCTTTGTTCCAGGCCTCCTGCCATCCACACTTCAACCACACAGCAGCTCTGTGCGTGCGTGTGTGTGTGTGCTCACGCTACTTCTCCCTGTCTGCCCTGATTCTAAATGCCATTTTGTTTGAACAAAGAGTTCTTTTTTCAAGTATTTTTATTGATTATGCTATTACAGTTGTCCCATTTTTTTCTCCCCTTGGCCCTCTTCTGCCTGGTACTCCCATTTCCTCCAGCAGTACCCTCTTACCTTAGTTTATGTCTGTGGGTCGTACATATAAGTTCTGTGGCTTCTCTGTTTCCTGTATGATTCTTAAGCTCTGTCTGTCTATTTTGTGCCTACCATTTATGCTTCTTATTCCCTGTACTTTTTCCCCCACTCTCCCTGCTCCCCATCCCTGTTGATAACCCTCCATGTGTTCTCCATTTCTGGGATTCTGTTCCTGTTCTAGTTGTTTGCTTAGTTTTGTTTTGTTTTGTTTTTAGGTTTAGTTGTTGATAATTGTGAATTTGTTGTCATTTTACTGTTCATAATTTTGATCATCTTCTTTTTCTTACATAAGTCCCTTTAACATTTCATAAAATATGTGCTTTGTGATGATGAACTCCTTTAACTTGACCTTATCTGGGAAGTACCTTATCTGCCCTTGCTTTCTAAATGATAGCTTTGCTGGATGGAGTAATCTTGGAAGTAGGTCCTTGCCTTTCATGACTTTGAATACTTCCTTCCAGCCTCTTCTTGCCTGCGAGGTTTCTTTTTAGAAATCAGCTGATAGTCTTATGGGAACTCCTCTGTAGCTATCTGTCTCCTTTTTTCTTGCTGCTTTTAAGATTTTCTCTTTATCTTTAATATTTGGCAGTTTAATTATGATGTGTCTTGGTGTATTCCTCTTTGGGTCCAAGTAGTTTGGGACTCTCTGAGTTTCCTGGACTTGTATGTCTATTTCCTTCACCAGATCAGGGAAGTTTCCTTTCATTATTTCTTCAAGTAATTTTTCTTTTATTTCTTGCTCTTCCTCTTCTCCTTCTGATACCCCAATAATTTGGATATTTGTATGTTTAAAGTTGTCCCAGAGGTTCCTAAGCCTCCTCTCAGTTTTTAAAATTCTTCTTTCTTTTTTCTGTTCTGGTTGAAAGTTTATTTCTTCCTTTTGTTCCAAATCATTGATTTAGGTCCAACTCCTTGAATAAGAGTTTTATATCTAAAAATATTTGAACCCTACCCCCGAAAAGTAGTCCTTCTAGCTTGAGTGAAGGAAAATAAGTTCCTTCCAGCTCTAATTTTCCATGAGTGTATGAAAGCAGTTTTAAAGATAGAGAACTTCACTATTTTTAATTTAATTAAAATTCAATGTTTAAAATTTGCTGCAAACCATTTAAATTTTTTTTTCAGAAATAATCCCAAAGAGAAAAATCCATGTCAAAATCTTTGAGTATTTTGAAATTGGAAAGTATCCGACAAATTTCATGGTGTCTGTGCTTTTTTAGCAAAATATCTATAAATATATTCCTCTTGATTCTAGTTTTGGAAAACATTTATTTTTTTTCTTCTTTAGAGGTGAGTGTAAGATAGTATTCACAACCAAAAGTCACTAGCATCTACTTCACAACAGAAAAATAGCACTCCTTAGGCATCATGAGGTTCATCATTTTCCATCTGTTCTTTTTCTCTTGGAAGTTTATCGTGTCCCTGAGAGAACACATCTGCTGTTTCCTGTTTCTTTTCATTTTTGACAGTCTATGAGTAAGGTGACTGGACACCAACGAAAGAAGACAAATATTTGACTACAAGGTCTGCTTTTTTTTGAATTCCTTTCAATCCATATTTTTGGGACACTTATTTTAAAGAAGCATTCAATATGCAATAATTAAGCAATTGCCACACATTTCAGCACTGTTCATATGGTGGGCTACCCAGAAAGGTCGTAACTTCAAGAGACTATCCCTCTAGCAGCTCTGTCCAGCAGAACTTTCTGTGGTGATGGAAATGTTCTCTATCTTTGCTGAGTAGTACAATAGCCACCAGCCACAGGTGGTCACGGAACACTTGAAAGGTACCTTGGGTGCCTGATGAGCTAAATTTTGGAAGTTAATTAAATTCAAATCACCAAATATGACTAGAGGCTGCCCTATTGCACAATGTAGCTGTGGAGAATCGCTGAAAGTTTTGTTTTTATTTTTGAAATTTTTAAAATAGTGCTATGCTTCAGGACTAAAATGTATTAATTTTTCTTAATTATTGGCTTCTTTATGATCAAAATAAGTATAGATTTTTACATTTTTAAAGTTGTTTTGATGAAAAATTTCTTTAGTGCCTGGCACATAAAAACCTCAATAAATCATGGGAGGATATTAATAGGTTCTCCCTCACTTCCACCCCAGATCTCCCCAACTCATATATCCTGCTTTTAAGGTCTTGAACAGTTTTGCCTAAGACTGTCGGACCCATAGACCCGTAAACCCACAGGTGGCAAACACAAGGTCCACGGGCTGAATCCAGCCCTCCACCTTGTTTTACCTGGCCTGGCACCTTGTTTCTTCCCAGTGGCAGCACCAAGCTCTCACTTAACTGTTAAGGAGTAGTTACATTTATACAGTCCTAAAATTATATTCAGCCCTTTGAAGACAACTGGGAGGCTGATGTGACCCCTGGTGAAAATGAGTTTGACACCCCTGCATAAACCCATTCGCAGCTCTCCTAGTCTTAACAGGGGTTAAGAGCTAGAGACACCCAGTATCTCTCTTACTGGGTGTGCTGCTGTCTTCTCACTTCCCATGCTTATAAGCTCAGCACCCCCTTCAGTCATGCCTATGGCTTCCAGACTTCCAGCCTTTCCTTCACTCTGGTCCAAGACCTTGCTGCTCCTCCCACAAGCTCACCTAGGGCCTTTGATTTCTGTGGCCATCTGGACCAGTCCGTAGCATGGTGGTCTGACCCTGTTTAGGACCCAGTGTTCAGTTATGGCTCCTAAAATGGGCATCACCAAACTGCAGTGTGATTGACTCCAGGATCAGAGTCATGCCACATGACGCAAGTGAAGGGACTGAGAGGGCATCACTTAGAGAATGTTATTATAGAATAGTATCTACTATTGATAAAACATACACATATATTGTGCTAGGTACTGGGCTAAATGCTTTCAATTATCATTTAATCCTCATAGCAACCGCATGTTCTATTTTTACACATTTTAGACATTTGCTACACTCAGAGAGGTTAAGTGACTTTCCCAAGTCAAAAAGTTAGGCAGCGGGAGACCTATGATTCCTATTTATACTCTTTGGTTCTGAAGCTTGCAGTTTTAGCCACAACATAATTCATTACAGAACAGAGAGAGTGCTTTAAAATCAGTGCAGCGGGCACATCTTAAAGGAACTGGATTTTAGGTGACTATAAAAAAAGAAAGGGTTTCTAATAATTAAGGCTCTTCACCACCACCTCCCTCGGTGAAGTACACTGTGCCTCTCGTTATCTCATTAGCAGCTCACAAGCCAAGGACTAACCCCGGCTGATCAGAAATACCATAAAAGGTATTCTGGAATAAATGGAACTCGCAAGTGGTAGATGAGCCCTGTAGGCCTTTCCTATTCAAATTTTTTTTCTTCTGAATATAATTTTCGCTCTTCAGGACATTTATTGCCAATTTACTCCCATATGACTACTTTTTTATTTTTCATGCAATTCATAGACCATTCTTTTTCTGTGTAAAACCAGAATGTAATTTACTCATTATTCAAATTGGCATAAGCAGGGTATGCTCTCCCTGTAGGCGAGCCTGTATAGGAATCCACATCATGTTTCACAGGGGAATAAAGCATTGCCTGGATCATGGAACCTCAAAGAGGGTTGCAAAAAAGTATTTTAAGCATTTGGGAGACATTTGTTTAATTTTGTTAGATATTAATGATCAGAGAACAGGCAGGAGAGGAAGAATAGAATATCATTAGATTTCAAGTTACATAATGATCCCTTAAATAATTGAGTGTATGCTATTATCATTTTAATATAGCCTTTAGAATTAGGCTGTGCCCCTTAATTATTTCTGATATACTTCACATATGCCAGGTGACAAGTGGCATTTTTTTACAAGTGCATTTTCTCTATTTGCACCGAATATCCTGAAGTCCAAGTTTTGATATTTGTATTTTCAAAAAGTGTATTGAGTTTCTCTGATGAGAATATGAGCTTGATTAGGTTTATCATTGAGGATAACTATGGGCAACTATGGGATTAGAAACCTTTTTTTAAAATTTTTTAAGAACATTTGGGATTTTCTTTGGGAAAGAGTAATCAATATATGTTTCTTTTTAAAATTTATCTGCCCATCCTACAGTCATCCTCAACTAGTCCTGATTGTGGCACCCTTTCCGCCCCCCAATTCACAAAAGTTGTGCCAGTGATTGGGAGAGAATGCATACATAATTCAAGGGGGCCGAACATCTATAGGTGCTTCATAGAGATAGTTGTAAATTGTGGCTGTGGAGAAAGTTTATATTGTTGAAATGATTATCATGCATGATAGGCTTTAGAGGAGAAATACTCCATGAAGAGATGATGTGGCATATAGGAAGTCAAAAGTGGGCTAGAGAGAACTGAAAGGAGTTAGTGATAGAAGCAGGTGGGGCCTGTATTTCACAGAACTGGGATGGGGGTGCTGTGGATTAAGGAAGTGAAACAAGCTGGGGTTTCTACCCTGGGAGTCTGGAAGGAAGGTTCCACTTGAAGTACGGGTCTTGAAGAATTCTGAGCAGCGTAAAAAATGTGAGCAGGAAATGGTGCTTGGGGAATGCTGAACAGTCTGGTTTGCAGAGAGTTCAAGGGGAGAAAGCGAAGTTAACAAATAAAAGTTAAGTCTGGGGTTCTATTGTGAACACGCTTACCTATCAGAATGAATAGTTTGTAATCAGCCTGGGTGGGGATTGGATTCTACCTCCTGTCCTAAGGAAGTTGATATTTTTCATGAACTCTCCCACATATTTCGGTCCTGTCTCTCCCCTACAGGATAAGGTCCTTGATCAATTTATTTGGACTCATAGCACTAATGCTAAATAGATTCTAGATTTATTTAATATGTTGATTGTTGACTGTATATAAATCACAGTGACCAAATAGCTCCCTTTAAATGTCCTGGTATGTATTGATGGTATCAATATTATATAATAAATATTAGAAAAAATGCTTCATGCATTATATATGTTAGTGTGTGTATGATTTCTGAGTTGTTTTAAGAGTACATTTGCTTAAAGCAGATTTTAAAAATATCTACTTTTCTAGATAATTTCAATTTGAGCAGATAATTAACTTGTGGCCAAATCCAGACTCCCTTTTCAAGTACTAAGACAGCCACAGAAACCTGGAACTGCATGACCCTCAGCAATCATTTCCCGTTCTTCCTTCCCCTTTATTTTGCAGATGAGGAAACCAGGCTCAGTACAAAGTCACACACAGCCAGTTACTGGCAATGCCAGGGCTAAACTCAGCTCTCTGCTATCTTTCTACCACACAACCCTTCTTATCTGAAATAAATGACCAATAAATGCAAAACATTTAAAGGCCAGTACATAGTTACGACTTAAATATTCATTGGACACATCAAAATGTTCAATTCAGATAACAGTAGTCATACTTTTTAGTTGTTATATTCATGTGCAAAGTTTCTAACAAATCAGTGAACTTACTCAAAGTGGTCCTTCCTAATTTTTTCTAACAAAACCTGTGGCCGTAATGGGACAATGGAAGGCCACTTCACAATGAGAACATTTCCTCTCCAGCATATGGCCATTTTTTTCTTCATTTGTAACACAGCTTCTAATAATTTCATCACTGGACCATCTGGGAGATGCAAGGCCCTAGCACTTGGAGGTCTGTAAGTTGTCCCACATTATATATTGATAGCGGATCTTATATTGGGGGTATTTCCCACGCTAAAATACAATTAACCAGACTGACAATTATAGCAAGCACCAGGGCTCTGCGGCATGCGTGCTATTTCCACACTTGTCACTCTGGGACCTTCCCTGGGGAAGAGGCTGATCTGATTTATCTCTGTAACCCCAAGCACGTGTTATGTGCTCAAGCATAACGGAAGAAATGTTGGAACAATTCAGGCATTCGAGGCAGTTTTGGAAAAGCAGCAAGCCTGAAAAGTTAGTTTTCTAGATTCTAACCTTTGTTCATTTATTTTGAGTCAAACGCAAATATTTCCCCTCCACTGAGCTCCAGAATTTTCCCTCCCAAAGCCCGTGAAAACACCTTAGAAAGATGATGAAGTGTAAACGAGGCCACGGAGTATCTGCTCTTAATTTGGGAGCCCTCACTGTTATACACTCTCTGTTCTCCAGCTGACCCCTGCCAGTCCCCCGCCCCAGTGCTGCCTAGTGAAGCCCTCAGCCTGTGATGGTGGAAAGGGCGGAACTGAAACGTCGCGGAACCCAAGGCCCGGGAGCTGGGCGGCTGGAAGGAGGAGGAAATGAGGGACCGGCAGGCCTAGTTTTGAGGAGGTGGCGGCTGCAGCGGCGTGGGGATGGAGCCGTTGCGGGTTCTGGAAGTGTACAGCGGCATTGGGGGCATGCACCAGGCACTGAGAGGTGAGAGTGCACAGAGCACCCTTCCCTTTATTCCCTCCTGAGCACCTCTCGAGCTCAGGCTTCAGGGAGGGGCGGAGCAGCGTGACGTGAGGGGCGGAGACCGCAGAAAGGGGGAACTCGATTGTCCTGGAAACTGGCCCAGCTGGGCCACCTCCTCCAGCTGCTTCAGGCCAAGACTCCCTTCTTCCGATCCTGAACCTTGTTCCCAAGGGCAGTTGCGGCACTTTAGAGGACTCAGTTTGTCAGTTTGTTGAGTCCTGATCCGCAAGGCTAGGCTCTAAAGGCAAATTAAAAGGAAGCCCACGGAATAGGGTGGTGAGGCCCCTGCCTAGTGCCAATCCCCAATTCCTAGTGTGGCACTCACCGAGAGGCTTGGTGAGTTGGTCCCTGCACCTCGGGGAAGTCACAGTGGGAGAGGGGAGGTCGCGGAGCAGGTCTGGTCTGGTGACGCAGGGCTCATCAAAGGGATAACTAAAAGGTAAAAGGTGGGGAGAAAATGCAGACAACTGTAATTGAACAACAATAAAGTAACTTATGAAACAAATAAAAAAGAGAGAAAGTGGAAATGCATTAATCTAACCACATATTCTGAAAATGTTTATGATAATACACAAGGCATATGTCCAGATTAGAAAAACACAAACAAAAGCAAAATAAAATAAACATGAAATACTCAAATAATAAACTAAAAAAAAAAATAAAAGGTAGAAGTTAGTGAACACCGAGAACTGTAGGGGAAGTGTAAAGGAATAATCTGGTCACTTCTGATCTCTGAAAATACTTGGTACATTGTGTCTAGGTTACATTTAGGTGTGAGAAGAGTTGAGTTCAAACTTAGTTGCAGTGTGACCTTGGACTAGTCCTTTAACATTTTTGAGCCGGTTTCCCAGTTTTAAAATGTGAAGAGTAATTCTTTCAGCTAAGGGTTCCTATGAGGAGGGAAGACAGGGCACATGAAGTGTTTAATAATGCCTGGTGCATTGTAGCCACTCAAAATGTTATAAATTGCTGTTATCACTATTGGTTCTACCGACCTCTTCCATTTTGACGTTTTAAATTCCTTTGGTGCTAAGTTGGAACTGAAAAGGTTTTTTGTTGTTGTTGGGTTTTTTTGTGATATTCATGCAGAAATGTGGATTGAGCAACCTCCTGTTCTGTGCCAGGTACTGTGTAGGCATTGGAGATACAGTAACAGATTTTGAATGTGCATGTTTATACTTAAATTACTATGACAGCCACAAAACTGAAACTTCCCTGCTTCCTGATTTAGTACAAGGGTAACAAGAGGTTAATACTGTAAGATACAGACAATGTGTAATGGGTTGAGCATGTAAGTTTTCTGAGGATATCTATTGAGTTTTGACTCTAGACTATTGTTAAATTTTTATTACCAATTATTTGCTAGTTCTCTATATTCAGTTGTCATATCATGACTTACTAGCATGAAAAGAAAACTCTGGTACTATTTGCTTCTTTTTGTTAATTTTATAAGATTGTATAATGTCAGCATTTCCCCATATTGTGAACTGTGGTTTTAAATGTTGCTTAGTGTTTTAAGCTATAAGTCGGCCACTCCTGAAGTGTTGAATATTAGATAATTCCTGTCTTTTTGCAAGTATAAATGTGCTACAGTTAAATCCTTGAGCATAAATCCTGATTTTCTCTTAAGTATGTTTTCTAAAAGTCAAATTAATTTGTACAACAAAAAAGACTGTGTACCAGTTACTAAGTCAAAATTATTAATGTGAGTGTCTCCCTCAACTACATAGTCATTGGAATTTGTATTATACACTTCTAACTTTCGCTAATTTGAAAAGGGAAATTGTATAATTTTAATATGAATTTTTTGATTAATTAAACATTTAAATATCTTCTGTCCTATCAGCCAATGCAACCTGAATTTGTACTGTACACATATTTATTTCTGTTACCACTACCACCACCCTGAATCTAAGCTATACCGTCTCTTATTTAAGATATTAAAATAGTTTCCCAACTCCTCCCCTGCTTCCATTCTGCTTTCTGGCTCCACCCCTTTCTCCACATAGCAACAGAATGCACTTTTTGCACAGTAAACTGGATCATGTCACTTTCTTGCTTAACTGATTTACATTTGAGGTTAGGTTCACAGTCCTATCTTTTCACTAGACCTGTGAGGTCTGGCTTCTGTCTGCCTCTTCAACATTATCTGCCACTCTTCCCCTAGTTGTCTTTTTCAGGCCCGCTGGTCTTTTTTCTCTGTATTCCTCAAACTTTCCACGTCCCTCTACATGCTGGCCTTTGCTATAGGCTCCATCCAGAGTGCTCTAACCCCAGACTTGTCCAAAGCTGGTGTGTGGCCTCTTCAGAGTTGCCTTCCTTGGATGACCTTGTGATCCACAGAGCCTTCCTGCTGCCTCTCTAATGAATTAAGTTTATGTAATATGAGGTTGTTTAAATATTTCAGCTATATTTTTTCATCATCTATATTGAAAATGGCCATATATCTAATTTTGGATATTTTCATGGGAAATATGATGGAAGGGTGACTTTTATTTTAGTTGTCTTATATTTGGGTGCATACATGTAGTGTGTGTGTGTGTGTGTGTGTGTGTAGGTGAGTGAGTTTGGCCTTAGAAAAAGGTTGGGAAAAATGCACATTGTCCTGTTACCAGTCCTAGCTCCCAGAGAGTGGATTAGAGATGATGGTCTACTTGCTACTGGTAAACACACCAAGAACATCCCTGCGTCAGGGCTGTTGTGCTTGCTGTACCCTCTCTCTGGAATGCTGTTCCCTAGATAGCCACATGACTAGTCCCTTGTCTTTAATGTCATCTTTTCAGGGTTTCTCTGACCACTGTCCAACTTGTAGCCTGTGTCCATTTTCCCTACCCCCTTACTGTTTTATTTTCCTCTTACCACTTCTTGCTGCCTATGACACTATATATTTTACTTGTTTATGTTTTTTATTGACTTCCGACCTTGATAAAATGTAAGCTCCATGAAGGTGGAGATATTTTTGCTTGGGACTTTCTTTGTTTTGTGTGGGGATTTGTTTATTTTCTATTTTGTTCACTGTTGTATTCTTGGAACCTAGAATAGTGCTTGTTGCATAGTGCATGCTCAGTAAACATTTGCTGAATGAGTGAAGAAGTTCTAGAGCATGAACCTTTTAAAAGTTGATGACATGGTCAACTTACATTTTAAAGGGATATATCCAATAAACTGTGTGACCATAAAATTACATTAGCATAAATATTATATGCTAATATATTTAAAACTATATAATTGACTTGGTGTTATTATTTTGATTTTTTGAGTAATAGTGAAGTTGGATATTTAAAAAACACCATTTTCATTTATATTCTTTTCACTTTTAACTATATGATACATTTGTTTAAAAATTGGGAAATACTGAAAACATATGCATTTATTCATTCAGCTCATAACTAGTGGGTGGTTTTTGTCAGGTGCAGTGCTGTGTGGTGGGGATACAGCTTGAGCAGGATGATCATGCTCCTTTCCTCCAGAGATTACGGTCTGCTGGAAAATACTGATGCTACCCAGACAAAGAAGGAATTTAAAAATAAAAATCATACATGATGCTTATATAGGAATAAAGACTGTAAGGATTTAGATTCTATATTTTTCATCTTTATTCTACATGTATCCATGAATATTAAAATTAATTATAGTTTTCTGGTTTCACTTAGAATATCTTGAATTTTATTCTTGCCATTAAATATATTTCAAAACTTGGTTTTTAATGGATGTGTGATATTCTATTTTATGAACATTCCATACTTGTTCAAAGCAGTTACCTATTTTTTGATATTTAGGTTGCTTATAATTTTTTACTATTATAAATAAAATAGCATATATCCTTCATATAAATATTTTCTTCCACATCTCTATTATTGCTGTAGGAAACATTAGTTTCCTATTACTGCTCTAATGAATTACTACAAAATTAATGGCTTAAAGCAACATAAATTATTATCTTACAGTTTTGGAGGTGTTGATAGGGCTGTGTTCCTTCTGGAGGCTGTAGGGAAGGACCCATTCCCTTGCCATTTTCAGCTTCTAGAGGACACTGCATTTCTGGAACACTCACTTTGCAAGGGAAGCCTGTATCACAAGGGGCCCAGCCTCCAGAACACAATTCCGGTATTTTGGGGTTCCTCCTCATATAAGTCCAGGATGTGCAGAGAGTCCCAATCAAGAGGAACCCAAATAGGCCCACTCCAAGACATGTTATAATCAAAATGAAAAAGCTTAAAGACAGAGAGAATCTTAAAAGCAGCAAAAGAAAAGCAGTTAATTACCTACAAGGGAGATCCTATAAGACTGCTAGCTGATTTCTTAACAGAAACTTTGCAGGCCAGAAGGGAGTGGCAAGAAATATTAAAAATGATGAAAAACAAGAACCTACAAGCAAAATTACTCTACCCAGCAAAGTTATCATTTAAAATTGAAGGGCAAATATTGAGCTTCCCAGACAAGAAAAAGCTAAATGAATCATCACTACCAAAGTAACATTACATGAAATGTTAAATGGTCTTTAAGAAAAAGAAGAAAAAAATGAAAAATATGCACAATAAAATGCAATAAATACATTCTATCAATAATTGAACCTGAAAAACAAAATAAAGGAACAAGCAGAGCAGAAACAGACTCATAGATACAGAGAACATTTTGACAGTTGCCAGACGGGAGTGGGCTCTTCTGTCCCTGATATTTACTTTACTTTTGTTATTTCTCGGGGTCATAAGCAAGAGAAGTATTGAATTCTTTTGTTCCAAAATTTAAAAAAATTGTTTGCTTTCTACTGATTATAAAAATACTATGTATTTATTGTAAAGAGAGAAAAACCCAAATAATTCAAAAACGTTTAAAGGAAGAAGTAAGAATTACCTCCAAATTCCACATCTACCACCAAGAGAGCACGTGTTGACATTTCTGTTTTTTTTTCTCGGTGTGTGTATATACATACACACGCACACATCACAAAACTTGGATCCTCACTCCACAGGATATTTAGTAACTTGTTTTTTGTACTTAAAAATGTGTATGACACTACTTGTCAATGTATATGGGTGTCATTTTCAACATGTCTAGTCTCATAGGTGTGTGGTCTTAACAGTTACACTTTTACTTTCTTGTCCAAATGTTTCCTTAGCATAAATTGTTAGAAGTGGAATAGTGAGGTCTAATAATAGAAAGGTTGAATCAGTGTATACTACAGCCAACATGAGCAAAGGCACATATTCTTAAATACTTGCTGGTACTAGACAGTGTTCATCGTATAAAATCTGTGTTAGTCTGATAGTTAAAACTGATTAATGTGCATTTTTGTCACTATTAGAGAGGTTCAGCATCCTTTTACATGTTAACTGATCATTTTAAATTTCTTATTTTTGAATTGTCTGTAGTTGAGGTGTCTTCTGTTTTTACTTTCAGAACTTGAATTTTATAAGAACTGATAAAACTGTACAACTGAATATTATGTGCTTTTTAAAAGGCATTGGAGATAACAGGTTACAGATAGGTTTCTACATACTGGTTTTATTTAGAGTATGTATATAGGCTTAGGTAATTGGGTAGCCCCATAATGGAGCCCTAGCTCCCCAAATTGGGACTCCTGCCACTATTGCCTCAATTTAGGACATTTAAAGAGAAGTGATTCTATTTTGTAGATAGTTAGTTACTCATTCACAAAGCTTTTGGCATTCATGTTGCTCTGCTTGCCAAGTTGGAATGTGAAATGCATTTCCTCATAGTGACAAATGATATTTTAAGTGTGTTCTTTTGAATGCCTATTAGAACTGTTATTTTCAAGTTACAGAAAACTCAACCCAAACTGGTTTACATAAAAGTTGTAAGTACTCCTGTAATAATGAAGCCCAAATGTAGGCTTGGTTTGGGGTAGAGTTTGAAGACGGGGCTTAATTCATGTCACCAGAAACCCTATATATCTCAGCCTTGGTCCTTCTGGATTGAGTGTATTTTTATATACACTCTTCTCTTGTTGCATGAAGTAGCCTCTGAACTTAACATCCTTCCAAGGTTAAACTCAGTAAGAAAGACCAAGTATCTCTTCCTAGTTACCCAAGGAAAAGCCAGCCGTTCCCTCTTGTGCCTGATTATCTTGAGTTCTGTGCTCATCCTGAAACCACTCTGGCAAGTCTTATTGGGCAGGTACTTCATGCTTTCACAGAAACTGTGGGTGGAGAGTTTGAGGCTGCCTGAACTACTTTGACAGATAGTGAGAGAGGGAAACCCCCAGAGAAAATCTGGGACTGTTACCAGAAAAAGGGGAGTAGATGCTGGCAAAACAGAACACACTTGTCCACTTGTCTTATATTCTCAGTACCTAGATGAGTGCCCGGTGCATGATATAAGTACTATCATAAATGCTGACTGCTGGACTGCAGTGCTGTTGGTGCTGTATTTAAGATATTTGTGAGATAAACAGAATTTTGAAGGCCATTATGGAAACTTACTTCGTTTCCAAGGGAAATATTTGACTTAAATGTCAACCTACATAAAAGTGAACTTTGTGGTAGACATTGATAACCACATAAGTGCAGTCTTCTTAGAGACTCTTTAAACTAGTTCTGTTCTCAGGAATAAGACGGTGAAGAGGGTAGTCAACAGTATTCAGGAGCTGATTCTAGAAATAAATTCACTCATACTCGTGCCTCTCTTTATTGAGGGCCTGTGGGCACCATTTACAGCAGTGTCTGGGTAATGAGAGTGCCCAGACCCATGAGACATGGCTTGAGCTCTGTCAGATCGCATAGTCTAGTCAGAAGGACAGTGTCCTGGGATAAATGTGAAGCTTTCCCTCTGAAAGCTTCCTGACAAGAGTCATGTCTGAGCTGTGTGTCCTGAGGGACCAGTAAGAATGACCAAGAACTGGAGAGATGATGTCAGAGGTTGGGTAGGGTAGGATAGGTCTGTTAACCATGTGCAGAAACACTAAGATTGAGAAATAGTACCCCTTTGGGACATGCTAAGTAGTTTGCTGTTATTTGAGGGAAAGGTGTACGTGATGAGCATGGCAGGTGTGAATTGGAAGAGAGTATAGGGTTGGTCGAGGGACAGTGTTGAGAGGGGAGGTTATATAGGTACTCAGGGTCTAGATTATGCTAAGAATTTTGGATTTTATCAGGAAGGCATTTGGTGAATTACCAGACTTGTAAGCAGTAAATGATTTGGCTGGAATCTAGAAAGAACCCTAGCAAACACCTTAAGTGTAAATTTACTGATGTGAGTTCAGAAAAAAGAGCATTTGATACTTTCATTTTTAAAAAAATTGACATTGCGTTCCATATATTGGTACATATAGTTTATAAATAAACATGTTCATAGAACTCTGACTATCTCCCATTATAAAATACAGACATACATGTATACCATCCAAACACTTCAGGTATCTGTTAGGATTAGATTTGACTGTCAATGATAAAACATCCAATACAGTAATTACTAAAAGAAGGTAGAAGCTTGTTTCTTTCTCACAGAAAATAAGTCTAACTGTGGTAGCCAAGCGCTGCTATGGTGACTTTGTGAAATCATTCAAATCCCCAGTCCTTTAGCTCTTTGCTTTGTCAGTCCTGTAGAGTGGGCCTCCTCTTCATGGCCTGACATGTTGATTAGAGCTCCAGCCCTTGCATTTATTTTCCAAACCAATAGTAGGAAAGCCAGAAAGCATAAGCATCTATCACCCTCTTTAAAGAAAAAAAACAAAACATTTCCTAAGAGGGTGATATACTTCTGCTTACATGTCAGTGGTCAGAACTTAGCTCCATAACCCTCTAGCTGCAGAGGGGATGAGATATAGTCCTTTTGTAACCAAGCAAACCGGGGCTCATGTATGTGACGCCCTGGTGCATGACCCAACAATTAGTGTTAAGGGAAACAGGTTTTTACAGGATTCCAACCTCAGAGGGCTGGGAGCATTCTTGCTCCGAGCCCTCCTCTCCCACAAGACCCAGCACTTCCCTTGCTCCCCACCAGGCTGTAAACCAAAAACATGCCCCAAAGTTCCCCATATCCTTATCTTTTCTTAAGCCAGCTGTGCAAACAATTCTCCATCCCCTCTGGAAAGTATACTGATGGGTTTCAGAGTCACCATCTCTTGGAGCAGCTATCTCCTTCAGGATCGGGGTACATTGTTCTCAACCTCCATGTGGTAGTCCAGGAAAACATGTGCCAGGTTATATGAATCATGGTGAAGTAGGGAAACCACGCATCCCAAGAAAGTGTCTTCTCTGTAGGTCTTTCAGATGTACAAAAGTCTATAAAAGTTCTCAGCATTCCTGGCCATACTTCAGCATTCCAGGTATCTCTCAATAGTCCCTGGTTGGTTATGGAGGTCCCCACAATTCCCAGCTCCATCAGCTTTGCCACCATGTTCTCCAGGCAGGTTTCCCAGTGTGTCTCCTCTTTCTTATTCCATCTTCTACTCACTACAGACTGGTATGCCTACTTCCTACACTATAGCCCCCATGGCTGCATCTCCTCATAGCTGCCTCTTCCCTACTACACCTGGCCACATGGTGGAATCTTGACTACTGGCCAGCATGGCTTCTTGTTGCTTCCTCACTACCCCATGGTAGACCTGTCTCCTCTCTCTCTGCCTGCCCTTATTTTAAATGCTGACCCAGAGCTTCCTACATGACCTTATATCTGGCTCCTCCTATAATGTGCTACATTTCCCAGTTCCTCTGTATCTTTTACATTCTTTTGGCTGCCATCTTTAGTCAGGACAAGAGTGACTCGTGACACAGGGGCCTCCACCTCCCCTGGCTATGTCATGAGTCCCTGAATGCTCTTAAAGTCAAGTAATCCTTTCCACAAGTGGTAGCACAGCTATTAACTAGCTATCAACTTGCCATAGAAATGCAAAGTATCTTAAGCCATTTCATCCCCTTCCCCCCACTCCCCAACCATGGGGTGTGGGGAATTTTTCTATATTTTGGGGCCCCTCTGCTCTGCATCCCATTACACGTTTACCTGGGGTATTGCCACAGTGAATACATATGATGTTTGGTTATTGAAAAGAATGGGAAAATAAATGTTGGGATAGACAAATAATTTCTGCTCAGATAGTATGATTAGAAATCATGTGATGAAGTCAGAGAGACTGGGCATTAATGGGCAATTAAGATCTTTGAATTCTATCATACCAAGATGATATTTCCTATCCACTTTCTATACTTTTTTTAAAAAGTACTCATTTATGTAGTGTTCTTTGATTATCTGAGTATTACTTAGGTAGTTTGAAATGGGAAAAAGGGCAAGGGATTTGAATATTAATATCATCAAAAAAGATGTAGCAGTGTTTCACCTTAGATCTAGCTTTATCTGTGAAGTGACTGCAGTTTCTCTCTGATAATAAGTACCTATAATTAGAAGGAAAAACTAAGCATTTATTACAGTATTTTTATAGTTTGGTACCTACAAATCATGTTTTCTCTACATCATCACTGAATATGGAAACAAACTTTATATTATTTGTCATGATGTAATTATAAATTTACTATTTTTATCCCTTCATAATTTTTGAAAATATAGTAGTTAGAAAAGTCATATTGATAGACAAACTTAACCATAGATGAACATTTCTCGTGTCAGTTCTCTAGTTTCTAACCAGTTAATTAGGGAGAAAAGACCAAGATCGTTGTCAAAAAATGGTAGGTAGTGAAAGATGATCTGAAGATCTACTCTTTCCTAAATACTCATAGAATGTGGGGGATAGCAAATATCTTTAGAAGTTTGTTTAGTTGGACCATCTTCTATATTGGGTAAAACAAGTAATGAATATCCTGGAGAGAAGAGATTCTGACCTATTTTGAAAAATATTTCCCTTTATATCTATTTTCCTCTTTCATGCCAGCATTTGATAGCAGGGATAGGAAAGTTTTTCCTTTTATTTTTTAATATATTTTATTGATTAAGCTATTACAGTTGTCCCATTTTTTTCTCTGTTTTATTCCCCTCTACTCTGCATCCCCCTCCCACCATCATTCCCTCCCCTTAGTTCATGTCCATGGATTGTACTTATAAATTCTTTGGCTTCTCCATTTCCTATACTGTTCTTAACTTCCCCCTGTCTGTTTTGTACCTACCATTTATGCTTCCTATTCCCTGTACCTTTTCCCTCATTCTCCCCCTCCCTCCTCCCTAATGATAACCCTCCATGTGATCTCCATTTCTGGGATTCTGTTCCCGTTCTAGTTTGCTTAGTTTGTTGTTTTTTTAGGTTCAGTTGTTGATAGTTGTGAATTTGTTGTCATTTTATTGTTCATAGTTTTGATCCTCTTTTTTTTTTTATTTTTTTATTTTAGATTATTCAGTACAGTTTCAATCTTTTACTCCCATTCCAGCCCACTCACCCATCCCTCCCAACCTCCCTTCCATTTCCAAGCCCCGTAGTTTTGTCCATGTGTCCTCTATATTTGTTCC
>CM052538.1:57744392-57786830 GCA_028533065.1 Trachops cirrhosus
TGTCCGCTGCAATTTTGATTTCTCATTTTCATGTAAGCTGCAATGTCCTCTTTAGTATGGTTAGGTTTTTCTGTCTTTTGAAACGGGAGGCGGCGTGTGCTCCCTCCTACCACGTCGCCATCTTCTCCTCTGATCCTCTTTTTTTTAGATAAGTTCTTTAACATTTCATATAATCAGGGCTTGGTCATGATGAACCCTTTGAACTTGACCTTATCTGGGAAGTACTTTATCTGCCCTTCCATTCTAAATGATAGCTTTGCTGGGTAAAGTAATCTTGGAAGTAGGTCCTTGCCTCTCATGACTTTGAATACTTCCTTCCAGCCCCTTCTTGCCTGCAAGGTTTCTTTTGAGAAATCAGTTGATAGCCTTATGGGAACTCCTTTGTAGGTAACTGTCTCCTTTTCTCTTGCTGCTTCTAGGATTCTCTCCTTAATTTTAATCTTGGGTAATGTCATTATGACATGCCTTGGTGTGTGTGTGTAGTTCCTTGGATCCAACTTGTTTGGGGCTCTCTGAGCTTCCTGGACTCCCCGGAAGTCTATTTCCTTTGCCAGATTGGGGAAGTTCTCCTTCATTATTTTTTCAAATAAGTTTTCAATTTCTTGCTTTTCCTCTTCTCCTTCTGGCACCCCTATGATACTGGAACATTTAAAGTTGTCCCATAGGTTCCAAAGCCTCTCCTCATTTTTTTGAATTCTTGTTTCTGCATTCTTTTCTGGTGGAATGTTTATTTCTACCTTCTGCTCCAACTTGTTTATTTGAGTCCTGGTTCCCCTCCCTTCACTGTTGGTTCCCTGTATATTTTTCTTTATTTCACTTTGCATAGCCTTCACTTTTTCCTCTATTTTGTGTCCATAGTCAATCATTTCTGTGAGCATCCTGATGACCAGTATTTTGAATTCTGCATCTGATAGATTGGCTATCTCTTCATCACTTAGTTGTATTTTTTCTGGAGTTTTGGTCTGTTCTTTCATTTGTGCTATACCTTTTATCCCAGTGTGCCTGTTACAGTGTAAAGGGCAGAGCCTCAGGTATTTGCCAGAGAAGGGCAACCCACGCTGCATTGTGGTGCTGTATGTGGGGGAGGGGTCTGAGAGGGAACAGTGCTGCTTCTTGGCTCTCTACGGGCTTCCAAGTCACTTCCCCTGCTACCCAGAAGCATATTGGGCCCTTCTGGTGCTGGTCTCCTGGTGGGTAGTTTTGTATATGTTCTAGGGCCTTGTGGGTCTCTCCAATGAACTCTCTGGTGAGGCTGGGAGTTTCTCCTGCTGCTGCAATGCCCACAGGTTTTTATGGCTAGAGGTTTTGGGGCTTTATTTCTCTGCACTGGAACCCTGGGTTGCATGGTCTGTCTTGCTCCCCAGTTTTTCCTCCTGGTATATATGCACAGCAAATATGGGACTGCCTGGTCCACCAGCCACTGCTTTGCCAAATGTCCTCTCTGCCCTGGCTGCCCATCTCTGCTCCTCCTACCAGTCTGGATGAATATTTCTTCTTTAACTCATTGGTTGTTGGACTTCTATACAGTTTGATTTTTTCACAGTTCTGGTTATTTTTTTGTTTTTAAATTTGTTGTTTTCCTTCTTTTGATTGTACAAGGAGGCAAAGTGTATCTACCTATGCCTCCATCCTGGCCAGAAGTCATTTTTCCTTTTATTAATGCCGATCTTTTGGAATTAAATTTTAGTCCATTTTCTCTTTGTGTTTCATAGTAGAGATTGGAGCCATCTAGTTATTGTAATTTGTGAAGATCCTTTCTTATGTCACCCTAAAATCTTTTAGAATTATTTTTCCTGAAATTTTCACCCAGGTGAACAGGTATATCTCTTAAACTTTTCTCACTAGTATAATTTGTTAGCTTTAATAAAATAATAATAACAACAATTAAAATAATCATAATTATTATTTTGTCTACTTAATCTATAATATTCCAGTTAGAAGCAAGGCAATGAATAGGAGTTTTAATAATTATTGTGAATCTACTATATAGTAGGTATTTTACATAGTTTATTTCATTTACTTTTTTTTAATCCTCACATGAGGTTATGTTTACTGATTTTTGGAGAGAGAGAGGAAGCGGGAGAGAGGAGGAGAGAAACATGAGAAACATTGATGTGAGAAGAAATGTTGATCCATTGCCTCCATACAGGCCCTGACTGGGAATCAAACCTGCAACCTTTTGGTGTACGGGACAGCACTCCAACCCGCTGGCTCACTGGGCAGGGCTCTTTTACTTTTTAAAGTAGCCCTTTTTGGGAACTGCTATTATGTCCACTTCATTGATAAAGAATTTGAGGCCTGGAGAGGAAAAGTAAATTTTCCAAAGCTATATATCTAATAAGTGTCAGATCCAGAAACTGAACGTGAATGTCTCTCACTCCATGGGCTGTCATGACACCCACACTGCACAGCACCTCCATCCAGGACTGCTGCTGGCGGCACCCCCAGCCGCTGCCCAGTGTGGCAGCCTCAGCGTATGGAGCTACTGAGGTTTAAATAGATTAAATCAAATTACATTACATTAAAACTCAGCTCCTCAGTTGAACTAGCCCGGTTAAATCACTCAGTAACCACATGTGGCTGCTGACCACCATATTGGACAGCACAGATACAGAATATTTCCATCATTGCAGTTCATTACCCATGTACTAAGCCAGCGATTTCCAACCGGTGTGCCACAAGAACTTTTAAAACACGTAATATCTGACTGTTTAGTCAGGGTGCACTAACCTCTTTTTTCTTATATTTTCAAATAAAAAAAATGACAACAGCCAACACAGCCATAGCCATCCAGTGTGAATGTCCTATCTCGAACCATAAATATATAGGTCATATAGTAGAGTTGCATCTTACTTGTCATATCACATAATAAGACTGCATCTGATTGGTTAACTCTTGGTGCCAGAAATCTTTATATGTAAGTATAGGCACCTGGTTTTTTTGAGAAATCCCTTTGGAGCAAAAAGGGTGGGTAATTACTATTATTATTTTTTGTAAATCAATCAAAATTATACCTTTTTTGGTCAGATTATCAAATATATTTTTTGGTGTGCTACAGAATTTTAGTAATTAGTTTATGTGTGCCATGAGATGAAAAAGGTTGAAAATTGCTGTACTAAGCTATTCCAGAATTTCATGTTAAGTCCAATTTCAACTACCTATTAAACTTTCTTTTGAGGACCAGGTTATGTCCCTGGAAACTGAGGCTCCCTGCAACCCCCAAGGCTATATAACTAATAAGGGTAATGCAGGGCTGTACACGGTTGAGTGGCCTCTAGCAAAATTGCCTTTCCTCTTGCTTTTCTTCTGCACAGGGAAGCCTATGGTATGGTATGGGACGGTGGGGAGAAATGGAGGGAGCACTATCTGTATTGACTGCTTCATTATGCCAACACCATTTTAAATGGACTTTTCTAGAGGCTTACTAGAAAGATTTCTTATACTATAGTAGCTTTCCTCATGGTCCTCTTCAAGATTCATTGCCTCTGCTTCTCTTTATATTATCTGTCATAGCATCTTTATTTTCCTTTCTATGTGAACTCCCTCATTGTACCTTTTAAAAAGCGTTAATTTGACATTCCACTTCCCCAGCTCTGTTCTATACACGCATCTCAAACAGTCCCATCCACTTTCTGATTGATGGGCTCTTGTCTTTAGTCAGATCTTAGTAAAATGATCTAAAGTATGTCCTCACCCAAAGTAAATTGGTTAGGGTTGACCACTAGCTAATGTTCCAAGGGTTAAATTTTTTTCAAACTTATTTATTTTATTTAATTCACAGTAATAATTTACTTCTTATTTTTGAAATGCAGAAACCTTCAAAAATGGAACAAGAAATGTATTTTGCTAATAGTGATGAAATATTTAGCAATGATTTTAAATTTAGAACCCTTGCAGGTCTGTTTTTTTCTTAGTACCTTCATTCTTAATTAAGCTATTACTTTAAATGAGAGGAAATAGACATTGAATGTATTCAACTGATCTCCCACTTGACAACTAGATGTC
The DNA here is from genome assembly GCA_028533065.1 of Trachops cirrhosus. Classification (NCBI taxonomy): domain Eukaryota; kingdom Metazoa; phylum Chordata; class Mammalia; order Chiroptera; family Phyllostomidae; genus Trachops; species Trachops cirrhosus. The sequence continues at coordinate 57,748,398 of CM052538.1, forward strand.
AGTGTTAACATACCTGATTAGTTGTCTCAGGTGTGATTTTGAGGAGGTAATGCAAATAATTACTCACCCATATCAGGTGTAGATCAGAAAATAAATTATAAAGAAGGAAAAGAAGAAATGTATTTTTTCTTTTTATTACTATCAGTCAGAGGTTCTTCCCCATAACTTTTCCAGAAAGAGTGATGAGAATAAGAAGGAACATTATTACTATTCAAATGATGTGTGTGTGTGTGTGTGTGTGTGTGTGTGATTCTTTCCTACCTTAATAAGAAACATATTTGAGAGCAGGAATTATGCATGTATTGTCAGTGATATTTCTGACATCTCACCTAGAAGTTTCTCTTATGTAACTAAATCTTTCTTTTTTTAGTTCACTGATCATAGCAGTGGGAGCATGATACCCCTTATTCTTTTCTTGCAGATCCAATCTGACAACCTTTTAAAATTATTTATTGGGAAAACTGTAATAGCATAATCAATAAAAAATACTTTAAAAATAAATAAATAAAAACTTAAAAAAAATTATGTATATTGCATTTCTCTGACTTGAGTGTCTCACCTTTTATACCCATGCTTCCTGTGGGTAGATATGCAATCTGGAATAATAACTAAAATATCATGAATAAAATCAAGCAGTAGCAATAAATCAAGATACTGAAAACACATCCCCTCATTCCACCTCCTTCAAAAGATCTTGATGGGTGCCTTTCCCTCGGTCTCTCTCCCCTTTGTGAATTATTAAGTGCTCCTGGATCACTTAAGTGATGGAGCTTACATAGGCAAAATTCTGTTGAATTGTATTTACTTTGATATTTTTATTTAAACCTTTTCCAAACTCATCGGCAGCCTAAGATAGATTGTGGTGCGCTGTAGATTTAAATACAGTAGGAAATATCAGGACAATTTATCTTTGGAACTCAAGTTAATATTTTGACAGAATTGACAAATTTTCTCTTTTAAATTATTATGTGTTTAACATTTTCCTTAGAAACACACCCATACCCCCAAAAATTGTTTTGAAAAGGCATAAAAATTAATATCAGTAATGTCTTAGTACAACCATTTCTCATCATGGAAGAAACTTTTTAGGTTACACAGCAGATCCTATTTTTGCAACAGCCTGAAACATGTGCATCAGTCAGTGCAAACAGTGCACTGGTTTACTGCCTTAAATACCCATTGTTCCTGAGGAAGAGCTTCCAGTTCATCTGTTCTCGAATTACCACGTGAAGCAATCATTTGGTGATTGCTGTTTGTCAGATTTTATATCTTCCAAGCATGTAAAAAAAGGACAGAAAATTAATTATTGATTATAATACAGACCCAGCACATCACTGTGGATTTTCAACCAGCCTGGAAGAAAGGAAGAGTCATATTTACCAACTCCAGTCACTCTCAGTTTGCTGCACATAAAGTGGAAATGCAAGCAAGCTGCATCTTGCAAATCACAACATATTTTATTTAGCAAAACAATCAAGTAGTTCTGTAAAGTTTATATAATTCTGAGCCCTTACGATGGTTAGTAGTAGCTTAGTTCTTGACCTGAATTATACAAGGTCTGTCTAGAAGGTATCCAGCCATGGAATGTGCAACATACATTTATTGAAGAAGACATAAGAAATATTATACATAGGACAATGATGCCTCAGTCCCCTTCCTTCAAAGTAGGCACCTTGGGACCTCACACAGTTCTCCCAATTGCCATCAGCTGCCCCATCATATTTTCCTGAATCTCATCAACTGTCTGAAACCTCTTCCCTTTCAAAGGTGATTTGAATTTTGGGAAAAGCCAGAAGTTGCAGGGTGCCAAATCTGGGCTGTAGAGGGGCTGAGTCACCTGGGTGATTTGATGTTTCACCAAAACACTCAGTATGAGACATGATACCTGAGCAGGTTCATTGTCATGATGAAGCTGCCAATCACCAGTTGCCCATAGCTGCGGCCTTCTAAATCATCTGAATTGTTTCCTCAGAGGAATGTTTAAGCTTAACACAAAGATTGATGCAAATTTGTTTCTCTACTCAGACAATCATTTTGAATGTGATGCCCTCACAGTACACATCCTCACACAATGGGGTCTAACACCCCCACTGACTAGTACAATGAAGTCATCGTAGTTCATACATACACATTCCAGTACATTCCCCTTGGCCGCCAGGTTACATCGATGTTACACAAACTGTTCTATTACATTAACGATGGCTGGACTTTTTCTGGACAGACCTCATAAATAACAGATTTGTGATTTTACAAAGTGATTTTTTTGTTAAAGATTTTATTTATTTATTTTCATAGAGAGGGGGAGGGAGGGAGGGAGAAAGAGAAGGAGAGAAACATCAAATTTGTTGCCTTTCACACTCTCCGAACTGGGGACCTGGCCTGCAACCCAGGCATGTGCCCTGACTGAAAATCGAACCAGTGACCTTTCAGTTCACAGGCCAGTGTTCAATCCACGGAGCCATATCAGCCAGGGCCAGTGATCTTTATATACTTTCTTTTTGTTTGTTTAAAAGCCTTCCTGATTTATGTTTTAAGATCTCTCTAATGCTTTCGACAAAGACACAGTTTATAATTAAAATTTATATTATGGCAAGTAATTAGTTGTTGAATTTACACTCAGTTGGAAGTAGTTACCTATGATATTACTAACTGGATCTCAAAGTTTCTGGAGACCTGTATACAAGGCAGCAGGGGACCTAGGAGGTGATTGGTCCTAGCCAAGTGCCTTGAGCCTAGTAGACATTTAGTATATACTTACTTAGAGTCATACATGCCCTTGTTTTTTCTCTGGCATCATCTTCTCTAGGCCTCAGTGTGTGGTTGTGATTTCTGAGTGTGTGTGAGCCTTCCCCTTTTCCCATCTTCTGTGATCTGGTTTTATTTCCAGATGCCTGCTTCATGAATCCTAGCTTCTCATATTCCTTCCTTCCTCCCCCTCTTCCTTCTTTGCCCCCTTCCTTTCTTCTCCCCTTCCTTCCTTCTTTTTTATATATATTTGGGCTATCAAAGCTATTAACAGCAAATAGGTATGAAAGAAATACGGTAGCTATTTGGAGCTACTATGTAGTTTTATATTTTCTCTGATTGTTTTCCTAAGAAGTTTTAAATACTTTTATTTTTAAAACTTCACATTTTCTTTTGATTTGTAACAGGGTATACACATAGCTGATTTTGTGTGTGTTTGGGGGAAGAAAGAGGGTGATAATTGCAAAATATAATAGCAGCTATGCTTACATAGTTCAAATTTAGACTGCCATTTAAAGACTATGGCAGAATCTGAAAAGCATCTTGAACGTGCTTTTCTGTAGCAGAAAGACAGTGAAGGCATGCCCTTGCAATTATTTCCCTTACTCTTCTCATAGTCTCTCTTGGTCTGTCCAAATTTCTAATATTTGGTCTGTGAACTTTTCATATTTGGGCACCAATTAATTGTTTCTCTCACTTAAAAACTTACCTAAACCTTAAACAGGTGAATTTTGTGGTATGTGAGTTATGTCTCAGTCAGACTGTTTTTATGCAAAAACAAAACAAAACAAAACAACTTACCTTGAACTTACCTAAAAGCATTTTCAGGTAATTTTCAGATGTTGGGAAGCAGCTTTGTATTAATGTTAGAAGTTGAGGAACAAATAGTAGTGATTTATCTAAGGTTCCAAGTGATAATGGCTTGTAAAAATGTACTTCTCTTTCCTATTTTTTGTGTAACTTAAGCATATATATTAATGGAGGGTAAAAGCACATACTTAAGAGATAATGACTAAAACACTTAAGTCTTACTTTTAGCACTGGAATGCAGTTAGAGAGATGAACCAGAAGCACTAAATATTTCACTTCATGCCTAGCCTGGTCATCAGTTGACAGTTTGAGATCCAACTAGATCAGCGATTTTCAACCTTTTTCATCTCCTGGCACACATAAACTAATCACTGAAATCCTGTGGCACACCAGTCTGACAGAAAGTAGTGTTAGGTACAATTTTGGTTCATTCGTGCTGGGTGGCTATTGTTGTGTTAGCTGTTGTCATTTTTTATTTGGCAGCCTAAGGGCAAAGAGGACAGTGCCATCGACCAAATAGCATTGCTTGTTTTAAAATTTTTTGAGGCACAGCAGGGTGCGTGCCTATACCAGTTGAAAATCGTAGCAGTAGATAATTGAGGAAGTGAGGAAATGTGCTTCAAAATGCAATTTTTTTACTTCTCTGTATTATGAACAAGTCGATGTTAGGGACTTTACATTTGAAGATATCCCACTTCTCCTTACAGAAAGCTGTGTACCTGCACACGTGGTGGCCGCCATTGACGTGAACAATGTTGCTAACGAAGTATACAAGTATAATTTCCCTCACACACAGTTACTGGCCAAGACAATTGAAGTGAGTGACTTTTATTATTGTCTTCATAAGTATATAGTGAAGCAAATGTGATTGACAAACACTGCAAGACGCTAGTATCTGAATTCAAGGATAAGTCATATATAAATGAAAAAGTTTAGGAGAAAGGAATTAATGTTTTATATTCTATCAAAAGATAACATGCTATTTTTTGCCTTATTATTTTTTTTAATTTCCAGCTTGAGAGACAGAGAAAGACCAAGACCAGTATTTTGGTCTCTGAGAGACAGGATTGAAATGTAAGAAGATGCTTGACTTCTAAATACTTGGTTTTGTAATTATATTAAACTCTGCTTGATTCTTTACTTTTAAGCAATACTCATGTACTACGTATATGTATAATATAGCAGGAGTGAAAGCAAAGGAGGCAGTCACTGGATATTACTTTTTGCGGGGTGGGGAGGGGGAAGGACATTCAAAATTCATTTTCTGTCAGATAGCATCAGCAGGTAAAACTACCATGGTTTCTCTGTAGATACCTTTCACAGGGCATTATTAGCTTAACAATGAGAAAGCCTCCAGTGTGTCTTTAATAATATCCACTTCGCAGTATAAACAGATACTATTATTGTGTTCACTTACAATATCAGAAAGAAAGGCACAACTTAGCAGCAAAAAGAATTGCTATTATTTTAGCCAGCCTGTTAAAGTTAAAGATACTATTTCACATATGATAAGCTAAGGAGAAGTATTTAACACTGAAGTACATTATTTTTTTTTATTTTTATTTTTTTAAAGATTTTTATTTATTTATTTTTAGAGAGGGGAAGGGAGGGAGAAGGAGAGAGAGAGAAACATCAATGTGTGGTTGCCACTCATGTGGTCCCCACTGGGAACCTGGCCCGCAACCCAGGCATGTGCCCTGACTGGGAATCGAACCTGCGATGCTTTGGTTCGCAGCCCGTGAAGTACATTATTTTTAAAACAACATGAGATTGTTTTTTTTCTCCCACTTTCATGTGAAAAATTTTGCATACAAATTTCTCATAAAGTCATAATTTATACAGAATAAATTGCACCCAGTTGAAGGTGCAGTTTGAGTTTTGACCAGTTCATGCAACACTGGAACCACCTCCATCATAATCTACACTTGGGACATCCATCACCTCTGGAGTGTTCCTCAGTGCCCTATTTTAGTCAGTCTCTGACCCCAGCCCCTGCTCACCACGGGTCTGCTTTGTCACTACGGATTAAGTTTTTGATTTCTAGTATATCATAAATAAAACTCTTAAGTGTAATTTTTTGTAACTTTTATTCAGTGTACTTTTTAGTGTACAAAAATTTATCCATGTTTTGTTTTTATTACTAGTCTGTTCTTTTTTATCATTGCTGAGTAATATTCTATCGAATAGAATATTGTATGCTATAATATGTATATCCACTCATGATATGGATGGACACTTAGGTTGTTTCCAGCTTTAGACTATTACAAAAAAGTTCTTATGAACATTCACGAACAAGCCTTTCGGTAGACCTTTGTTATTTCCTGTGGATAAATACCTAAGAGTAGGATTGTTGGGTTGCTGGGTTATATGGTAAGTTTCTTTACCTTTATGAGAAAATGCTAGCTGTTTTCCATTGGGTTTGCACCATGTTACGTTCTCAAAATCAGCATTTGAGTGTTTCAGTTGTTTCACATTTTATCAACACTTGCTCTTGTCAGTCTTTTAAATTTTAGCTACTCCATGAGCATATAGTGGTATTGTGATTCTTTTTGTGTGTTGTGAGTTTAATTTGCGTTTTTCTGATGATGAACAATATTAAGTATCTTTTCATATGCTTATTGGCCATTTCTGTCTTCTATGATGAAATTTCTTGCCCAATTTTTATTATTTGGTATATTTGTGTTATTTAGTTTTAAGAGTTGTTTAAATTTTCTGGATTCAAGTTGTTTGTTAGAAATATGTATAACAAATATTTTCTCTACTTTTGTAACTTGTCTTTTTATTTCCTTTACTGAGTTTATCAAAGTTCAGAAATTATTTATTACTTTTTTCTTTTATGGGATACTTCTTTGTGTCCTAAGAAATCTTTGTTTATGCCATTTTCTCCTGAAGTCTACTTTTCCTGATTTTAATATAGCCACTTCCACTTTCTTATGATTAGTATTTATACATATATATTTTTCATGCTTTTAATTTTATCCTATCCGTGTCTTTATATTGAAATTAGACTTAATGTAGACAACATACAGTCCAGTCTTGATTTTTTTACTTATCCTGAGAATCTCTGCCTTTAATGAGAGTGTTTGTACCATTTGCTTTTAGCCTTGTTATTAATACTGTTGGACTTAATTCTGCTGCTGCCTTGTCATTTCTTTTCTATTTTTCCAATCTTTTAAAAAAATTTTACCTTCTTTTTCTGCCTTCCTTTTGATTTTTTTAATATTTCATTATTCTCTACTCTTCTTAGGTATATCTAATTATATACCTTTTATTTTCTTAGTGACTCTTCTAGGGTTTACAACATGTATGTTTAATTCATGGGAGGTTACCTTCAAATATCATTATATTTCATGTGTAAATTATAACAGTGTGCTTTCATTTCACCTTCCTGTCTGTTTTGCTATTGCTGTCGTGCATTTTACTGCTGTATGTGTTACAAACCCCAAAATATGTTATTATTTTTGTTTGGATTAAGTAGTCAAGTAGTTTTTAAAGGGTTTTAAAAGAACAGGAAATATTTTATATTTACATATGTTTCCACTATTTTCCACATTCTTCATTTTTTACAATCAAAGTTTTCATGTGATATAACTTATTTCTTCCTGAAACACCTCCATTAGCATCTCCTGTCATGTACATTTGGCAGGTGACAAATTATCTCATCTCTTTTAGAGTAGAGAAGAATTTTATATATTTCTATTGTGAAATATAATTTTCATTGCCTCATCGGTTTTATTCATTTTTCAAGGACATTTTCATAAGTTATTCATTTTTCAAGGACATTTGCATAGCATTCAATGAATTAAAAAATTTATTTTAGTACTTTTCATTGTTATCTGGTTTGCTTAAGTTCTGACTAGAAGTTATAATCTTTTCCTTTGTCCTAATTTATTGTTTATTTCCCTGGCTGCAATTAAGATTTTGTCTTTATCACTTGTTTTCATGAATTTTATTATGACGAGCTTTTGTATATTTTTCTTTATTCATACTGCTTGGACCTCATTATGCTTTTCTTATTTCTGGTTTTATCAGATTTGGGGAGGTTTTGGCCATTATAGCTTCAAATATTTTTTCTGTCTCCTATCGTCATTTACCTCTAATTTATATGTGTGCTTTGTGTGTGTGTATGTGCAAATATTTTTTTCATATTATTATTCCACTGGAAGCACACTATATTGCTGTATCTTCAGGATTTTGTGTGCTTTTTTTCATTGTATAATTTTTCATTTCAGATATTTTTCAGTTAATTCGTTTTTATATTTTCAGTTTGTCTCATTTTTTTCTTTATGTCCTTGAACAAATTGATAATATTGATAATGACTGTTTTTAAAATCTTGGCTATTTCATCATCTCTTTCATTATTGTGTCTGTTTCTATTGGTAAATTCCACCTCATATTTAAAAAAGGATAGAAGGTTAATGGAGAACTTAGGAGTAATGATAGGCTTTAGGGATTTTATGTTTAATAAAACAATATATACTGATCATTTGAACATTTACTTTATGCAAGGCATTTAACTTTTCAAGGGAAGATAAATATAACTAAGACAGTCTTTGCCTTTCAGAACTTACTATTCAGTGCAGAAGTTGGACTTGTACACCATACTCTTTGAGTGGACTGATTGAATGTGGCATAAAAATATATTTGTACTCCAAAACTTTATTCCTTTTCCTAATAGAAATAAGAAAAGAAAAGAGGGGGTGGAAAATCATTATTAGTTAAAATAGGATTTAGCCATAAGCCAAAACCAAAAGCTATGAAGAATAGTGTCAGTGCAGTGGAGTTGGTACAGAATTGAATGAGGATGGCAGAACTTCATGCAGACCTCCACATATTTAAAAGATTTAAAGACCTCTACAGATTTAAAAAGGATAGAATGGCAAGGGAGGATACCTATATACCCAGCAATTGTTTGTTCAAAATCAGGAGAAGAGACACTTAAAAATTTAAATCACTAGGCTGAAAGGGTCATTGCAGCCTCTGCATGCTTTCTGCCTGCCCTGAATGTGACATGGGTTAGGGACAAAGGCGTGCTCTTAGATTAAAGGATACTGCAGGTTCTTCCTAGGAACAGTGCAGCCACAAACTACCTGAATAGACCTGCCACAGTTTCACCTTGTCTTTTAGCAAACTCCTAGGTTCACATATAGAATATACAATAGAAAAATAACATTAAGCAGGAGAAAATTTCAAACATGTCTGTGGGAGCTTGAAGCATTAAAATAAAACATGGTATATGTAAAACAAGAACTCAAGTAAATATATGAGTAAATAAAGTTCAAAAAGCAATAAGACAATAAATAGTAGGGCTTGAAAAGTAGCAGTGGTCTGAAAGAAAAACAAAACAGAGGACAAAAATGAAATAATTATAGAAATCAAAGTCATGTCAGAGTAGCAAAAAGTAAAATGGCTAGTGCTGCAAATAGGTCATGAAGGGTGGAACTTGAGAAAAATGAAGCAAAATAAAATGGAAAACAATACAGGTCAGAATGTTGCAGTACAAATGATAACTACTGACGACAAAAGTGATCCATGAGAAACATAGTTAGTGCCTCTGAAGATGATAAAACAAGTGTAACAAAAATATTAACAGAAATAGATGAAAAATTTCCTAAAATAAAAACCTACAACTCATGAACTATACTACCCACAGTGCTTTATTGAAAAAAATTACTTGATCACTTAATCTAACAAAGCAAGAGATGAACCGAAGTAGAGAACCCAGGAATGAAGCTGCCGTGTTAGGAAGAAATTATGGTTAGAAAACAGAGTGAAAATGTAAACCTTTGCAGTGTAGAAATAATAATGTAATCGGAGTAGGAAAGGAAAGTGAGACTTAAAAAGTTCATTTATTCTTCAAAAGGTAAATGAAGCTATAGATTTTTAGGACAATATTTAGTGTTATTGTAAGGTGCTCAGTTGAGCTGGGAACTACTAAGCTTTCAGGGGTTATAGTAGCTGATTAAAGCAACAAGGAAAATGAAAGAGTGAAACCTTAATTACGTACTGTGGTGATAAATGCAAGTCTCTAAAAAGCAGAGAAATGCAGATGCCCCCATTTTATTTCTGCATGTGACAGCACACTGGTGGAGAGTTGGTGGATCAGCATAGAGGTGGGTGGGGTCAGTTCCCTGTTGAGGGAGCCCTTGATGTTGGGGGAAGGCTGGGTGCGAGAGGGATAAGGCTAGATGTGGAAAGTGCTGTTAGTCAAAGTGGGGAGAAGTATCTTCGAGGTCTCTCCCTCCTCCTGTAAGGAGTCCTTGGCAGAAATAGAGAGTGCCTGAAGAGCACCTCTGCCCAAGGTCTCTGATAAAGGATAAAGGGACCTAGGAATGCAAACATGTGAAGAGCACGACTGGCCCAGGGCCTCAGACCTTGACTTCAGCTGCACGCAGAGGCTGAGGTGCACTGCCCTGCCCCAGTTCTGCAGCTGTCGGGCGGTGGGATCCTCAGTGAAGTCTGTCCCCGGCCAGGCAGAACTTTTGTAAGTGCCAGTCATCAGGCCTGAAAAATCCTGTATAGGTTTTCAACCAGGAGCAGGAGGGAACCTTCTGTTATAAAAAAAACTACTAATAAAACTAAAATCTGTGATTTATTTAGGTAGAAAATGAGAAATTATAAGTCACTATTATGTAAACTTGATGTGAACACAAACCTTGTCTGTATGTTCATTTTGTGTTCCCAGACCTAGCACAATGCCTGGCATATAGTAGATACTCTGAAATATTAGTGAATTATGAACATTGTTTAATGAACAACACATTGTACTTAAAAATGGGCAAATACCAGGCAAATGCCAACAAAAGATAAACAAGGGTTTCAGAATTAATATTAGAAAAGATGGACTTAAAGGCATAGAAAGTTACTTTTTAATGATAATTAGTACAATACTTAAAAAACATTTCTCATGAATATTCATGTACAAAATAACATCAGGGTTCATAGGGCATGAAATGGTAGGAAATACCCACTCAGTAAGCTTTATTGAATGCCTATTATGTGCTACAAAATAGGCAAACCATTGTCTTACAAAACTGTAAACTCAGAAATTCTGAGCAAAATATGACCAAATGGATCAGAAGCACATTAAAAGAATAATAAAGCATAACCAAAGTAGATTTTATTTTGGGAATACAAAAGTAGTTTAGTATTTAGAAATTCTATTAATATTATGTAACATGTTGACAATTGAAAAGAACAATACTATGTGCTAGAGAACATTTGACAGAATGCAGTGTCTTTCTGATCATTTCCAGTTTCTCTTAGTAAAATTAGAGCAAATGAATACTACCACAAGATATATGTGACACTGATTTTAGGTGTGCACGTGCACGTGTGTTTATATTTGTGTTTAAACACACACACACATGCACATCTCCAAATCCAGTAACATGTTCAATGGTAAATCCTTAAAAAAGCATTCTCATAAAATAATGAATAAGGCAAGGATGTGCACTGTTATTTAATATTGTTGTAGATATTAGCTGATGCACTTACATAAGAGAAATAGTATATGTTAAGGAGGATTCCAAAGAATAATTGTCTATGCCTGGAAAATACAAAATATATTGTGCTAACAATAGTATAAGGAACTATTAGTATATTTAATAGTTAACTAAAAATAATATGAAGAACAATTGGTACATTTAATAAGGAGTCTGGTTACAAAGATTTGATATCCAGCAGTTTACTATATATAAGCAAAACATATTAGAAAATATAATAGAAGAAAGTGTCTATTTATAGTAGCTAAGTGAAAGTTACAAACACCAAGAAATAAACTTTATAAGAAATCTGCATGACCCATATGGGAATAAAAGAGATTTGAGAAACGGAAGTATATTGCACAGGATGACAACATTGTACAAATTTTTCTTTCTCTTCAGATTAACTATATTCACCAAAATAGTCAAAAGTTGTTTTCCAATCTACAAAGTTCTTCCTAAAGTTTAAATGAAAATTAAGTATAAGAATAGCCAGGAAACATTCTGAGAAAAGAAAGAATAAAGAAGTAGAGAGACAAATAAAACTGCTCGTTAATATGTGATAAACATTGTTATCACCCTGAGTTAATCTAATGTTCTATTGAAAGCAAAGCTGTTTTCGTTAACCTGTATTGCCAGCTTACAGAAAAAGCATAGATTTCCATTCGCTTTATAGTGTCAAATTACAGTTGACCCTTCAACAATATGGGGGTCAGGGGCACTGTCCCCTGTGCGTCGAAAATCCACCTACCGCTTTTTTGCCCTCTCTGGTCCCCCATTCAGTCATGGCTGCCGCAATCAGACAGAAAGTATGAGGACCCCTCTTTCTTGAGTCTGCATTTAGCAGCAGACAGTAACTGTAAAACGTGTCACGTACAACTTTTAACTTTCCAAAAACTTAAGTTGTCCCTTGGTATTTGTGAGGGATTAGTTCCAGGATCCCACTGTGTCTACCAAAATTTGCAGGTGCGCCACAAGAATTTTTAAAACATGCAAGGCCTGACTATTTAGTCAGGGGCACTGACCTCTTTTACCTTAGACTGTCAAATAAAAAATATGATAACAGTCAACACAACAATAGCTATCCAATGTGAATGAATCAAAATTGTGCCTATTTTTTTGTCAGATTGGCAAAAAATATAATACATTTTTTGGTGTGCTGCAGAATTTTAGTAATTAGTTTATGTTTGCCAGCAGATCAAAAAGGCTGAAAATCGCTGGCGTAGATCAGTGCATATGTCCAGCCTGCCACGTCTAGCCCGCCACGTCTGTGGACCCCCACATGCAGTATGAAAACAGTGCAGTTATTTGTTTTAAAAATCCATGGATAAGTGGACCTGTGAAATTCATACCTATGTTGTTCAAGGGTCAGCTGTATTAAAGATAATTTGTGTATATCCATAACTTGAATCGCAACACATTTATTGACCTGGAATGCTAGGCTAAAGAAAGTTGAGTGGTGTGAGTGATTGTTTTTGGCATAACTGCTCTATCACTTGGATTGTACAATAAAAAATCAGGTTTCAAGAATCCTTTAAATTTGTAATTTTTCATGTCTAGCTGTACTGGAGATAATTAGCTCTGTTTACATCAGGATTCTCCTGATGTGAGAGATTTTTACTTTGGTTTTAGGAACTTAGCTGTAATCAGTCCACATTTGAGTCATGAATCAGTAAGTGGCGTAGCACACGGCTGTGTGCTGACAGGTTAACTGGAGTGCGGAGTGCTGACTATGCTTTCTGCCACATGTCTCTGACGGACTGTTCACTGTACAACTTCCAAATTGCTTTTTGTTAGGACCCGATGTTCCAGAGGTGTATTAGGAACTTTTTAATATTAAATTTTGATTTTGTTTTACATGTATATCTTGAATTACTTAAAAGCCTATGAGTTAAAAATGGTAGACATGTACATTTAAAATTTAATACTATAGAGACAACTTATGTGTTCCCCAGGTCAACTCAGTCTTTATGGAACTCGGAGTAAAGCTTTTCCTGCTTTATGTGTGTACCTAACTCCTCAGACATGTGTCATCGTTAGGAACTGTGTGGTTCTGGGCTTGTCGCTGTAACTTTCCGGTTAAGAGTGCACACTAGGAGTGCTTCGTGAGAACTGGCAAACTCGTGACTTGTGTTTCTCTATATTTTATCTTCTGATAAATAGAACAGGAGCAAAATAGCGCATTTTTCAACTGCTTAGCTCACTAGGCATAATTTTGGTGAATTTTATCTACAATCTTTTGAAGTTCTTTGACTAGACACAACTGTAGAACAACACGATAATTTTGCAAAACTGACAACAGGGCCAGTTTCTGTTTGCTGTTATACTGCCAGAGGTACACACAGAAGGGATGGTGACTGGTCCGTACATCCCGTTTCCTAAGTGAAAGGTTACTGATGGGGAAGTGCTTAAAATTTACTTGACCCTATGCTGAAAGTCATTCATTATAAAGTAATGTTCTCCGTGTGTGACTCTGGAAAACACAACAGTGTCTTGGTGGCAAGAAGTGCTTAGGGTCCAGGAAAGGACTGTTAGAGCTCTGCTTTGGCTGGCTCTCGGGCTCGGGGAAAGTTGCTTAATTTTTCGTAACTTTGGTTCCTCCACAAGATTGCTTTGGAAAGTTGATTTGAAAAGTATTGTGTTATATAAACTTTCAGTATTGTAAATAAAGCTATTAACTGTTATAATTTCTGATATATTTATAATTAGCATTTTTACTCCTTTCCCATTCTATACCTTTTTACATCCCCTCCCCCAAATGTTCATTCCTCAGGGCATTACGCTAGAAGAGTTTGACAGATTATCTTTCGATATGATTTTAATGAGCCCTCCCTGTCAGCCGTTCACAAGGTATGTGTAATAAATATTTCTCTGTTGAGAAAGAGTGCTTTTGAAGGACTTGTTAAATCAAATCATACCATAGTTTTGAGCATGAACACTTTGAGGTTCATCACCTGCATTTTCATAGTTTTGAAATTTTTCATAAATAATGTATTTTACCTACTAATTTATAATTCAGTGTTAATTATGAAGAAAATAGCAACTACTGCCACATGAGCAAAGTGATTTGGTCAGTAGGAGATGTGCAGTGACCGCACGGGACCTTTTATGTCTAAGAAGATACAATCATGCGCCGCTGAACAGGAGGGTACGTTCTGAGAAATGCGTGGCCAGGCGATGCTGTCCTGTGTAAGCGTCACGGAGCGCGCTTACACACGTCTGGGTGAGATGGCTATGTGCTGTACCTGCAGGCTGCAGACCTGTACAGCATGTGCAGTGCTGAACACTGTAGGCAGTTGTAACACAATGGTAAGCGTTTAGGTATCTAAACATGTCTAAACATAGAAAAGGTAGAGTAAAAACACAGTGTCAAACATAAAATATGGTACACCTGTATAGAGTATTTACCGTGAGTGGAACTTGCAGGACTGGAAGTTGCTCTGGTGAGTCAGTGAGTGAGTGTGAATGAACGTGGAGGCCTAGAGCATTACTGTGCATTTGTGTAGGTTTTATAGACACTGTACACTTAGGCTACTCTAAGTTTATGAAACAACATGAGATTAAATCAAACAAAAGAAAATGATGCAATCAAGAGACATGGTGAAAACGTTGTATTTATGAGGCTGTTGCCAGTGTAACCTGGCGTACTGTTTTACAGCAAACTTAGCTTAATAAGTAGAAAGGGTACATTCTAAAATGATAAAAAAGTATAGTATATTAAATACATAAACCATTATTTAACCAACATGGTCAATTATTATCATTACCAAGTATTACATACTGTACATAATTATATGTGCTGTACTTTCCTAGGACTGGCAGTGCAGTAAGTCTGTTTATGTCAGTATCCCCACAAACAGGTAAGGCATTGCCTGTGTATGATGCTATGATGGCTACAACATCACTAGCAATAGGAATTTTTCAGCTCCGTTATACAGTCTTGTGCTAGCAGTAGCAGTGACTGATGCTGTACTACTGTCATCACTTGGATGCTGAAAGGAAAGGGCCAGAGTGAGAAGAACACAAGATTTCTGAGGGATGTGTTCAAATCCACTCCAGTCTCCCATCTAAATCTCAGGCCCACTGATGGTTTTAGCCTTGCTGTCAGGTATGAGGAAACTGACACATGACATTAGGTAACTTATTCAAGACTGAGGCTAGTAAGTAGCACAGTCCTCTGTTTTCTACTCCTGAGGCCCAATCCAAGTCTTTCTTCCTGCTTGATAATTTGAATATTTAAAAAAAATTTTTCAGTTAAAGTTGGCATTCAAAATTTTTTCATATTAGTTTCAGGTATACAGCATAGTGGTTAGACAATTAACTATTTTGAATCTTATTTGTAAGAAATAATTGCTAGTCCAAATACTGCCTGTTTAAGTGATCTGTTTTGACCTAGTTAGTATAAGTAACCAAGTTGTAACTCCTGCTTGTGGAATCAAGACTTCAGCTAGCTTAAGTCTCTCCTTTTTACATTGGACAAGATTATCTTAGTTTTCCCTACTACTTTGATTTGCGTAGATGGTCTGTGTTGCCCACCTACCCAAGCAGCTCATTTGTTGACTGGAACTTCTGTTGTCTCATCTGGGCAGAACAAACATTGCCATCAGCTCTGTGTGTGTATGTGTGTGTGTGTGTGTGTGTGTGTGTGTGTGTGTGTGTGTCTTTCCTACTCCAAGTTATTTTAAGAGGGTAATTGATATTATTCTTCACCACTGACTTCTTGGTCTTTGCCTTATGCAAGTTATTTGGCATATTGTTTTGTAAAAATAAATTTTAAGTGTGTTTATTAGGTAGACAAGGCCTTCTAAAGAATTAAATGGGTGAATGCATTTTGTTCTCTGTAGCCCAACTAATTTTAATTCACTTGGTTTTAACTTTTTAAATGTGATCTGGTATCTTTATGTAAGATTCTTGATAAACTTATGTGTGCTTTCTCAATCCTTTTAGAATTGGTCTGCAAGGTGATGTGACTGATCCAAGGACAAATAGCTTCTTATATATTCTAGATATCCTCCCAAGGTAAAACCTTAGATGCCTGTACAAACTTACCTTAAATTTAAAACTTTGGACCTGGAAATGTGATGTTGGTCATTTTATAGGAATTAGCAGTGTTTGCATGCTGCCTCAGATACTGTGCAGTCATTTATCCTCTGCCACGACTAATAGAATAACTGCAAGTGTTTGCTGATTCCACAGTTGCCACTACAGTGAGGGACAGGGAATTATAGCCTAATAGCTGAATTCTATTGCCTGTGCTCATAGTATTAATGCAGATGAAGCTTTTGTTAGCGAATGCTGGTGCCCATGGCCTGGAAGCTTGCGCCAACCCTGGGAGTCACCATTCTGTGTAAGTGGCAGCCCTCTGAGTTGCGGTGCAGAGGCTCTGTGTGAAACCATGTTTTGCGATAAACTCAATGGAAATTAACATTTTAAATGTTAATTTTATCAGGTGTGCCATGATTATGGGGGATAATGAATAAAATATGAGTCATCTTCATCCTCTATACAATTCTTTTATTAAAAAAAGAGAGTTCAGGAAATTACTTACATCGTATTTCCCACAGTAAATATTTTCTTTATATCTTACTTCTTAGCAATGAGATTTTTGGAATTCCATTTGTTTTTGTTTTTGTATTTTTTTTTAGATTACAAAAATTACCGAAGTATATTCTTTTAGAAAATGTTAAAGGTTTTGAAGTATCTTCTACAAGGTAAAAAATGTGTTTGTCTTGCATTCATCTTAAGCATAGTATAAATATATTAAATAGTATTAAATATAGTCAGAGCTATTGTAGAATAAAGATCTATTTTTAATCTATTATAGATTTAATCTATAATAGATTAAAAATAAACATGTACATTCTGACATTTTATATCATGTTATATATTTTATTCAGAATGTTGATTTTGACTAATTAATAATAGAAAGCACCACAAGGTTAAGTTTAACTGATTCCCATTCTGATGTTTGAGTTTTTCCAGAATGAACACGCATTTTAATGAGAAGCTATTTCTCAATTTTAACTGCTTATATTGGTGCCTATTTCTTTAGAAGCAGGAATGTCTTCAGTAAGAATTGGTCCTTAAGATCCATCCATGTTGTCGCAAATGGCACTATTTTATCATTTCTTATGGCTGAGTAGTGCACCATTGCATATATGTATCACTTGTTCTTTATCTAGTCGTCTATTGAAGAATCTTGAGAATATCATGTTAAGCAAAATAAGTCAGTGAGAAAAAGTTAAGAGTCATATGATTTCACTCATGTGCAATACAAAACTGAAAGCAACAAATCAACAAACAAGAAAAACAAACAAACGAAAACTCATAGACACAGACATCAGTATGGTGGTTACCAGAAGGAAGGGGTGGGAGGATCAAGTAGGTATATGGTGACGGAAGAAGATTTGACCTTGAGTGATGGTCACACAGTGCAATATACAGATGATGTGTCATAGAATTGTGCACTTGAAACCTATACAGTTTTTATTATTTACTTACTGCATCTGTTTTATTAACTAGTGTCACCCCAATAAATTTAATTGACAAAAGAGAAAAAGAAAGATTTGGCCTTGTGGACAGGTGTTTTCCGTCATACAGTTAGATGGGAGAAGCAAGCCCTGTGTCAGGGCCCTTTCCTATGGTGGCCCAGCCGGAGAGAACACATCCAAGTTTTGGATTTAGCTGTAAATCCAAAACTCTAACAGTGTTGCCCCATCTGATTTGCTACAGATAGTTCCAGTTCACATAGCAAATTTATTATCAGGAGATGAATGATTCTATTTCTCACCAGTGTGGATAAATTATTTGATAGCTGTATTTACTTATAATGCAAATTATCTACTTTTTGGGGTAAATATAATTTATGAAGTACTGGACTTAGTAAAGACCTAGGATTATTCTTTCTAAACAACTTGAGTGGAGGTACACTTTTCACTTAAAATGCAGTTTTATGTATGATATTTTATATAAGAACTCCATTTTCAACTATGGGATGAAAGATTTTCTTTTTTTCTTTCCTTTTATTTTTTTGTCTTTTCAGAGACCTGTTAATAAAAACAATAGAAAACTGCGGCTTTCAGTACCAAGAATTTCTATTATCGCCAACCTCTGTAGGTACCAAAATTATAAATTCTTACATAAATTTTCTCAAAGGGGATTTGAATCAGTAAGGAGAATGGATGTTTATGGATAATATAGGTAAATCTTAAAATTACTTCACATGGGTTTTACTTTCAAAGAATATAGTACAGGCCTATAGATTCACTTATACATATTTTATGAAAAATATACAACTGGAGGCTCACAGACAATGTATTTTTCTTTCCACACAGGAAAAAAAGATGTTTTTTCTTTTCACACACAAAAAAGATGTTTTGAAAAATAAGTGAAATACAGTATTTACAACTAGATGTGCTGTAGTTTAGTAATGCTTCAAAATAATCCAGAATAGAAAACAAAATAAACATATGATAAGTTTCTAATTCTTTTGGAGGGCATACCATTAAAATGCAAACATTGCTTGTATTTCCTTGTTAAGAAATTGATTATGATAGGAATTTGGTAGATATTTGATATTATAAGTATCACTATTTTTCATCTTTGTGTTTATTAGCCTATTATCACCTTTTACCTATTTTACAATTCTTTGCCCTAACATTAGAAGAAAACCCATTTCAAAAATTAGATGTCCATATTTTTGTTCTTATTTTTGTTGTTGTTACTGAAATTAAGTATACCCTAAGACTGCAAATCAAGTACATTAAAAAAAATTTGTTATTATTCACAATGACTTCTCTATAGGATCAGAGGTATCTCACTACTTTATGGTCAACCCAAATTGCAGGGGGTGGGGGTGATAGATGTCCTAGGTAATAAGGGGCTTGTAACTTCTATCCATCTTCCTCTTTTTAGTCTGTTCCTTTATTCAATTAATTTGTATTGAATGAACACTTACTTTGCACGTGGAACTATCTTTAATGGACTGTGTAGGCTACAGTTATACTTTAAACCTAAAACCAAATTAACACCAATATAAAAAAATTAGATGTCCAGCTGTGGAAATTGGCAATATATCTGATCTCAAATTTTATTTCATTTTTATTGCCTTTTACCTTTAAAATTTGGTGAATCCTTTTTTAGTAAAATGAGGTAATAAATAGCTAAGAATAGCTGTATTTTATTTTTTTATAGGTACATATTATCAATAATGAATGTAAAAATGTCTATGTAACTTCTTTCCTGGGAAATATAAAATGAAAGTGACTCATAGACATATGATTTATCAGATTCAATCTTTATTTCATTGAAAATAAGGTATAAAAAAGCAGTTTAAAGGGTTTAAGAGTTGGTGCAAAGAAGTCTGCCACAACTCAGTAATAGAATTTTTTTATAGCAGAGGCTAAACATATCCCTCTTTGAGTTTCTTTACTAGGTGCTAACAGTTGATACAGATCTCTTTAATTTCCAGCTTGGCATTCCAAATTCAAGGCTACGGTATTTCCTTATTGCAAAGCTTCAGTCAGAGCCATTACCTTTTCAAGCTCCTGGTCAGGTATTACTATTGCTGTTGCTGTTATTTCATTATTATTATGTATCTATTGGATATATATCTCAGTGTGCTAATTTATTTCAAGAACTACTTTGTGGAGATTATATAAATGTGTGTGTGTGTATATATATATATATACATATATATACATATATATATACACACACACATATATATATACACATGCAATTTATATATATATAACCTATGATGTAGACCATGCCCTAGGTGCCAGTTTTATTGCTTTAAACAAAACACTTTTCTTTCATCATTAGAAAAAAAATGAGTTAAAAGTTTTAAAAAATTACCATTAATGCTGTTAGCCTCCTTTTCCTTCTGTAATTTACCTTCTGACCATTGACTATTTTGCATTTATCGTAATTCCCCCAACAAAACCCATCGACTACTTTTGATAAAATTCAATTATGCTATCTTTAAAAAATGGCTTAAGAGTATTTTCATGCATTGGTTGCATTTTTGTTGAAGTCAATGCAATTTAGCCTTAATTGATTAAAAGTAGTAATAATGGTACAAAGTAGAATAAAATGCTCAATTGCTATAATAGGATACCTAATTATGTAGGCAGTTGTACATGCTTCTGTCAGCGGTTGGTCTGAATAATAGAGCTTCAGTGGTTCAAGTGAAAGCGCTCCATAAACCATCACAGGTAAGAACTTAAAGTCATGTCCTACCAACAGGGTTAGTAGCGTAATTTCAGTCCCCTGCAATACAATATCAGTACAGTCTCCTTCCCATAGTGGGCAATTCCAAAAAGAATGTATAAAATATATTAACAAAGATCCATCATTAAAAATTCCTGGAACTTTTTTTCCCCCAAAATAGGACTTTATACATGGTTATATGTTTTGCAGGAACAAGTTTTCCCTTATGGGACTCAGGAGTAGAAATAACCTTTCAGGGTGAAAGTGTTTTTCTTTTTTCAGTTACTAATTTTACTTTATATCATGGGTATATTCTAGTTTTTCTTCTTTGATGAAGGGGTAAGGCAGGCTTTTTTCCAAAGCACAATTTCTAGAAATGCTAGTTGCTTTCTAAGCTTTTTTCACAGATATGATGTTTTACATTTATTCAACATACTTCTGCTATTTTGTTGAATTTTTTTATTAATAAATACAGAAAGTAGTAACTCCTTGAAATAAATCATTTTGCAGCCGGATGACACCAAAGCTGTATGAAGAAAAACTTGTAATAATTTGTATAAATACAAGTAAACCACATTTTTTATCTTTTTAATGACAAATTTATAAGAACTAAAATATTTTTTGTATATTGTTGACTAGATGTTATTAATTTTTATTTTTATTAAGCTTTGGACAATTTGTGTATTTTTGCTTAATGCTAGATACTGATGGAGGTTCCCCAGATTGTTTTTGAACATCGTCAAAATCATGCGATAGATGCCGAAAAGAAAATTGAAGGAAAGAAAATTGAACCAAATGTTTGCTTTGATAGCAGCAGACAATGTTCTGGAAAAGAAGCCATTCTTTATAAACTTGAAACTGCTGAAGAAATTGACCGGAAACATCAACAGGACAGTGATCTCTCTGTGCAAATGCTAAAAGATTTTCTTGAAGATGACGTTGACATGAATCAGTACTTTTTACCACCAAAGTCATTGCTGCGATATGCTCTTTTGTTAGACATTGTTAAGCCCACTTGCAGAAGGTCCATGTGCTTTACGAAAGGGTAGGTTTTAAAGAGACTCTATTCATAGTATGTCCACAATAACCAGGTTTTTATACCCATTGTTTTGTTTAGTTCTTCTCAAAACAAGGAGCATTTTATAAAATGTTTCTGCTAGAATGATTTTTTCCCCTTAATTGCCTGCTTTCATGTTCCAATAGAATGCACAAGTAAAAATTCCTTCTGGCAGAACATTATGTGCAGAAACCACAGAAGTGCTCATAAAAGACGATGCCATTTGTTTGGTGACTTTCATAGGAGCTTAATTACCCATGGTGGAAACATTGTTTGTAAAGATGCTGAACTGCTGATTTTTAGCACTTTTTTTATGGTACATCAGACCTCAAAAATTTATATCCACTCATGATCAGTATAGAAGAAGAAATTAAATTTTAGTATCAAAATATAAAATTGAATCATCTGGCACATGTTAGAGTACACTTTAAATTTTATTCAGTTTTGCCCCAGCTGGGTGGCTCAGTTGGTGAAGTATTGTCCTGTATGCCAAAAGGTTGCGGTGTTCCGTCCCTGGTTGGCACGCATACAGAGGCAATCAATCAGTATCCCTTTCTCTCTCTCTCTCTCTCTCTCTCTCTCTCTCTCTCTCTCTCTCCCTTCCTTTCTTTCTAAAATCAATAACTTGGGTGAGTACGAATTAATTAATTAAGTTTATTCAGTTTAAAAACAAGGAATATATTCTTATGGTTCAAAATACAAAAGGTACTAAGATTTTAAGACTGCCTTCCACTCTGTCTTTTGGCCATTCAGTTTCCCTCTCTACATGCAACCAGTAATTTCAATTTACTGTATAATCTTCCAGAGGTAGGTACTATGTGTGAGGGTGTATTTAAATATACATGCATATTTTACCCCCTTCTTTAAGTAAGTGGTAACATAGTGTATCCATTATTATGTGCCCTTTTTATTGCACAATATAAATTGGATATTATTGCATGTAACTACATAAAGAACTTTTCTGTTCTTTTACCGCCTGGCTTATTTCACTTAGCATAATGCTCTCCCTTTTAAGTGGAACCTAATCAATGAAAGAAGCAAGCAAAATAGAACCAGAGACATTGAAACAAAGAACAAACTGACAGTAACCAGAGGGGAGGTGGGAGGGGCTAATGGGGGGGAAGTGGGGAGGGTTTTCAGGAACAACTATAAAGGACAAATGGACAAAACCAAGGGGGCTTGGAATCAGGGGAAGGGAATGGGGCTGGCTGGGGTGGGCAGTGGTGAGGGGAAAATGCAGACAACTGTTGAACAACAATAAAAAAATAAAATAATTCTGAGCTAAAAAATAAAAGTGTAAGATGAAAAACAACAATAACAACCAAAAGAACTTTTCTTATGGTATGGGTATATCATAACTTCTTTTACTGGTTACCTTTGGGTTATTTCTTAAATGTTAATATATTTTTCATCAATTATTTAAAACCTAGAAAGAAGGGAAAAATTAGACCTTTCCAGAAAATTTTATAAAAGATTTCTGGCTCTGCTTTGTTAATGCCATTCAACTTCATTACATAGTTGTGGGATTTGCAACTCCCAGCCTTCTCTTTTACCTACTAGCTATCCGTCTTGCACAAAACATTATGCTTCTGATATAATCATATCAGACTCATTCTGATTTTATCATACTTTGACCTTGTACTTCCAGGGGAATGGGTTTATTGCTTTTCATTACCTTAAATGACTTCACTCAGCTGTTATCTATTTCCAAGTCCAATAGTTTCTTTTTAGGATTCTAATAAAATAAGGCATCAATTTTGTAATAAAAGACAATCTTTAGATTTTTTTGTAATTATATAGTATGAAAGAAGCTTTACTGTAAAAGTCTATTTTAGCATAGATAATATATACATACATATATAATGACATATGAGAAAACAATTTGAAAACAATTGTTCCCCAGTGTGAATTTTTTTCTTTAGCAATTTATATTTAATATTGATCTATTAGGAAAAATAATAATGATAATATGTTGAACAACCAGATTGGCATTTATCTTAGGGAAGAAATATTAGTAGCACATTGCAACACTCTCACGTTTGCCATGGTCCCGGAGAGCAGGGTCTATGTTCGTGAAGAGAAACGGTGGCTCTGGCATTGTAAGAAAGGGCAGCACCTTACTTCCCCCACGTAACTTTTGGTTTAAAATGGAGGGGGTGCCAATTCTGGGTAGTATTTGTATATAAAGTTGTAACAAGTTGTACCTTACTGGTGGTGAACATTTAAAAATGACAATACACGGAAATGACAATTGATAATACATAATTTGGAATAATATTTACACTCTTCACAAAACTATGCCAAGTTTAGTGTTTGAGAAGTTTAAATAGAATGCTGTTGTATCCTTCACCTAGTAATTCTCAATTACCAAGCATATTTATGTGATGATATTCAGAATGTTTCAGAAGGATATAATTATATATGCTTGATTAATTTATTCAGTAAATATTTTTCAAGATTTCATTAACAAATACATGAGATGCTGTATAATATTTGTGTTAATTTTTCAGCTATGGGAGGTACATAGAAGGAACAGGATCTGTATTACAGACCGCAGAGGATGTGCAGGTACTGTACGCATGCTTTAGAAGTAAATTATTTGAAAATTATTTTAAATAAAATGTTTAATACTTAAAATTTGATGTCAAAATAATTGTACATGTTCCACTGGGAATGAATATGTATATAATTTATTCATATTTATATTCAGAATCATAATTCTTTACTACAGAAAAATTTCCTGTTGTATAAGTTTATGTACAAAAATTATTTTATGTTTTTATTTTCTTTTTATTCCTACCTTCTGGATTTCTTTATTCCATAAAGAGTAAATTGATATGCAGTCTACAATAGTTAATTTCTCTAAAATTATGCATACATATCTTAATATTGGAGACTTCCTTTGGAACATATACTATAAAACTGACTTTTAAGGAAAGAAGTCTATGTTTTAGCAAGACATTTTATTAATGCTTCAACTATAAACTCTTTATGGTGTCCTGGTTGCATATAAGCTTAATATATTACAAGTTTCATACTTTTGAATGTTTGAAATGAAATCACATTATCTTCTTTTATGCTGATTTAAACTCTTAATAAAATATACCCATTTTTTTAACCCAAAAATCCTATCAGAGGCATGAATATCTGTATTTGTGAGATTGTATTTACTGAATATATTTTATCATTTTAAGAAAATAATTTGATGAAATTGATCATAACAGTAAACATTTTAAAGATGTTAAGCATTGTAAAATCGACTTCATGGTTGATCAAGTTTCTTTTTTTTAATCTTTCCCTGTACTTCTTTTATGTTGTATCATGACTTATTGTTTATATTTTTATAATTTAATTTTTGAGGGATCAAAAATGACGGTCACACTGCAAGTATCCTGATCTGTTGAACATTAGCTTTTGTTCATTTTCAAAGTTTATGTCGCCACTGATGAGCCAATTATATAGTTTATAGAAGAGACACTTTCCCTGTGCGGCCATGTGTGATAGCAGACTGTATGGCTGTCTTTTTAAACTGTCTCGCAATGGATGATCTTAACAAATCCAGCTGCATTCCACTTTATCAGTTATCTTGGATTTTTTCTTACAGATTGAGAACATCTACAGATCTCTTACCAATTTGTCACAAGAAGAAAAGATTAAAAAATTGTTAATGCTTAAACTTCGATATTTCACTCCTAAAGAAATAGCAAATCTCCATGGATTTCCTCCAGAGTTTGGTATGTGGGATACAAGCAGACAGCTCTCATTTATTAAAGGTCCCAAAATTCATTAGGGGCTCATATGTGTAGTTTATGAAGAAACCCTTGCTCAGACAGCTAGACATGAGAAACCTTTTTGCTTTCCTGATTGTGCAATTTTGACAGTTTTCTTCCCTCACCCTTCCACGTTCATTTATAACCTGCCTCAATCCATTCACTTCAGACTCAATTCCTCATCTCCCTTTATCCAGTAATGGTCCTGAGTGATTTTCAGGCACTGAGGACTGAATCAGCAATTCCTTACCTTTCCTATGGATGGATGTTAACAATATCTCTTTTTCCAGCTTATTTTCTTGCTTTTAGAGGTTCTATTCTAATAACCCAGTACTAAATCGTGTGTGAAAGAAGGCCTAGAATTGTCTTTTTGTGTGAAGAAATTAAAAGGTGGTTGAGGAATTTATTATTTTTGTGTAAGGGGTTTATTCTCCTTAAAGATGCATTCTTATCAAGTATGTGCCTTTGTCCTTCCCTACAAGGTTTAAGTGGAGAATAGATAAAGTAGAGAAGTGGTCTAGGAAGGAGCTGTCCTCATGGGAAAAAAGGGTGGCTCAGGAGCACAGATGCCAGAACTGACAAAAATGAGGGGATCCCAAGAACAAAAATAACATAGATACAGTTAAGATTAAGACAGGACCTAACTCACTTGCAGTCCAGGAATTCCAGGGGTTGTTGCTATTAAGAGATGGGACACATAGCTGTCGCTTCTCAGAGCAGCCCTGCCATTCCTGACCCCACCTCCTTGGTGCCCATGCTCTCCTTCTATGGATGCCTGGTCTTAGTGGGGTGTGTGTGTTCCCATACCTGGCTCATGAGAAGGTGAAAGACAGCCTCTTTAACATGTTTCCAGGGCTACACAAGGAGGGAATGTGTTCTTGACTCTGACTGCAGTTTGAAGGCAGAAAAGCCAAACTATCAAATCCAACGTTGCTTTAATAGTAGTATAGTACTATTCCTGAAGCATATGAAGGGCTGAATGGGTTATGTTTTAAATTCTAAATAATGGATTTACAGAAGTTTTAGAACACATCCTTTTGTACAGTGAATAAACTGCTAATATAATTTGACTAGCTCTGGGTAATTGCTTCTCTGAGTGTAGTCGCAGCAAACAGGTTTATTTTGTACTCTGTCTTTTTCTTGGTGATCTCATCTGGTCACAGATATCCTGGGGAGTGTTATTTAAGAAAAACACAGACTTTCCTTGTCTTAGTTTATGTCACAGAGTGAGTGAGAACATCATAAAACAAACAAAGAGCCGAGGATTAAACTCAAGAATTTAATTCCCAGTCTGCTTTCCTTGTTTGTTTTTTTCTTCTTTTTTAGAATGAGCAAAGGTACTTTCCATAGGACTAAAAAGATAATAACAACTGATTTTTAAGTTTTATGTGAGTGCTTTTGCAAACAGTAGCCATCAGAGTCATAGTATTGAAACTTAGCATGGACCCCAGAGTCTGACTGATTGAGTTTGAATCCTAGCTCTACCTAAACCACTCGCTGCCTTAGTTTACACATCTGTAAAATGGGGATAGTTTCACCAAATTCATAGGGCTGTTGTGACAGTTAAGGCAGTCAGTATTTGTAAAATGTTTACACATTGGCACTTAATATAAAATATAAGTGTTAGCTTTTGTTTTGTAAATCATAAACATTTGTTTTTATAGCCTTTAGTTCATACATACATATTTCCCATTAAGATTTTGGATGGGTGAAATATATGTATAATACATATGAGAAAGCCTTTTTCATTGCTTACCTTCTTTTCAAACTGTGATCTGTTGGTGCAGCCAGACTTGCCCTGATGTCATCAGTAAGCAGCTCTCTGGCAGAACCGCCCTTCATGTGCGCTTTTGACATTATTGACTCTAGCTCCACAGTGGGCATTGTTTGACCTGCCTGTCCACTAGCATTGATGGGTTTGCATTGATTTTTCCGTACATTTTGTCCCGGTTCCCTTTGTGGCTAGTGGCATGCATTTGTGAGATAGCAGGCTTTGGAAGAGAAGAACACTAGCCTACACTTACTAAATGAAAGCTGCTAGCTTGACCTCGCTAATTCTATGTTTTTGTTTATGAGGATTATTATTATTTTTAATGTACCTAAGCTTTTTAAAGGCCACCTTGAAAAAATTATGTAATTTTCCCATAACCTGGATTAGGTTTTAATATCTATATTTATATATAAAATGCACATACATATATAATTTTTACAAATATGACTTTTTTAAAAGATTTTATTTATTTATTTTAGAGAGAGGGGAAGGGAGGGAAGAAAGACAGGGAGAGAAACATCGATGTGAGAGAGACACATCAATCAGTTGCTTCTCACCCCCACATGAGGACCAAACCCACAAACCAGGCATGTGGTCTGACCAGGAATTGAACTGGCAACCTTTTGCTTTGCAAAATGACAGTCAGCCATCTGAGCCACACTGGGCAGGACCAAATCTGACTTATTCTCAAATATTTCTTCCCCTCTGATGTAATCTTAATATTACAAAAGATCATCCTTATGATGATCTTTTTGTAGATATATTTGTACCTGTGGCTACTTTGAACTTACTAATTTTTGAGATGACTAATGTGCTTGCCTAAGACATATTATCTTTATAATAGCAATTTTATAATTATGCTTAATTGCAAATATAATTTTATTATGGCAATCACGGTTACTTTATTGTAAGTATAATGTCAAGTGTTGATGAAGCAACTTTATCCTCATCAGATATCTCTGCCTTTTGGTCCTCACAAGTCTATGAAATTTTGCTATTCTTAAAGCTCTGAATTCAGTTCATTATTTTTAGTATGTAAATTGCTTTTCTTTTATATAATTGTTATATGAAAGGGTACTGAATGTGAATTTCCAACATTGTAACTAACATTATGCACAGACAGGCTTTTATATTGATACTCACAAGGCTTTGTTCCAGCAAATGTAGCATCTGTGGGCCATTTTGTTTTGAAGAAGAATGTAGGAAACAGAAGTTCCCCATGAGAAAGTCAGTTTGTGCAAGCAAAATATAAAAAACAACTGTGAGGAACTTTTAAAAAACTCTTACAATTCAACAATAAGAAAAAGAAGAAGGCCCTGGCTGGTGTAGCTCAGTGGATTGAGCGCGGGCCTGCGAACCAAAAAATCGTGGTTCGATTCCCAGTCAGGGCACATGCCTGGGTTGCAGGCCAGTTCCCAGCAGAGGACCCATGAGAGGCAACCACACATTGATATTTCTCTCCTTCTCTCCTTTCTCTCCTCTCCTTCCCTTCCCCCTCTAAAGATAAATAAATAAAATCTTAAAAAAAAAAAAAGAAGAAGAAGAATCATATTTTTAAATGGGCAAAGGATTTGAATAGACACTTCTCTGAAGAAGATAGACAAATGGCCAATAAGCACATGAAAATATGCTCAACATCATTAGTTATGAGGGAAATGTAAATCAAAACCACAATAGATACCACTTACATACAGATACAATAGATACAGAAAGACAATCCCAGTTTTGAAAAAGATGGAGAAATCCCTTGTACCTTTGGGAATATCATTGTATATCAAATTGGGAATATCCAAATTGCTGTGGAAAATAGTCTGAATGTCCCTCAAATGTTAGAAATAGAGTTCTGGTTTGACCCAGCAATTTCACCCCTAGGTGTATATCCAAGAGAATTAAAAATAAATGTCCATGCAAAATCTTCTACTTAATGTTCATAACAGCATTGTTCATAATCAAAAAGTAGAAACAACCTAAACTTATGAATGCATAAATAAAATGTAGTATATCCATATAATGAAATATTATCTGGCCATAAAAAGAAATGAAGTATTGGTACATTCTATAACGTAAATGAACCTTGACAACATTTTGTTAAGTGAAAGAAGCCAGAAACAAAAGCAACATATCGTATGGTTTCACTTATGTGAAATGTTCAGAATTGTCAAATCCTTAGAGACAGAAAGTAGATTACTGGTTGAAGGGCAGGGAGGGGCAATGGTGAGTGACTGCTAATGGGTATTGTCTTATTAAAAAATTGAGGTATAATTGACTTAATATTGTCTCAGTTTCAGGTATACAATGATTGGATATCTGTATAAATTGTGAAATGGTCACCACAATAAATCCAGTTAACATTTGTCACCATACATAGTTATAATTTTTTCTTTTTCCTTGTGATGAGGGCTTTTAGGATCTACCCTCTTAGCAGCTTTCAAACAGGGAATACAGTATTATCAACTATAGTTGCCCGTGCTGGACATTACATCTTCATAGCTTACTTATTTTATAGCTGGAATTTTATACCTTTTTATCCCATTCCCCCATTCTGTTCCCCCACCCCCACGCCATCACCACCAGTCTTTCCTCTGTATCCATGAGCTTTGTTTGTTTTCTTGCTTGGTTTGTTCATTAGGTTCCACATATGAGTAAGATCATATGGCCTTTGTCTTTCTCTGTCTAACTTACTTCACTTAACATAATGCCCTCACTCTCCAACCATGTTGTCGCAAATGGTAAGAGTCCATTCTTTTTGTATGGCTCAATTGTATTCCATTGTACGTACTGTGTGTATGACATTTCCTTTTCCATTCCTTTATTGGTAGACACAGGTTATTTCCGTGTCTTAGTTACCATAAATAGTGCTGCAGTGAACATAAGTGCACATACCTTTTCTAATTAGTATTTTTGTTTTATTGGATAAATACCCAGAAGTGAAATTACTGGATCATGTGATAGTTCTATTTTTTCAATTTTTTGAGAAGCCTCCATACTTTTCACACAGTGGCTCAACCTATTTGCATTCCCATCAATGGTGCACAAGAGTTCCCTTTTTCTACATCCTTGCCAACACTTTTTAGTACTTGTCTTTTTGAAAATAGCCATTCTAAGAGGTGTGAAGTAACATCTCATTGTAGTGTTGATTTGCATTTCCCTGATGCTTAGTGATGCTGGGCTTGTGTTCAGGAGCCAGTTGACCATCCGTATATCTTCTTTGGCAAAATGTCTGTTCAGATCTTCTGCCAATTTTTTAATTTAATTGTTTGGCTATTTTGGTTTTGGTTTTTGCTATGGAGTTATGAGTTCTTTATATATTTTGGATATTAAGCTTTTATCAGATTTACAGATATTTTCTCCCATTCAGTAGGTTGCTTTTTGTTTTGTTTTCTTGATGATTTCCTTTGCTGTGCAGAAGTTTTTAGTTGTAGTCTTACTTGTTTATATTTGCTTTTGTTGCCTTTGCTTTTGGAGTCATATACAAAAAAATTATTTGCAAGACCTTGTGTCAAGGAACTTACCATCTGTATTTTCTTCAAAGAGTTTTATGGTTTCAGGTCTTAATATGTTCAAGTCTTTAATCTGTTTCAAGTTAATTTTTACGTACAATGTAAGATAGTGTAGTTTCATTCTTTTGCATGTGGCTGTCCAGTTTTTCAAACAGCAGTAATTGAAAAAACTGCCCTTTCTCCCATTTTATCTTCTTGCCTCCTTTGTCATAAATTAAGTGATCATATATGCATTGGTTTATTTCTGGATGCTCCCTTTTTCTACATCCTATTCTGTTCCTATTCTCTTCTACTGATCAATCCTATTCTGTTCCATTGATCAATGAGCCTGTTTTTATACCCATACCTTACTGTTTTGATTACTATAGGTTCCCAATGTAGTTTGAAATCAGGGAACATGCATGATGCTTCTAGCTTTGTTCTTCTTTTTCAAAATTGTTTTTGCTATTTGGGTATTTTGTGGTTCCAAATGAATTTTATGATTGTATGTTCTTTTTCTGTGAAAATAGCCATGGGAATTTCATTAGGTATTGCATCAAATCTGTAGATTGCTTTGAGTAATACGGACATTCAAACAATTGTAGTTCTTTCAATCCATGAGCACAGAATATCTTTACATTTATTTTTTGTCGTCTTCAGTTTCTTTCATCAGTGTCTCATAGTTTTTACAGTACAGGTCTTTCACCTCCTTGGCCGAATTTCTTCCTAAGTATTTTATTAGGAAGTATTATTTTTGATGCAGTTGTAAATTGATTGTTTTCTTAATTTCCTTTCTGATACTTCATTATTAGTGTATAGAAACAACAGATTTTCCTGTGTTGATTTTATATCTGCAACTTTACTGAATTTGTTTATTCTAACCATTTTTTGGTTGAGTAGTTAGGGTTTTTGTGTACAATATCCCATCATCTACAAATAGTGATAGTGTTACTTTTTCCTTTCCAGTGTGGATGCCTTTTTTATTTCTTTTTCTTGCCTAATTGTTCTGGCAAGGACTTCCAATACTGTGTTGAATAAAAGTGGCAAGAGTGGACATCCTTGTCTTGTTCCTGATCTTAGAGGAAATTGTTCAACTTTTCACCATGGATATGATGTTAACTTTGAGCTGGCTTTCTTTTTCAGGTGATTAAAATGTTCCGGAATTAAATAGTAGAGATGTATGAAAAATTTGTGACTACACCAAAAATCACTGATTTGTACAATTTAAAAGGGTGAATTTTATGGAATGTGAGTTGTGTCTTCAGAAACCTGTTATTA
The DNA here is from genome assembly GCA_028533065.1 of Trachops cirrhosus. Classification (NCBI taxonomy): domain Eukaryota; kingdom Metazoa; phylum Chordata; class Mammalia; order Chiroptera; family Phyllostomidae; genus Trachops; species Trachops cirrhosus. Next base: position 57,780,005 of record CM052538.1, read on the forward strand.
AATAAAACAACCGTGAAATAATGGTAGCTACTGCTTTTCCTAAAGTGCACTAACATGCAGATTTCTAAGAGTTCTGCAGATGTTAAACGTAAATATATGTTTGTACTGTGCATAATATGATATGTCATGTGATACAACAGCATCACATCAAGTAATACACTGTTACATAATGTTTTTGGCTCTAAATTCTTGTTCGTTAATTGAACTTCATGGAGACCTCAGGGACTTAGTTGTGCATATGACCGCTGTGCTTTTACTAAAGGATATATCCTTTTATCTCCGGAAGTTATTACTATAAATGATTGTATTATAAATTGTTATCTCTCTTTTTCTAGGATTTCCTGAGAATGTAACAGTGAAACAGCGTTATCGTCTACTTGGAAACAGTCTCAACGTGTGCGTAGTAGCTAAGCTGATCAAAATCCTATGTGAATAATTTTCAAAAGACTCAGAAAGATGGTTATAGTATTCCATCTTTTCCAAATGGTAATTCTGAAATTCTAGTTTGAATTAACTTTGATGAAATTCAACTGAATTACCTTGTTCTCTCCTTAATATAAAACTTGAATTTATCACAAAAAATGACAATTTATTTCCTTAAATTTACACTACTGTGCTTTGTAAAGTGAAATTGTTGTTATGCTTTAGGTGAATGTATTTTCATATGAAATTTTTAAGTATATATGTAAAATATTCTCTTTATAACATGCTATAAACAAATTTAGGAACATTGAAATTTTCCTGTCTACATCAATATCTTATAAAATGTCATAGTAGGCATATTATAATGAACCTGAGAAGTTGTATATTTTTGTGTTAATTAAAGAAGTCACTTTATGAATCTTGTCATTTTATTTTTTGTCACATAATATTCCTAATTCTGAAATAATGATTCTAATTCTAGTCTGTTTCAAATATTGAGTGTTTTACTTAATTTCAATACCTTAAACATTCCTTTATTTTACTTAAATGCTTATAATATTTTAAACCAAATTATCATCACTCACCTTATATAACAATCTGAAGAAAATGTCAGAAAAATAATCCTAAATTCTTGATTACCACTTTGTCAGGAAGCCACAGAATATGTGGGTGCACATTACCTTTAATTCTCCCTCCGCTAAAAGGCAAAATTTGTGCCTTCTTCATTTGTGCATGTTTCCATTTAGTTGCTGTTACAGGGCTTGCTTTGGTCTTTCTTCTCAGCTTCTTGTTGTAGTTGAGTCTGCCATCGCATTCTAAGGATTGCAGCATGACAGTAAGATTTTAGGGAGGAACCTCTGCCTTCTGACCCCATTCCTTATAACCATTCTGTGAATTAACTTTTATAACTTTTAACTTTCTCTGTCTCTCCCTTTCAGTAGACTTCTTGGAATTAGGGTTTCTAATCAAATTAAGTCTTGTATCAAAAATCCTATGGTTTTGATTTCAGTGGTAAAAGCAAGTGACAAATGGAGGAGAAAATAAAAAGAAATATGAACAGAAATTGTATCACAAAATTTTAATTCATATTTTGTCCTTTAAAAAATAATTTGATATGGAGAAATTGGAGCCCTGTGCATTGCTGGTGGGGATGTAAAATGGTACAGCAACTGTAGAAAATAGATGACAGTTTCTTTAAAAATATATAGAACTACTGTGTAATCCAGCAATTCCACTTCTGTGTATTACCCAAAAGGATCGAAGGTGGGGACTTGAATAGATATTCGTACTTCAATGTTCACAGCAGCATTATTCACACAGCCAAAAAGTGGGAACAACCAGTGCATCCATTGGCAGGTGAATGGATAAACAAAACATGGTGTAAACCTACAATGGAATATAATTCAGTCATAAAAAGGAAATTCTGCTACAATGTGGATGAACCCTGAGGACATTATGCTCAGTGAAATAGTCATGCACAAAGGACACATTTTGTATGATTCCACTTAAATGAAGTATGTAAAAGATCCAATCCGTAGAGAGAGAAAGTAGACTTAGTGGTTTGGGCATGGGGTCCTTGGGAATGGGAGCTGGTTTTTAATGGCTGTGGAGTTTTTTTCAGTGTGGGGGAAAGTTCTGCACACGGGTGATGGTGATCGCTTCACAACAGTGTGAATGGGATTCATGCCACTGAACTGTGCACACTTATAATCATTAAAATGGCAAATGTTATGTCATGTACATTTTACCACAAAAAGCAACAGTCACTCCCCATCACCATTTTTTTTTTTCAGAAGAACTCATTGACAAATATGGATAAAGGGCAATTGTAGGTCAATGCATATACAGGTGTGGACAAAAGTAGGTGTACAGTGTGAGTACACAGAACAGAGTTTATACCTCTATTACAATAATGCTATTATAATAAACATAACCTGCATATCTTTCCATGCAAACAACTGTAAACCTCCTTTTGCCCACCCCTGTATGTATCAAGTCTCACCTCCTACATTTTGTGTATGTGTTTAAAGACACACCTTATTACAAGTTTCGTAAATTCCAGTGTACAACAATCTGAAATTACTTTGGCATATTTTTACTAGGTCTCTTCTGAAAGATCTTTGTTAATAAAAAGTTTCACAGTTTTACTGTGATTTTGCTGTGATGACAGTGTCCTGTGCCCCAGTGAGCAGTGTCACACAAAGTGAGTGTCGAGTCACAGCGCACTGACTACAAACATGCGAAAGCTCTGAGGAGACGTCCGTTACCAGTCTAGAAGATAGAATGTGGCTTTGTGAGGTGTTTTAAACTGTTGAAGTATAGTCATGGGCAGACAGTGATTCTCGCCCTGATTCATACTTGAAAATACATAGTAGCAGATATAAAACTCACACTTTAATTTATATATACTTACATAATTAATTTAGAAATGTCATTTTATTGAATGCCTAGCAATAACATTTTATTGAATGTCATTGGTAATATGCATAAAATTTGCCAGGGAACTTTCTGATATTTGAATTTATTAGATATTTATTCAATATTTTGGAAACTATAGCCTCTTCTTTCAAAAAGAATTACATGTAATTAAATCTGTGTCATTTCTAACATGATTGTTCATTCTCCTCTTTGCATCCCTTATGTTCTTTTAACTGGCTTGCCAAGTAACTTTACTTATTAACCTGCCTCATATTTTAGTAGGTTTTTCAGACCCAAAAATAATGTAGAATTAGAGATAATCAAATGAGTTAGTACAAACAAAATGAATCATAGAAAATGATTTTGAGGAGATGATTGGGTAGTCATCATAGGAGAGAGAGCCAGAGCTTGATAATCCTTTCTGAGGGGGATCTCGAAAAGTTTTAATTAATTTCTTTTGGGTCAATATACTTTCACCTTCTCAGGAAACTTAGATTATTGTTTCTTCCTCCTATTAAATATTCAGATTCACCATTTCAACCCTTTTTAGCATGTTCCAGTCTCTTCTATATTAAAAACAGTGACCACAGTTAGAAAGCTGCCGGATCTTACATCCTGTATTCTTTGGTCTCTTCCCACTGATAGCCAGATCTCTTAGAGAGGTTATCTACACCTTATCTCCACTTAGACATCTCTCTGCTAACTCTTCCACTGCTGCACTGTAACTTTGGCCTTGATCAAACTACCAAAAGAGCATTTATTGTCACGGTCAGGGATCTCTGTGTGCCTGAGGTTTTCAGTCCTTGCATTCCCTGACTTAACTACAGCCGAAACTCCCTCTTCCTTGATACAGTTTCTTCCCTTGTCCTTCATGGCATTATGCTGTTATATTATTGTTTTTAATTAAAGTGGAGTTGACATATTATATTAATTCCAGGTGTACAACATAGGGATTCAACACTTATCTACCTTAACCCTTAGTGGCAGGCAAGAGAGCCAAATGACAGATAGGAGGGTGTGAGTCAGCCTGAGGGATCAGCTGACCCTGACCCCCTTCGGAGGCCCCTGAACATTGTGTTCTGGCTAATAATTCAGGTGTGCACAGTGGACATGGCCCCATGCCTCAGAGAGTGAGAAAATATATCTGACCACCAGCCAACTTGCCCCCCACCACAAGGTAGAGCCTTTAAAAAAGAAAAAACGAGTAATTGAAAATTGTGAAAGTTTGAGGGACTACCCAGCACTTAAAAAAGATGAGGGTACTACATAGGATCCCTTAACAAAAATCACAGTCTGTTCCAATTTCAACCTACTTCAAGTCCAAAGTTAATAAACTAGAGGCTTCTGGGGATAGAGAAATGAAGCGGAGGACAAGTGGAAAGGATTTAATTCTGGCTATAGCAGTGCCGAATGACAAAGAGAACAGTCTGAGGGCTGTCAGTGGGGAGGGGCGTCGGGCGGGGTGGAAAAGGTGAAGGGATTAAGCAAAAACAAACACCCCAGTCACAGAACAGTATGGTCGTACCAGAGAGAAAAGGGTGTGGGGGAGGTAGTAAAGGGTAAAAGGGGGGTAAATGGTGACAGAAGGAAACTTGACTTTGGGTGGTACACAGATCATGTACCATAGAATTGCACACCTGAAATCTATATAATTTCATTAGCCAGTGTCACCCCAATAAATTAATTTTTTTTTGAAAAGGAAGCAACTACTGTGTTGTCAGCCTCCAGCACACACTGAACGCTGCGGTCTGCAGGCTCGCGTTGTGTCTGCTCCCAGAGGCAATGGCTCTGGTTGCTCTTTTTCTTTTGATAACTGTATTTTTTAAAACCGAAATTTAGAATCAAGAGTTTCCCAAATAAGCCAAGATAACACAATCAGGATCTAATTTTACAAACCCATAAAGAAAAGTGGTTAAAGTGTGTTTTCCTGAGTTGATTATGTTATTGAAAAGAACATTAACTTCTCATAATTTGGTCTCCAGCTTGGAACTATGACTATTTTTGGCTACCGGTTATAAACTTACTAATAACTTTGGACTTTGAAATTGAGTGAGGGCCATATGGTCTCAGCAGTTTTTTCGTAGCCTGTGAGTGAACTCATTATGTAATTTTTCAAGAGAGCCTTTGAACCTTCCTGTACTAGAACTCTGTGTCTTTCGACTTCTGTCAAAGCGTGCTGCATACAGCTATCGTATCAACTTCTTAACATGCATGTTTTGATCCACCTCCAGTCCAGCCTCTTTCTCCGTTCATCACACTCACTGAGATATCTAGTAATGCCTATAGCATCTCATTATATTAGAAGGCTGTAAGAATGCTAAACATGTTTAACTTCAGTTTATACCAGTGAAACTGCCTGCTCATTTTTTCCTCTCCCGTCATTCCTTCACTATGCTTCTAAAAATTTTAAACCTTAGTTTTTAAAAAATGTATTTCCCACCCTGGCCAGTGTGATTGTGAGTGGCTCAGTTGGTTGGAGTGTCATCTCATACACTGGAAGGTCACGGGTTTGATTCCCAGTCAGGGCACACACCTAGCTTGGGGTTTGGATCCCCAGTCAGGGCGCGTACAGGAGACAACTGATGAATGTTTCTCTCTCACACAGTGTTTCTCAATCTCTCTTCCCCCCAACCCTCTTCCTCTCTCTCTAAAAAAAAAATTAAAAACTTGTCCTGAAATGAGAATTTAAATTTTTTCCCCTAGCTTCTCTGCCTCTGTTTCTCTCTTTAGGACTTCTAAGAATATCTTGCATGAAGATACTTGTGCTCTTCAAAAATCTTCATGAAGCCATAACTATATTATTTTTGAATTTATTTGTTCTTAAATTTATTTTTCCAATAAATATGAGCATGTGCAAATAACTTTTTTGGCTTCTTACTCCCCAAATTCTCAAATAAATTGGTTTATGCTGACCATGGGTAAATGTAGGTTCTGAGTCATTTTCAACTACATCCAACATTTACAACTCTCCCTCAAGTACACCATTATTTGATTCTAAAAGCTTTCGAAATCCTAATTTTCTCACAGATTTGAATCTAGATACAAATTTTCACAAAAACTAGAAGATAGGAAGTTAGCTTTCCCAGAGAGCTCTTCTTTATAGCCCTCTGCTGTTCTCATGTCACTGCAGTGCGTACTATGGTTTCATTGTTTCCTTCAAGCATTCGCTCAGCATCTTATTCTGTTTGCATCTTTATTCACATCAAGGCAGATCTAAATTATAAGAGTGTAAACAAGGCACATGATTATTTAGCCTGGTCGGCCCTATAATCAGATGAGATCATAATCTAAAGAGTATAAAGACGGGAGAGAGAAGACTGCAGAGGTTTGAGCTGAGGTCTGTTTCAGAAATTCAGTCCTCGGGATCCTCCCCTTCGTTGTCCAAACACTTTTCTCGGAGATCTCTCTCTTTCCTACAACGTTTTCCTTTTTGCCCATGACACTCAGATGATTCCCGATCTGATATTTTTCCTAAGCCCTATTCTAGAATTTTCTTTTTTTATTGTTGTTCAAGTACAGTTGTCTCCATTTCCACCCCACCACTCCCTGCCTCCCTACCTATCCCTGCCTCCCACCCTCCTAGAATTTTCATGCTAGGACATTTTTAACTTGAATATCTTCCTGTCACATCAAATTTATTTGAAAACAAATCTAATTGTCCTCCATTATAAAATTGGTTCCACCCATGACTACCTTCAGTATTTTTCTTTATGGTACTGCTTCTGTGCCAGTGTCCCAAGTTCAAACCCCATCAGCCAAGACCATCTTCACCTTCTTTCTCCTCTATTTCTTTTTTTTTTTTAAGATTTTATTTATTTATCTTCAGAGGGGAAGGGAAGGAGAGAGGGAGAGAAATATCAATGTATGGTTGCTTCCTGTGCATTCCCTGCTGGGAACTGGCCTGCAACCCAGGCATGTGCCCTGACTGGGAATCGAACCGTGATCTCTTGGTTCACAGGCCCGCGCTTAATCCACTAAGCTACAC
>CM052538.1:57786930-57926334 GCA_028533065.1 Trachops cirrhosus
CTATTTCTGTTAAGAAAGTTGCCTTGCCGAGAAGGCCTTTCCCACTGAACCATGATTGATTTTAGGAAAACTGAGAAAAAGTCATTTAAAAAATCTTGATATATACCTGTATGTTTGCAATCAGATCTGTGTGCTTGGCTAAATATGTAGACACTTTATAGATTTTATCCTTCTGAATTTAATCTAGCACGAGTATCATTTTTACTAAAATAGTTACTTTGCTCACTTAGCTAGTTCCTTACACAAATCCAGTTACATTTCACACACACAAACACACAAATGACTGAAGACACCCAGTGGGATGTGATATTCCTCATGTAGCAGATAGAAGCCGAGTGGGCCATTTCAGTGCTGCTTTCCCAGTGACAGTGAGTGCGTGTGGTCACGTGCGGATTGATACGATAGCTGCGTGGAAGCCCTCGCACAGTGGAGTTTAAACAGTGTCTTCAAGTCCCTCTCCTGAGAACTACTTAATTTGCTATTGCCACTTCGTCCACACACAAAGGAATAGGCAATTTTACTCAGCTTTGACACACATGATTTTAAAAATAATTCCAGGATAGCACTTGCACTTTGCTTTAGGGGAATATACTGAAGAGCATAGAAAACATACATCTGTACATAAATTTGTAAATGAATGTTCATAGCAGCATTATTCATAATAGCCAAAAAATGGAAATGGCTATTACATTTATCAGTTGATGAATACGTAAATAAAATGTGTACATCCATACAATGGATTCATCATCAAAAGGAATGAAGTACTGATACCTGCTACAGTGGTCAAACCTTGAAAACACTATGCTAAGCGAAAGAAGCTGGACACGAAAGAACGCATATAATTACACTTTATATGAAATGTCCAGCATAGACAAGGTATATCAGCGATTTTGAGGAGAGAGGGGGATTAAGAATGGCACAGGATTTCTTTTGAGGGTGATGAAAATGTTCTAGAATTAAAATGTGATGATGGTACAACTCTGAATATACTAAAAAAATTCAATTGTAAACTTAAATAGATTGAACTTTATGGTAAATGAATTGTATCTCTGTCTCTGAGTGTGTGTGTGTGTCTTTCTCTCTATGTGTATAAAACTTTGTACAACTTTTTACACTTATTGTTAGGGAGACCAGGTAGTGACACTGAATTAGGCTCACGTGAAATAAAGAAAGGAAGGGACACAGTTTTATACATGTATATCCTATAACTCTGTGCAACTATTCATTGGAAAATAGATTGGAATAAAATAATAGGTAGGGGTTAAATGAGAGTAAATGACTTCTAAGTTTTCCTGTTTATACTTTGCAAATTGAATGTAATATATTACTTTTATAATTAAAAACATTCTTTCACTCAAAAATCAGTACTGTACTCCAAGTCTCTTCCATAAACTCTGATCATTGTAAACTAGCTTTCGAGTCACTATTTCATTTGCATTCTGATGGATTTTAATGCAGTCTCCTTCCCACACTTTCTTCCTCAAGGATGGAGACTGTATCTTACCCAGTTCTGTCTTTTCAGCACTTCTCTCAGATGATGGCAAATTCTGGGCATCTAATATATAATTGTCCAGTTGACCTGATTTGAATATGACTATGTTGAGTATTATAGCAGAATCACTACAGTCTTTCATGACTTGTTGGACTCTGTCAGTCACCCTAAACAAGAAATGCACATTAGATGTTATGGGAAGAGTATTTAATAATAGAATTGTGTATAACTCCCAGGCGATTGTTATGCGTGCTCTAAACGTAGCCTAGGAATTGTTGACACAGCCTAATTTAGCAGTACTTCTGTAATAAATGTAGCCAGCCCATGCCAATATAAAAGGACTCTTACAAGGGGACAAAGACTTTGGGTTTTACGGATCTTAGCATAAGGGCGCTGAAAAGCTGAGAGGTGAGGTCATCTCATCTTCTTCCTGCCCTTGATGACAACACCTTAAATCCTTCCACAGATCTGTGTGGCACTCAGTTTACAAAGCCCCTGGGAGTGATGGTCCTTTGTTAGGCATTGGCCTTGTTAAAACCCCTCCCATCATAAATCACATCACTGAAGCAAAGCCTCCCCCACCAGATAAAGATGCCTCGGCATTGCTCCCATTTGTATCTTTCCAATTAAAAGCACAAGAGTCAGAGCTCTGCGGCATGCCAAGTATCCCTAAACTCGTCTTTCTTCCTTCCCCTCCGTGGTGACCCACCTGCCCCTCTTGGTCTCTTCCTCTCATCAAACACAAACCATTGTTATAACAATTCATTTTCCCCTTTTCAAAAGATCCAATTCCATATAACTTGCAATTGTTTACTTACCACCTACAATTCTACAGTCTCTCACGTTGAAGTGTTAGTGTGATTGGCATTTTCCTTTCATTACAGTCTGAATGGTGTCTACATCTTTCCCTTTACTGCCTTGTACAGGGAATTTGAGGAGTCACCAGGTAGGAAACTTATTTCGTTCTTTTTAGATGGTGGGGATGGAGATGTTGGAAACATCACTGGGAAGGGATGTTGGGAACACTTAGCCATGGTAAACCTAGGCTTGGATGAATCCCGCGGAGGAGCTGAAGTCCCGGTGACTAGTGCAGTGGGAGGCGGAGCAAGCCGTTCTTCTCCTCATGGACAGGAGCCGCCACCCTACCCACTTATGGTTCCTCTGCCCGGTGCCCTGTCCTTCCCCACTCTCTGTCTCACAGTGACGCGGGATCTCCCAGTCCATAGTTTAGGTTTTCTAGAGCTTGAGTAAATACTTAGATTTTCAGTGTGTGTGTGTGTGTGTGTGTGTGTGACCTGTGCCATTAGCACGCCCATGTTCCTTATCAAAAGACCTATTCCCCTTTTACATTTCTTGCTCTGGATATGAATTTTTTATGATATTCTCTTTTTTTATTATTTTACTTCAGAAAAATCTGGGAAAAAAGCAGAGAGGTTCTCCAAACTCTCAATAATGTGTAACAATCTACCTTCTTAGGAAAATCTCTGCCAAACCTGAATTATTCAAATGGTAATGATTAACACATACTTCTTTTTCATTATACTCAAGGATAATTATAATCATTGCAGTAATGAGCATGGAAAACAAATGCCCAGATTTTGTTCCCTGAGTCAAGACCACCCTGTGTTCAAAAAGATCAATTCATCGCAGTAGTGGATTTGGTAATGTCCCAGGAGGTAATGCATGTCCCATGAAATGAGCAAATGAATAGTTTTAAACTTACATGAATTTCCATAATTATGTGATGTTTCATGGAAAATGAATAGAAAACTGGAGCAATCTTTTATTGCCCAGAAGTTTTATAGAGAATCACAAAACTGGCACAGTAAATGTACTGTTTAAGCAATGTCATGTCCCCAAAATAGAGAATGAGTTAAGTGTTATAAAGGTTAAAATAGAGTATTATATCCACAAATGTTTTTATTAATGACTAAAAACACAGATTAATTCTACAGTTTATGTTTTAACCTGATATGAAAATGAAAAGGGACTAAAGAAAGCACCACGCCAGACTGAATGTGTAGAAGGAGATGAGAGCTGGAATACAGGCTGTGAGGGTCTTGCCATTCTTCCTGCAAAGCATCTCTCCACTTCGCCCCTCTCTCCCTGTCTCATGGCTGCCACGCTGATCCTGCCCTGCAGATCCGTCCAGCTGGCCTACCAGAAATACCACATAAGGGTTATGTCACTCAGGATATATGGGCAGCCCCTATTGAATCAAAAGGATTAAATAAAAATTCTTTAACCTGCCACTTAAGGCCCATAAATAATGCCCCCACCTTTACCCAATCACCTTTCTCCAAAATGACCTGGACTTACAGAGCCACTGTGCCAATAGTCTGCCCAAACTGGGTTTAGAATTTCATTTGTTGTTTGGTACATGCTGTTTTCTAAACAGCGTACTGGTATATATTCTGTCTCCTGTTATCACATCCGTCTTTATAATGTTGCTTTATTACAGCTCTCTGGATTTATACAGGTGCCTTTCTTGCAAACTGAGGAGCTTATGGCCTTTATTTCTTCTGAATTTCCTTTATTATTGTGTACATCATATGTCTGTAACAAATGCTTACCAAGACTATGAAACAATGGAACTTGGATGAATCTAGCAGGAATGAAAAATCAAAACTAGATGTATTAATGTAGCATTGAGGTACTCTCTAAGAAACTGGAGAAAAGATGAAAAACAAAGGACTAAGTAAAGCCTACACATGTAGCAATAAAATTTCCAGTAAACTTTCCACATCCAGGTACAAAACTGAAGAATTTTTTTTCTGAACAAAATGAACATCCTTACAGGAAAATGTGTCTTCAGAAATTGACACTTGGGGTTCCCCAGTGAAATTCCCTGCTTGTCATTCAATCACCTCTCAACAAAGCCTACTAGATAAGAACATCACGTGCACACAGAGCTTGTCATCCACTCTTGAGTGTCTTACTCCTAAATTCAAATGAACACTAGGATCAATAGACCCTTGAGGAAAACCTCCAACAAGGAATAGAAAGACCTAAATGAGTCAAAAGGAGAAAAAGAACTTGGAGAAATCAAAGACTATGACGTAAACAGCAGAAAACTTCAAAAATCAACTATAATATTGTTAGAGTAATAAGAAAAAATGTTACAATCATGAAACAAGAAGAGTTTTGAAATTAAAAATAAGATAGGAAAGTTTTAAAAATCAATATAAAATAAATTTAAATCAACATAAAATATAAAAGACAAATACAAAGAATTTCTCAGGAAGCAGAACAAAAGAAGATAAATAGAAAAAAGAAAAGTGTTATGAAAAATCAGAAGATCAATCTAAGAAAAGTAGAGAAGCAGAAATACAGCCGCAGTGGAGGAGGGACCATGTGGCTCTCCTGAGTGAGATGCTGTCAGCCGCTGGGCAGGAGGGAGGCTGCCTGTAAAACGCAGATTTGGACTCAGTAGGTCTGAGGTTGAACCTGCAATTTGCACTTCTGACAGGCTCCTGGGTGATGCCTGTGCTGGGTCCGTGGAGTGAGGCCTGGAAGCAGCAAGGGGTGGTGGGCGTTTCTCATGTAAATTGTGCAATCACACCTGAACCCATGATCTTTTCTCCAAAATCTCCTTACCCTAATTAATTATTTTCTTTTACTCAAAACTCCTATTGTTACAATTTTTTAAGCAAGAAACCTGAGCCTCAACTTGCCCCCTTTCTTAATTGCTCAAATATTTCTTTCGTAGATCCTGTTTCTAATATCTCTCCCATTGTCTCCTGCTCTCTCTGTCCCGGTGTTGCCTGGGGCCTCCCCAGGTCACGTCTCCTTAACTGTGCTCCTCGCTAACTCTGGGTTTGAGATCTGGCCTGCAGGGATGCTTGTAAAATGCAAACATGATCATGTGAATCTACTGCCTAAAATACTCTCAAAATTCTCCATTACTTAAAAATAAAATAAAATCAGAGCCCATCGAAATGTCATTTCATGGTCCTTCTTACTCTGACTTCCTATCCATGTAAAACATTTAATCTCCTACAGACACACACTGCTGTAGCCATGCTTAGCTGTTTTCTACCTGGAGAGCTTCAGATGTGCCATTTTTTCTGTCAGAAACTTTGGACCCCACTACTTTGCCTGGAGAACTTCTATTCATTCTTTAAGTCTCAACTGTTCTCCTGGGAAGCCTGCATTGCCCTTCCCAGGCAGAGTTAACTCTGTTCTCTGTTGTTTTCCTATTTTGTTTTTTGTTGCTTTGGTCCTTATCATTTTTCTGGTTACAATAATCCCTTCTTAACCAGCAAGTCCTGTCATGGGATTTACTTTCATGCATGTTTTTGATGACCACAGATTTTTTATTTGTGAATTGTGAGTTATTTGTGAATATCATTTGTTCATTGTTCTGGGGGTTATTTAAAAGATTGGGAAACTCAGAATAGAACAAGGAGGTGAAATCTATGGCACAGAAGGAGCAAAGGTTGTGCAAAGAGGTCTCGGAAAAATTAAAGGAAGAAGAAAGAAGATAATTCTGATTTTTGTAATTGCATTCTGCTGGTTTTGTATGGAGGGAAGGAGGAAGAGAAGGGAGCTGAGACTTCTGTAAAAACAGCTGGAGAGCTGGGTGAAGAAGCAGGAAGGTGAGACCATGAGGCAGGACAGGGAACAGAAGTTGATGGGTTGTGAATTACTGATTAGCAGTACACTGAATCTACAAATGGAGAAACAGATACAGCCCTAATTCCATATATTGTGTAATACCTCCAACAAAGCAAGATACATTTGCGAGCACCTGTTGAAGATACAAAAGACAGTAAAGTCTGGTGAGTGAAAATCAAAGAGTACAACAGACCCCGCTACGAACATACGATGTGTAAATGTCATTGATAATATTAGTGTTCTGACTTAATAATGTTATTTTAATAAATGCAAAAAGGGTGTATAAGGGTTTTCTTAGGTGTATACTCACACTTGGTTCACTTCCCCAGTACCCAGCAGCTTCAGAGCAAACCCTCCCTGTGGCTGTTTCCTCAGTTCCACTTTAAGGGAGAGGTCATTCCCTTTGGGTTGGCTGCTCTTGAAGACTCTTGGATTAAACCTGGTCTTGCTCTCCCCCGACCCATGTGGAGTTCTTCCTTGCTTCTAGGAGCCACCTTGCCTGGCTGTCAGACATCAGTTTGCCTTTGCCTTGCATGCCTACCTGCAAGTCAGTTCTCGGCTTCCTCATTCAAAGTCCCTAGTATTTATCTCAATTCTGGAATCTTTTATGTGAGAGATGAGGCATCCCTGATTTCCCTTGTACCCAAGATTTTAAAGTCAACTGTGAATTCTATGATTTTTTACTTTAAGAGGCCAAACCTATGTGTTGAAAGAGGAAGGGGAGGTATCATTATATTTATTTACATGATAATAACAGTTTATATTTAGTGTACACATTATGTACCAGAAAGACCAAATGTGCTAAACATTTCATACACCTTCAGTGCTGTTATAATCTCCCTGCTGGTGAAGAGACAGGGTCACATGTTCGGGAAGGGATGGAGCTGATTTTGAATCCAGATGAATGAAGTTTAGAGCCCTTCAACCATATGATCTTTCCTAGACATGACTTTAGTGGGAAAAATAGGCAATGTATTCCACTTGGCATTTCTGTCATTTTGTAGCATGTCTAATACATAAAGGACATGTACAGAATATTTGTGGAATGCATTCTGGATTAGGGAAAAAATAGGAGCATTTCTAGTTAATGAAGGACAAGATTTCAGGCCTCTAGAATGTTTACCTTGAGGGAGGGGAGAAGAGAGATCATTCACCTTCTAAATCTGAAGGTCACAACTTCTAAAACTATTTTAATTTGTTTGCTGAAGAAATTCCAAATAGGGCAGGTAAGCAGAATGAGTGATAATGCCGCGGACACAGCAACTGATTTTGTATGGCTTTCTCGGAGTCCTCTTATTCAAGTGGTCTGACTTGTCTACTGATCTCCACCAGGCTTGAGTGGGGAAGCTGCAGGAAAAACTCCCCAGCTCCGCACCAGAAGTCAGTCAGATATTGAAAGAATATTTCTTTCCTTTCTTTCTCACATATAAGCAATTAAGAATTGTATGCCCATACTGGGAGCAGAGAAATTACCTATTTTTTGTTTTGTAATACACATATTAGTGAAACAGGAAAAGCCAGTAAAAGAAGAAGTTCTTACGGAGATCCTGCCAGTGACCTTTTCTATTTCACTAAAAGGTTTGCTAGGTGCGGTGATCTTTAAAAATATATAATCCTGAACATAGTTATGTTCTGAGCTCAGGGAGTTAGAATTGCCCTTTGTTGAAAGATTCTACCTCATTCTATTTTATCCTAAAGTTGACAAACAGTTCACGATGTGAAGCTCTTCCGCCACCCCTAACCCAAGTTGTTAAGACTTTAAACCAGGGCTGTCAAACTCATTTTCACCAGGGGCCACATCAGCCTTGCAGTTGCCTTTAAAGGGCTGAGTGTAATTTCAACTCCTTAAGAGTTAAGGAGAAGTCACATTTATACAGTCCAAAAATTATTTAGGCCCTTTGAAGGCAACCACGAGGCTGATGTGGCCCCTGGTGAAAATTAATTTGACACTCCTGATTTAAACAAAACTTAGTCTAATATAAAAGAAATGTATTCAACTTAAAATACCATTTATTGTTATTACATCCATTTCTTAAAACAACAAAATAACAAAAAACTCATCACTTTGACCCCAGTATCACCTCACGTAAGCAACAACTTGCCAGCTATTCTTGCTATTTTTGTTTTTGTTGAGGCGGAATAGAAAGGTGTAAAACAGTGTTACACTTCTCCATAATATTAAATTGCACCACCTTTGTAGGGGGGTATTTTATAGATACTATCTAAAATTTTACATAGCACTTCAAAGATTTTCAGACTATTTTTCTAAATTTGTAAAACCAATGGCTCTACATGCAAAAAAATCATTTTATTTCTTAAGAGAGTAACCAATTCCCATCCCATCTTCTACCTCTAGTTTCAGTTTTTTAAAAATTATAAAATATACATAACATGAAATTGTAAATTTTAATCATTTTTAATTTAGTGGCATTACATAGATTCACATTGTTGTGCAACCATTATCACTCTTCATCTCTCGAACTTGTTTTCATCTTTCCAAAGTGAAATTCTGTACCTATTAAGCACTAATGCCCCATTGTCCCTCCCCTCAGCCATGGACACCACCATCCCACGTTCTGTCTCAATGACTTTGACGACCTTAGGCTCTTTAAGCAGAATCATAGAGTATTTGTCCTTTTTGTCTGGCTAATTTTTGTTATGATTTACCTCTTTTCTTTTTTTAAGTGTATTTTATTGATTATGCTATTAACCATTGTCCCCATTTTTTCTCCCCCCATATCCCCCTCTGCCCTGTACCCCCCCACCCTCCAGCATTTCCTGCCCCCCTTAGTTCATGTCCATGGGTTGTATATATAAGTTCTTTGGCTTCTCCATTTCCTATACTATTCTTAACCTCCCCCTGTCTATTTTGTGCCTACTTATTCCACTTCTTATTCTCTGTACTTTTTCCCCTCATTCTCACCCTCCCCACTGACAACCCTCCATGTGATCTCCATTTCTGTGAGTCTGTTTCTGTTCTAGTTTGCTTAATTTTTGTTTTTGTTTTTTAGTTTCAGTTGTCCATAGTTATGACTTTGTTGTCATTTCACTGTTCATAGTTTTTAATCTTTACTTCTTAGATAAGTCCGTTTAACATTTCATATATTAAGGGCTTGGTGATGATGAACTGCTTTAACTTGACTTTATCTGGGAAGCACTTTATCTGCCCTTCCATTCTAAATGATAAGCTTTTCAGGATAGAGTAATCTTGGATGTAGGGGTCCTTGCCTTTCATGACTTGGAATACTTCTTTCCAACCCCTTCTTTCCTGTAAGGTTTCTTGGGAGAAATCAGCTGACAGTCTGATGGGAACTTCTTTGTAGGTAACTTTACTTTGTAGGTAACTTTGTAGGTCTCCTTTACTCTTGCTGCTTTGAAGATTCTCTCCTTATCTTTAATCTTGGGTAATTTAATTATGATGTGTCTTGGTGTGTTTCTCCTTGGGCCCAATTTCTTTGGGACTCTCTAGCTTCCTGTACTTCTGAAAGTCTATTTCCTTTGCCAGATTGGGGAAGTTCTCCTTCATTATGTTTTCAAATAAGCTTTCAATTTCTTGCTCTTCCTCTTCTCCTTCTGGCACCCCTATGATTCAAATGCTGGAACATTTAAAGTTGTCCCAGAGGTTCCAAAGCCTCTCCTCATTTTTTGAATTCTTGTTTCTGCATTCTGTTCCAGTTGGAAGTTTATTTCTTCTTTTTATTCCAAATAATTGATTTGAGTCCAAGTTTCCATCCCTTCATCGCTGGTTCCCTGTATATTTTCCTTATTTCCCTTGTGTAGCCTTCATTTCTTCCTTCATTTTGTGACCGAGCTCAATCAATTCTGTGAACATCCTGATTACCAGTGTTTTTGAACTGTGCATCTGGTAAGTTGGCTGTCTTCTTACTGCTTAGTTCTATTTTTTGAGTTTTGATCTGTTCTTTCATTTGGGCCCTATTTCTTTGACTCAGTGCACCTGTTACATGGTAAGGGGTGGAGCCTTAGGTATTCACTAGGGCAGGGCAACCCTGTTTGTTGCATTGTAGCTTGGTCTGTGGGGGAGGAGTCTGAGAGGGAACAATGACACTTGCTTGGCTCTCACCCGACTTTCTATCACCTCTCTCCCTTCCTACAAGCAGATTGTGCTCTTTCAGCCGCTGATTTGCAGGTGGGTAGGTTTATGTATGTTTTAGGACCCTGTGGGCCTCTCTAACAGACTCTCCTGTGAGACTGGGAGTTTCCCCTGTTGCTGCAACTCCCACAAATTTTTTACAGCCAGTGGTTTTGAGTCTTTAGTTCCCCGCCCTGAAACCCTGGGTTTCGTGGTCTGTCTTATTCCCCCGTTGTTCCTCCTGGCTTATCTGCATGAATGTGGGATTGCCCACATGGTCTGCTGCCTTGCCTCGCTGCAGGTCCTCTCTGCCCTCGCTGCCCATCTCCGCCCCTCCACCAGTCTGGATGAATGTTTCTTTAATTCCTTGGTTGTTGGACTTCCAGGCAGTTTGATTTCCTGGCAGTTCTGGTTGTTCTTTGTTTTTAAATTGGTTGTTATCCCTCTTTTGGTTGTGTGAGGAAGAGAAGCGTTTCCGGCCTCCATCTTGGCCGGAACCCTGATTTCTGGCTTATTTTACTTAGCATAGTATTAACCAGGTTGCAGCATGTTTCAGAATTTCTTCCCTTTTTAAGGCTGGATAATATTTCATTGTGTATGTACGTAACACATTTTGTTTATCCATTCATGTCTGTCAATGGACACTTGGGTTGCCTCTACCTTTTCACTACTGTGAATAATGCTGCTATGAATGTGATGGTAAAAATGTCTTTGAGTCTCTGTTTTCAATTTTTTTGTGTATATGTCCAGGGACTACTGGACTATGCAATAACTCTGTGTTCAATTTTTTGAGGAGCTGCCATACTGTGTTTAGTGGCTGCACCATTTTCCATTCCCATCAACAGTGCACAAGGGTTTCAATTTCTTTTTACATCCTCACCAACATCCTGTTCTTTTCTGTTTTGTTTTGTTTTTGACTATGGCCATTGTAATGGGTCTGAAGTGATATCTCATTGTGATTTTGATTTGAGTTTCCCTAATGATTGATGATGTTGAGCATCTTTTCATCTGTTGTTGTTTTGGTTTTTTTGGGGTTTTTTTGCCGTTAGTATATCTTCATTGGATAAATGTCTTTCCTTTTTCAATTTCTTAATTGGGTTCTTTGTCTCTTGTTGTTGTTTTTGTTGTTCAGTTATAGGAGTTCTCTCTATATTCTGAATATAACCTCTTATCATATCTGTGATTTGCAAATATCTTTTCACATTCTGTGAGTTGCCTGTACAATCTGTTGATGGTGACATAAGTTTTTCACTTTGAAGGAGTCCAGTGTATCTTTTTGTTGTCACCGGTGCTTTTGGTGTCATATCTAAGAAGTCATTGCCAAATCCCATGTCGTGAAGCTTTCTCCCTACGTTTTCTTCTAAGAGTGTTATAGTTTTAACTCTTATACTTAGGCATTTGATTCATTTTGAGTTAATTTTTATTCATGGCGTAGTGTAAGAATGTAATTCTTTTGCCTGTGGATATCAGGCAAAGCTTTTCCCAGCACCATTTGTTGAAAGGTGTGTTACATCTTAAGCAAAGAGTGTTTTAGTGGGTGTTTCCAAAGCAGTTTGTTATCATTTCAAAGGTCAAACAGATAATGATTAAGTTGTACATCACTTAAAAGTTGAAGAGTAAGGAAGATCTAAGATCATTTACATCCCTCAGGAAGAAAAAAATAACAGCCTTCTAGGGCAAAGAAGAAAGGACTGAAAAGTTGCAGGACATTCCACAGGTCAAAGTACATGTGCCTGGTTTACTTTCTCTGAACTCCCACTCGCAGTTGGGTGGAGAGGCCTCTCTCTTACCTGACAACCTGCGAGGGTTGGTGAGGGCCATGTCCTCACCTTTTCTTTGGAGTGTGGTTATTTTATTGGCATTTGCGGAATCAAATGGTGGAGATGGAGGACTTGAGTTTCAGAGACAAAAAAGGGACACTAATCTCCAACAGTAAGTAGACACACATGATTATTTCTGCTGCTAGAGTAGGGTAGTTCCTCATCAGTTTTCACAAAGCAAAGGCATAATTTATCTTGAGGAAAATAATGGTATTAAAAACAAGTAGGGAAGAACATTTGGGTTGATGTATGGGATTATCTTCTTATCCACAAATAATTTCTTTATCGTTTTGCAATAAGCAAAGTATGCAATTACTAGGACATATCTTTAGGAAATTTGCAGAGAAAGAAATGACAGATGAACAGGGAAAATTTGGTTGAGTTGACTACAAAGTGGAGGTGTATGCAGTTTATAGTTATTCAGTGAGAAACTTCATTCTTTGGATTTGAAAGTTGTATGTGCTAATTACTGATGCATTCTCTGGTTTGAATTATATAGGCCTCGAATGGCTACAGAGAGAGGAAATTTAGTGTTTCTTACTGGGTCTGCTCAAAACATTGAATTTAAAACTGGATCCCTGGGGAAAATTAAATTAAATGATGAAGACCTTGGTGAATGTTTACATCAGGTAATACATTGGAGATATATTGAAGTAATTTTGTATATCCATATATGGTGACATAATTGAGCAAGTCTATATTAATTTGGAATCTTTAGCACAGAGAACATCATTGGAAGGAACACAAGTCCATGTAAAAGCAACAGCTTCAGGTTAATGACGGGTAAAGAGAGTAATGCTAGTAATGTGCAGGCTTGTGTTCTCACGTCCAGAGAAGGTTCAGAGGGTAGTACTAGAACTCCTCCACAAGGGAGCAAGGAAGGAGAGGGACCAGAGAAAGGAGTAGAAGTGACCAGTTCACTTCTACCACAGAACAGAATTAGCCCATTACTTTCTTGCCTTATGGAGACTTTTCCGTGTTCACTATTTGCTACATCATGCTGGTGTATCTGTCACAGTGCAGAAGCTGGCATTGTTTTAGGCTTCCTGTGGGCTATCCACTGTGCTCAGGACTTACGTGCATTATCTTGTATAACCCTCACGGTTGCTCCATGAGGTTGGCTCGATTATGACCCCATTCACAGGGGACGTAAAGGAACCCTGTAGCAATTCCATCACTTGCCCACAGGCACAGAAAAAATGGCTGAGCCAAGATCTAAAACCTCAACTGTCTTTTTCCAAGCCAGGCTTTTAACAAGCATTCTAAACTGGGGTTATTATGGGGAAAATATGCAAGTGGAAAATACCTTCATGAACTGTTCCTGGAAAAGGTAAATGGAATTATGCCATGACTATTTCAGCCTGATGCTTATTATACATGGCATTGTCTTGGTTTTTATAATAATGGGCAAGATTTTAGTGCTTAAAATAAAATACTACTCATTTCAGAGTTTTACTCCTATAACAAATACATAAAATTTTCACCAGCATTCTCTTCCTCTTTCTTTTTCTTTTCCATCTTCTTTTTAAAATTAGATCCAGAAAAACAAAGATGATATTACAGATTTAAAAAGGAGTGCAATTGGTCTGCCTCAAAATATTTCTAGTCAAATTGATCAGCTTAACTCTAAGGTAAGTCTTACGTCTGTACCACTAGAGCAAATGGTTCTCCTTAATTCAACTTCATAAGTAAGTATTTTGCAAGATATGGGAAAGCTTTGTGTCCTCTGTAGAAATTTAACATTGTAATTATGGACTTCTGGTTATATGACACAGCTGTAATAGAGGATGTGGATGTGGCGATGGGCAGAATATTGGAAATGCTGTGGCCGGGACTTGTTGCATAAGTAGCCTTGCTCATGTTCTGATAAGAACCTTCGTATTGGAGAAGTGGGTGAATCTCTGCCATTTATAAGAATTCCCATAGTTCCTGTGTGAAGAAAAGCAATGAGTCAACTTATTAGTGGGTTGGAGTTCTTTTTAAAAATGCTTTTAAAGAATCTATGTGATGAAAGAGAGTAGGAATGAAGGGGAGCTTGGAGGGGAGAGGAATGAGGGGGTATGGCAATAAAAAAGGAAATAAACAGATAAAGTCAGTCCCCAAAAGAGGATTTTAGGAAAGCACGTCAAGGGGACATTTTATATAAAATGCCTTTAAACCAGTTAACGGATACTCTTTCCTCCCAATTTCTAGTTTGTGGATCTTCAGAGAAAATTTCAAAACTTACAGCAGGTACGTCCATAACTACTATATATCTAACATCTTTTGCTTGAAATACACTAGAATCATTGATGGATCTAGTATTATCTTAAGATGGATGAATGATTAACATTGAGGACTTTGACTTTTCCTGAAATTTAATTCTCATCATAGTTCATGCTCCCCAGGATACAGACGAGGAACCTGAGTCTCAGAGAGATGAAGTGACCAGCCCAAGGTCACTGGGCCTGTGAGGCACGTGAGCATGTGAGGCCTTCTGACTCTGAGTTCAGCAGTCCATGGGATCTCCCTCTTATACGTCACCTATTAATGGTGTGATGGCAGGCTTATGTGCGCTGTGTCTGGTCAGCCCGTGACCACCTAACCTGCTCATCCTGGGATCCAGGGCTAAGTTTTGAAAGGTCATGTCCCTCTCTAACACTAAATTCAGAAATCCGGGGTGTAACATAAAATGTTCCAAATGTCCTTAAAAGTGCATTTGCTGTTAATTAAGTTTGAGCACTTTCTAGAGTATACCTTCCATTACTTTACTACATGCTTATAAACTAGTCCTTGTAATTTTAGACTTTTTACTCCTTTTGTAAGTAGTTGGCATTTTTAAGAGTTTCATGGAAGCCATAACCTTCTAAGGCCATAGGCCTTCTAAGGCCTTCTAAGCCATAACCAAAGAAATGCACAGAATGTCCCATATTTAAAAATTTAAATAAAAGTCTGGAGAGTCCAGGTTAATAATTTCTGCCCTAATGTTCTTGATCTGTTTTGATTGTACTTCAGATGTTGTCTTCTACTTTGGTGTTTTAAATTTGGCAAACAATTCATGTGTTCCTTTTGCCAACTTTGATAGTAAACTGCACACTTAACCTTGACCTTTTAAGAGAGTAATTCAGTGAATGAAAACGAGCAAGCAATCACACCTGTGGAGCAAGACATGGCACTAGAGTTTTCAGCCTCCTAGAGTCTTCATTCTTCCTACCAAACGTCAAGGACTAGAGGCCATGATCAGGATTAGCTCAGACTGTCCCTCTGGCCATCTCCCAGGAAGAATTTTTAATGATGCTTGAATATAGGTGCCTTTATCCCTGGGGACGAGGCCAGTGCTCTCTTGCACTACCCTCTCCACTGTTGCCTGTCATCTTCCTCCCGACCGCTTACTGACTGCGCTTCCCGTTGGGCCCCCATAGGCTTTTGTGTTTCTATTCCCCGGACAGAACTGCTTTTGTACACCAGAAAAACTTTTAATGAGATTGTGGTTAGCTTTCTTAGTAATGTCTTTTGATGAATAGGACCAATTGTGGTACTGGCACAAAGAGACGAATAGAATAATGGAGGAAATGTAGTCCAGAAAGAGACCCTCACATGTGTGGTCACCTGACTCATGACAAAGGTGGAGAGAAAGGGGCTTTGCAATGAATGGTGCTGAAACATGCAGGTGGCCATCCTCTGGCTCCCAGTTTCCTCTGTAAAATGAAAGGAACAGACTTGATTTTCTTTGTGAGTTGCTGAATACTTTTTAAAAATGCAGTAAATAATTTGCTCCTATTTTAATTTTTAAAACATAGAATTAGACTATGATTAGGTAAAATTAATAGACTACCTATCCGTGCCTAATCACTTGTCCTCTCTAAAGATAGTTTCTTTGCCCCCCAAGCCATCAGAAATCTTACAAGATTGGAACCGGTGGCTGACCTGTTCCCCAGGTGTAGACAAAGACGGTCTGTCTGTGACTCTGTCTGAAAGTACACGTGAGCCTGAGAGTGGGGGGTGTATCTAAGCCGGTCACATTTCAAACAAAGGGACTTAGATGAAAAGAGTTCAGTCATCTTAACCCTCGGTGGAGGGGTGATAGCAAAAGATGATCATATTTCAAATGCTTATCTGGAGGTACCAAAGGTAACAATAACGGCAAAAGAGCCAGAATTTCCGTTTTATTTTCTTAGCACAATAGGAATGTCCATTCTTATTCCCACACCTGAAAACTTCACACTTGTCTAGCAACACATGTTTCTCTGGTGAACAATGCTTTTCCAAAGAATAGAATGAGAAACCTCTTGCCTCACACTTCATCCTGTCCATGGTTAAATGCTTGTAAACAGTGAAGGACTACGAGGAGGACCTCTACGAAACACTTTCTTCTTCACAAGGGGCTCCATCTGAAGAAGAATTGAAGTAACTGGTTGAATACCTGCAGGAGTGCCCCAAGCGCTGCAGGAAAATGCGTTTTTCACACACACCTGTACTGACATGCGCCGTTCATGGCTGTCTGCGCAGACCCGATGGCCTCGCTGACCGCCCTGTCTTTGTTTCAGACAGTCGAAAAGAGGGTTTGCAGCAGTAATCCCTGCCAGAACGGTGGAACCTGCCTCAACCTTCATGATTCCTTTTTTTGTATCTGCCCTTCACAGTGGAAGGTGAGTCACTTGGTCTTTGGTCAAAAATGATGATGAGTCAGCACCTGTGGTTTCCTTGGCATCATTCAGGCATGTTTAATTTTCCATCCAAAGTTTCTAGGATTCTGTGGTCTTCTGAGTCAGAACGAATTACACTGTGCATGTCAAAATCCAAACAATGGCAAGCAAGAATATGGAACCCACTAAATGCCAAGCTATATGAAGGAGGGGTTCAGTTGAGCGGATAACCACATGGAGAACATGATATTTTGGCTAACACTAATTTAAATTACCTAGTATCAAATGTACTCAACAAATCTGACATAGCCAAGTACATTTTCCTGCTCTTTTCTATTAATGATGAAAATGTTCCTGATATGCACATTAAAATAAAATTGTTAAGTGAGTATTCCCAGGCATAGCACCATAGTGAAATGGGAATTAGTTTGTATAGGATTCTTCTTGTGTGACCGGTGCTGTTTTATAAAGAGCTTTTTGGTCCTATTAGGCAAAATCTGAGTTCCAGAGAAAGGATAACCAGAGATTAATATTTGTATTAGTATTAGTGTATTTAGCTTGACTGAGGACTTCTTTACTGTCAGTGTATAGATCCTTAAACACCGCACTTGGACATGGGCCCCAGATGCCTCTGTGACCTGTGGCACTCACTCTGCTCCTTATATGAATGCAGGGTCCTCTGTGCTCAGTGGATGTTAATGAATGCGAGGTTTACTCAGGAACACCCTTCAGCTGCCAGAATGGAGCCACCTGCATAAACACAGTAGGGAGTTACAGGTAACCGTTTTTTTTTTCTTTTTTAAACAACACGCATTATTTTTCACACTCCTGGGTCTGTAGATGGGTCACGGGAGCTCTGCTCCAGTTTAGGTTTGGTCTGCGTGTCTCCTTCTTCCGTTGGGGCCTGAGGAACAACAGCAGCCTGAGGAGTGTTCTCATGGCTGAGGTCAAAAGCTCCCAGAGGTCTGAGTAGAGACATTTAAAGTCTCTTAAAGCTTTGGCTAAAAGCTATCACTTTTTGCATATTAAAAAATATATATATATTAGTGTGTGGTTTTGAAGGACTAAGACATCCTGTAGTTAAGAGCATTTGAGATTAACTATCTGTATTAGCAACACAATTAGAAGCTCCCTGGGGAAATACGTGGCTCTGATTTAAAGTACGCAGAGTGATTTACATAGAGGAAGAAAAGCTGTGCATCCTCACCTCCCAGCCCACAAAGGAACCCTTTCTCTGGAGGCCTGAGGAACTGGAAGACCACTGTGGCTGGCAGAGAGGAAGGACAGCACGGTGGGAGATGAGGCTGCGTTTGAAGGGGCAACCTTTTAAGAATTTTAAATAGAAGAGAGTGTGGATGAAAATGGGGTTATAGGGAAGGTACCTCTCAGGGTGGTCTAATCCGAAATTCCTAACTGGGCAGGCAGGTCATGGTGGGTAGTCAGGCAGGTAACTTCTTTAGGAAAAGGCTTATCTTAGCCTTAAGCAAGCCCTGTCCATTATTTCTGTGCATCTAGGTTAGTACACCTTTGACATGCCCCCTTTCAGATCCCCACTAAGGCTTGACCACCCTCAAAACAGTACATAATATTAACTATCCTGTAATCCAGTTCTTGCTTTTCTTTCTCCCACTTTCACATAATTGTCCTTACATTCTCTGCTTCATCTCAAATGCACAAAAGAAACTGCAAACTGTTATTCTAGTGAGCATTTTTCTT
Organism: Trachops cirrhosus; assembly: GCA_028533065.1. Lineage (NCBI taxonomy): Eukaryota > Metazoa > Chordata > Mammalia > Chiroptera > Phyllostomidae > Trachops > Trachops cirrhosus. Next base: position 57,805,291 of record CM052538.1, read on the forward strand.
CAGTCTGTTGAGACTTGCTTCCAGGAATATCCAGGTTTAACTCGAATAAATTGTTATAAAATATTCCCCACATGTTTGGACATTCTTATGTCAACAAGGGCTACCCCACCACAGCAGTGAGCCACTGCTGTACTCAGGCCGTAGACAGAATACCTGCATTCAGCATCTCTATGCACACATAACAAGAGCAGAGATTGAACTGAGGGTTTTTTCAGATAGTTAACTCTCACTGCCTTTCTTCGATTAGTCACAAGGCCCCTGACCACACTCACCACGTAGCTCCTGCCTTCTCTCCTTACTGACTCTGTCTAATGGCTCGTCCACAGCATCCTCCTGCCCAGCGCAGGCACGGCCCTCTTCAGCAGACTTCCTCCATGTTCCCATCCAATGCTAGAGATGGGGGCTGACACATTCTCTTTTTAAATAATCAAGTCCAGAAATTTATGGCACATCAATGTCAAACTTACTTCTGTATGGTTTCTTAAATCACTTTCTAAAAAAATCTCTCAACATTATCCTTCTCATATATTGATTGGTCTCTTATACTATGTGATTATTAAGACATAAAGATATTGATTTTGTCGTGCATGAACAGTCTTTCAATACTCTCGGGTGTAATCTCATTGGTGTACAGAGTGATTATTTGCTCTCTTACTAGTATCTCTGCTATCATATCCTTCAATTCCCTCAAAACAATATTCCTTCTGTTCTTTCCAGCAAAAATAGTACGGTAATTTTGTTTTTCTTTCCTGGTTATCCGTAAACACACTATTTTTTTCCAGAAAACAGTCACAAACCTCTTTTTCAGTTAATTAATTCTTTTGTTCTTTTTATGTGATCTGAAATTTTTTCCTCTTGTAAGTTATAAGCTTAACTCATTGAAACTTCTGATAGATATATCTATGAGTTAATCATTGTGCAAAACCCAAATTAACCACCTTTAACTTAAATTAAGTGTTATATTATTAAAGAGCTTTTTGCTGTCAGGATTTTGTTTCTCATTTAAATGCTACTTCCCCTCTTCCCCACCCCCCTGCTTTTATAAACATTAAAGCTTGGACAAGATCCAGAATGTGGGTCTAATCTTTCACTCTCTTGAAAGCACTATCTCCTGATTTATGTTTATGGGCATTTATCAAGGAGAAGTGCTGTTTGTAGACATTAGTGGCAAATGTCCCAACTCCTAACACTAATATTTTATTGCCTTCCTGATATCTAGGAATGTCGTGGATATTAGCTCTCACTCTGGTCTTCCTTTACCATCACTGTCTCCTGGGGTCTCCCAAGCCAACAGAATATCAAAGATGTGCAAGTGAGATGAGATCCATAGAAACAGGGCAAAATTGATTCTCCCTCCTCCCCCTGCCCCTCCCCCCCCAGCACATTACTTCCCTGCGCCAACCCCCACCCTCACTCCTGCAAAAAGAAAAGAAAAGCTTGAACACAGCAGTTGGCTGCATGCCAGGGTCAGAATTCATTGTCAGATACAAATGGGAAAGGGAGGATGTTAGAGATGTTTTTCTGTTGGGGGCTGCCTAAACAGCAAACAGCAGATTCGACTTTCAAGAGTGATGCTGAACTCTCTCTTGCACCCACCTATAGAGGAAAGCCCAAAGACTCATTGTGCTGACTCTGGAAATGCTTCTGGTTTCTAATCCCTGCCCTCGATAGCTTCTTCTTCTTGATCTGGGATAGTTTATGAAGCCTCACGAAGCCCACTTGATTTTCTACAACATAGACACTGTAATTCAGGCACATGATAGAGACTTTTGAAGGAATAAAAGTACAAAGAAAAATGTGTGTGAGAAATCCTTCTTTTTGTCTGATAATGAAACAGCAATCACTTAGATGCTTCTTTGCGTTCTATTAATTATGCGAGATTAAATCCTTGTTAATCAGTAGCTTCTCTGAGGCTAGTAACCCCTTTGGGAAACTTCAGGCATTTGCTAACGTTAAACTTGAGAGGCTATTGAATAATCTGGAGCTTCAATGACAGAGTCACAGTAGGCAGAGCTTGCTCTGGGTTTGGGGCCTCCTTCAGTCTCTCTGGGAGGCCGAGGAATTGACTTGGGGAGACAAAGGAGTCTTTATGTAAGGGGATTATAATTCCTACTTTGAAAGATAAAGCACTATGCAAATGCTAATTAACTGAAAACCCTATCTCATAGGAACATTTCTGGTTAAAATTATTTTTTAGAGTAATGAAAGTAGAGCAAGGAGTACCATTGCCTGTTTCAGCCTAGGAGGTTTTGCGACTCCGGGTCTTGCCCTCAACTCCTTGGCTAGCAGATAATAATACTGAGCCACTTCACAATGTTGTTATTGCCTCTCTGTTCTGAAAAACTGGTTGTTACTGCTCCCTGCTTACTTTGGACTAAGACAGCCCATGGGGTCCACATTTGCCACACATGGCTGGTATATATTATATATTCTTTGGGCTCAGATTGAGAAGGCTTTCTAGAAAAAAAAGTTGAGTTTTTTTCCTAGGAGCACAAGGATGACTAACGAGCATGTTTTATTTTATTTGTCTCTGGTGGATTTATATTTATTTATCACTGGTGGATTTTGAAGCATGGAGAGCTTACATGATGAAGATGGTCTGTTTTCAGCTCAGATGGTAGTTAGGTATTAAACTTATTACCTCTTTCAGTTAGTCAGTTATATTAATGTTGAACCATGGACTCTGAAGCAAGTTAAATTACGACTATGAAAGTATATTCGACCTCTCTCTATTGCCAAGTGCACTTGCAGTGTTTTGAAGACCGAAAAGCCTAGTTTTGTTCTACTAGAACCAAATCAGCAGTAGAAGGCATTACAAAAGTGACATGTATTAATTACTCTTTTTCTTTAAAAGCCACATCCAGATACTCTGAGAGTATATTTTCTATACGAACACTGTTGTGTGAAAAATACATGAAAAGGGGCAGTCTTTAACTTTGCCTTGTCTTTGAGGTCATTGCAAGGAAGCTAATAATGGGCTTCTTCCTTACAACCTTTCTTCCTATCAAATGTTCTAAACTTAAATGAAAGAAGTGTACTTTGTAGCTGTTTAGAAAAGAGTATAGGATTAAAATTAACTTAAATCCAAGTGATAATAACAAGGGAGAAGGAAGAGAGAGATAAAGTGAGAGGATTTAACTGCAAGTCCAGGAACCAGAATCTCCCCTCAAATCTTAAGTCATTTTCTGGTAGTAAAGCACTCAGGGATAAGATAAACACCATTTCCTAAGCACTTGCTACAGAAAAATGCCTTTAGATCCCAAGATGAAAATAGTGTTTATAGATTGGCACTACTAATTTATAAGAAGCATAAGCTGAGGGAGTGATTGCATTGTTTGAAATGAACAGTTAACAGGTACAGTCAGGACTTAAACCTGGGCAGCCATGTCCCATGAGGCCAGAATACTCAGATCCCTCACACCTGATGGACTCAGAAAGCTAGTAATCATTCATACTAAAGATTTAAAAACTTTTTGGCAGGTGGAGATGGTGATAAAATAACTTTCAGCAAGGGAGCCACCTGGATTAAATACTCGAATATGTATATATGATTGTCTGAAGTTCTATAATCTCTAAGATTCTGATTGAATTCTCTGAAAGAATAGTCTTTCTAAGGATGGGAGAGAGAGAGGAAAGGGACGAGAATATGAGAGGGAGAGTGTGGAAAGAGAGAGGAAAGGAAGATAAATAACTTTTGGTAGGGAATGAATAATTGAACCGTTTTAAGTTTAATCATCTATTGCTATTAAACTATGACCTTATCTTAATGAGAAAGGCAACCTTGGAATGCTCAGAAATGTGATTTCTTATTGGAACAACTTTTATGCAATCACATATTGGTGTTGCAAATTGCACGGGACGTATGCGTACCAAAAAAGTATTCATTTCTCTGGAATTAAAATTTAACTGGGCATCCTGTAAGTTTATTCGCGAGGTCTGGCAATGCTTCATGTGAGTGCCTGAATGGTACTCACCCTATTCTTACTCTCCACCTCTGGCCACATTCACTGATATCTTCTTCCCATACCGCCCCATAGAACCCACTCAAAGGCGCACCCCAGCAATTGTTTCTGGGATTCTCCATGGGTACACCAAGTTCTGTGGCCAGAGTGTGGCTCTCGATGCCTCTCAAATAGCCAAACTCTCAACTCCCACACTGTCCGTCACAAATTTGTGTCATCCGTGGACATCGGCTGAACTCCTTGTGCCTGAATGCGTGTTGTTAAAAGAGCATCTTTACCTTGTAGAGTGGCCCCTTTTCCAGAGCCCTCAGAAACGAATTCATGGTGCACGTTCATTGGGTCCTTTCCATTCCTTGTCACTGGCCCCTTAGCCCCAGTAGTCAGTTTTCCTCCATGAGGTCAACACTGTTTGAGTCAGGCAGGCGCTGACCCTGGGCCGGCTCTCCTCTCCATCCACCACGCTGACTTACGTGTAACTAAGATTGGGCTCAGCGACTGCAGCTCCCCCAAGTGCCATCCTCATACCCTCCACATTCCCTTTGAAGGTGCGGTGCAGGTGTAAAGCTCTCAACAATTTTAATAATTATACAAAGCTTAAAGAAAAAACAATTTTGCCTATTTGGTTACCGTTAACTGAAATCTTCTGGTAACAAAGCACCCATAACTAGTTTAGGTATTAGGTAATAATTACATTTTGTGGATTAAAATGTGACTCTGGAAGAAATGTTACTATGTTAACTCTGTCTCATGGGTAGAAGAAGTGTTGCCCTTTGTAATATAATAATAATTATCATAACTGTGGATATTACATTGCTTGTTGGGTTATACAGTCAGTCCTAAAGAACATCCAGTCAAGGTCACCTGTGAGTACCAGCGGGTCCAGTGGACAAATGATAAATGGAATCGTTGATCTCTCCCTTGACCATCTGGAACAAACTATCAGTTTATAGAGGTCTGACCTTGGAAAGGTTGACAACATGATACCAGAGGAATTTATGGTGGCAGTCTCGCCCAGATAGTAAGTCGTGCCCCTCTCACACCGGATTTGAGAAGATGATGCATTCTCTAAAAGCAGTGCTTGAAGCAGAGCAATTTTCTGTCAAGACTTCAGCTGGTCTATCTGGATTGCTGATTTATGATTCCCTGTGAACATCATTGACCGGCAACTGGAATTATTTTTTTCTTGAGGCTAAGGAAAGGCACTCACTCTGACATAAGCCCTGACACTGTGCTCTTGTGTAACCAACAGGTGCCTCTGCTCACCTGAGACACATGGACCCCAGTGTGCCTCCAAATACAATGACTGCGAGGGCGGCTCCAAGGCCCTCTGCGTCCACGGCATCTGCGAGGATCTCGTCCGCGTGAACCCTGGAGAGGTGGGTGCTTTCTGGGCCGTGACTTCACAGAGGAAGTCAGGGTCATTTGTCATCCTGGGTGACTGTACACAAGCATGGTCCTGTGAGGCTGCACAGAGGAGTCACTTCCTGCCCTTAAGCAGGGCACTGGTGAGGAGGGGGATGAGAGTTGCCCATAAATAAGCAGAAAGCTGAACCCAGAAGTTAAGACATTATATAAATTCACTAACATTTTTTATGATGCTTTCAGGAGTCTCTCTGTGAGACAGGACTGTCTCTTGGCCCTGCAGGTTTTAGCACTGACAAGACAGGGGCACATAAAAGGGTCACTCTTGGCCACAACATGCACTTTTAAGGAGTCTGGATTTTTTTCTGGCCCCTGCAGCTGCTGCAGACTCTGTGAACCCACTTCCCTGAGTGCCCTGCGCTCTGGGTCCTCACAACCTTGACTCCTGACCCTCAAGGTTGCCCAGGCCCTGTGGCGTGGCCTTGCATGAGACCTTCAGGTCTTTGTTTTCAGTTCTCTTCTTTCCTACTTACGTGATGGAAAATGGTTCCCTTCCAATGATGGCGGATGGAGAGGAAGGAGGGGCTTGCAAAAAGGAAACAAACAGAATTGATTTTCCAAAGTCTGTGCCTACATGGGTGTTTTTCCCTCTAAAAACACAGCAGGCTGAGTTGATTGAGTTTAATTATATTGACTTACAGTCCTTGATTGTTGTTGCTCTTTCCCTGGCATCTTTGAGGCAAATGATAGGTTTCCCTTACTCTGAAATAAAGATGTTTCTCTTTTTGCGCAGTTTGGTCTAAATGCTTAATCATATGGGAGGAAAGGAGAAACCACTCAATCGGCCTTATGGAAATGAACGTGAGGGGTAAACACTCCAGGGCTCAGTGAGATTTTCAAAGGTTTTCTTGCTCATTTCCCTGATTGTCTTTATTCCCATTTTGTCACCCTGCCAGCCCAAGTACAGCTGCATCTGTGATGCTGGCTGGACGTCCCCGCAGAACGGCTCGGCCTGCACACTGGACAGAGACGAGTGCAGCCTCTGGCCAGCGCCTTGCTCAGCACTCGTGCAGTGTTTCAACACTCCGGGCTCCTTCTACTGCGGAGCCTGTCCCACAGGTACGTGAGCATGTCCACACCCAGCCTGAGACACCGTGCCCGTTCTGCCTGCCAGCCAGGCAAAGTGCCAGGACCGATTCCCTTCCACTGCCGAAGGGTAAGAAGACCGTTCTTAGGAGACATTCCAATCCAGTCTCATGTCCTCTTTCACTAACTGCCACACCAGATCATCTTCTGGCTTTAACAATTCAACAACAGAAATGGGAGGTTTGCCCAGGCTGTGCCAGAGTCAGGCACTGGGGGCAGGATTAGCCGTAGTTTGTGAGGTCAAACGTTTTGTATTGCCATTAGCCGGCTAGACTTGAGATCAAAAGACATGTGCTCTTGTTCACCCTTCATGTTAGCCAGATATCTGTCAACTTGGGCAAATTATTTGCCTCTTAATGTCTCCAAGAGAGTTCAGTAGTTCTCATCTGGGTGTGTCATTAGAAGATCCCATGGCCTTGCTGTAAATAGGGATGTCCAGCTCCATCACAGATACACAGGGACCAGGTCTGCAGGGGAGGTCAAATGCAGCGTCCTGAAAAACATGGACTCTGGACTCAGAGACTGCCTGGGTTGGAGTCCAAGTTTCATCCCTTAGTATATGGGATCACTTTCACCCATTTAATGCATATTTGTCGTACCTACTCTGAGCTGGGTGCACTGGTAACAATTAACTGGAACTCAGAGACTTTACAAGACTTGTCTGTACTCCTTGGGTGTTCTTAGAAAGTGGAGCACAAAAAGAATATAATAATAGCAATTATTCTTTTATGGAAATGTCATTAAGGCACTGTGGTAAGCAATTTTTAATTCTTGCAACTACAACAAAAACAAGAAATGGTAGTGATTAGTATTATCCCCATTGTAAAATATAAGAACTTGAGGCTTAGAGAAGGTAACTGACTTCCCAAGATCTCATAGCTTATAAGCAGCCAGCATTCCCCTCAGGTCTGCCTGACTCTAGATCTGAGCCTTGCAGCTTCAGACCCTGCGGTTGTGATTCACCAAGGACCCCCACGCTCGTTGCTTTATTTAGCGGCTTTTGGTTTAGTGCATTCGTGTGAAATGTTTGCAGCATTCTTATAGTTTTGATCATTTGAATTATGAGTAATAAGACTTGTAACAATTGAGTAAAACAAATGTTTGAAGTGAGAGGATCTTCCCTGTTTTCACCTCCAGTCACTTTCTAAGGAGACCAGTGTTAGCAATTTGTTTCTTGCCCCTTCACTCCTACAAAAATTCAGATATGCATGCAAGTTAAAAAAAAATCTTTCCCCAGATGGGCTCAGTCACAGTCTGCATATTATCCTAAAAGTTTGTATTTTCATTCATTGTTTCTATATGTGCGTGCATGTTATTAACACAGTTTGTGCATTCAGGGGTATAGATAACTCATAATCAGCTGTGCCCCTATTCACCATTGGGAGTTTTTTCCCAATGAAACAATGCTGCAGTGGACATCTGCTTGCCTATATTTCTATATACTGCAGTTTTATCACTGTGCAATAAGTTTTACGAAGTGGAATTGGTAGTCAAAAGGTATGTATTTTAAAAAATAATACTACTAGATCTCTTCCCATATAAGTTTTATTAATTTAACTTCTGACTAACAGCATATAAAAGTATCCCATCTGTCCACCTCTTTGCCAGAATATGATTTAAAAAATTTAAAAGGGTCAAGTGAAGGGGTGCCTGGAGAAGAACAATGCAGGGGAGGACTGACTGTGGGAGAGGGGAGGTGGGTAGGGCAGGGGAGAGCAACAGGGAAAACGGGGACAATTGTAACTGAACCATAAAAAATTAAAAAAATTTTTTGCCAATCTGGTAAGTAGAGTATATCTCATTTTAATCTATAGTTCCTTTTATTTAATTAAACCAGTTTTTAAAATATGTTTTTGACTATTTGCTTTTCTTCTTTGTTGACTCATCCATACAGCTAACTTTTCAAGTCCTTTTTTTTCTAGGCTGGCAAGGAAATGGATATGTTTGCCAAGATATCAATGAATGTGAGATCAATAATGGTGGTTGTTCAGTGGCTCCACCTGTTCAATGTGTGAATACACCTGGATCTTACCACTGCCAGGCCTGTCCACCAGGTACTATGCTAAATTTCCCAATTCTATTACAGGCAAACCATACTTTTGAAAACAGAATCTTTTCTTCTATTTTAAATATGACTTCTGTCCAAGGAGAGAAACTGAATAGTTAGGAAAGTTTTACTTAACCTATGGATTCCAGGCCCATTAGTATAGCTGTATTATAAGAAAGAAATAAAAAAATGTTGAATATCCAAGGAAAACAACAAAGATTTAAAAACTGTGAAATAGCCTACCAAGATAATGCAGAATTTGAAACATTTTCTCTATGAATGACAGACCTACAGCTCCATTACCCCCACAAATAATTTATTAATATAATGTATAAATGAGGTATTTTACATATAAAGTTTACTAAATAACAGGCACCATAGTAGGCATGTAATTCATGTTAGTTTTCTTGCTCTTCTGGAAATAAGTGTTTACTGCTCTTCTCTAATCTAAATTGAGTTACTCTCCAGGAAGTTCAAGGAGTTCGAAGGGATTAACTGAAACACTGTATGTTTCATTAATACAAAACAACAGTACTTTGAACTTCTACTGTAATTTAGCTCTAAGATCATCAAGTCACTGTGATGAAAAAATGTCAACATTTTACTGTCAGCACTTTCTAAGTTGACAAGTAGTTTCGTACATCCTTTTATTTTTATTTTTTTTGTAATTAGAAACAACCAACAACATTGTTTCTGAAATCAGGCTCCTAATTCTCGTTGTCCTTTTTCTTAATTATGGAACTTTGTGTATGACACTTTAAATTCACATTTTCTGTTGGATGGTAGAGGGTCTCTAGCGGGTCTGGTTCATGATATTTGATTCTCGGATTGGGATTGGGATTCTTCCTCTTGAATAACCTTAACGCTGTTTGCCACGCCCCGCTCTCACCGCGATCAGGGTACCAGGGCGACGGAAGAGTGTGCACCCTCATAGACCTCTGCTCCGTCGACAACGGCGGCTGCCACCCGCATGCCTCCTGCTCCTCAGTGCTAGGTAATGGCTCCTCGCTCCCTCTGCTTTGTGGTATTTTAATATGACCTTAGACAACAAATCAACTTTTTAAAACCAAATTTCTCTATCTTCAAAATTCTCATTTTGATCTTCAAATAAAAAATCCATGTTATACACTGGGATTTTTAAAAATGTAAGAGTATGCTTATGTATTATCTGTTCTGATTCAGCAATTACTTTCCAAAATAATGAGTCAGCTAAAATTCATAATTGTATTTCAGCGAACAGGAAGGAGAAAAGGAGGAAGGTGGACAGGCCCACTTCTTTTAAGGATACTTTTATTTCTATGCCATTGGCCAGGACTGAGCCTGGGGGCTAACCCTGGCTGCAAGGAAGACTGGGATATGTAGTCTTTATTTCAGGTGCCCACACCCCCAATTAAAATAAAGAATAGGGAGGAAAATACGGAGTTTAGGGAAATAAGCAACAGTGCCTGTGATGCTGTGTAAAGCAAGCTTCAACTCCTATAATTTTTAAAATTTATATCACTAATCTTTCTCTCAGAAATGTATCAATTTATATACTCCACAACAGTGTATGAAAATATATAATTACTTCACCCTTAACAATAATGAATACTATTATTATTTTTTATTTTAGTCAATTTTATAAGCAGAATTTTGACTAAATCAAAATTAAGATTTTGATTACTGGTCATTTTTCTTCTATTTGTTCATGTCTTTGCTCATCTGCTTTCTTACTGATGTGTAAAACTTCATTATGAAGTTATCTGTTTTATATTTCACATGTAGTTTTCCTGGCATGTTGTTTTTAGTATTTCATTTTGTGGTGGTATTTTCTGTTTAGAAGTTAAACATTTTATGCCATCAAAAAGGTAACTATTTTCTTCCCTTTAACTAGGCCTACCCTACCAAACAAACCCTTTAAAAATATTCAGGTATTAATACATGTTCTTTTATATTTTTCTTTATTTTATTTTATACATTAAGGTCTTTTATCTTTTTAGGGTTTATTTTTATGTGTAACATCAAATAGAGATCTAGCTTGTTATTTTTGTCCAAATGGGTGACTGGTCCCAACTCTATTTATTGAATAATGTATCATATATTTTGCTATTTCAAAATACCACTTTTACTTTTACTAACATGTTTATATATATATGCATATACATAAAATAATATATATACACACACTCTTGTGATTATTTAAATGTTTATTAAATGATTAACAGCATACTATAGTAGATAAGAGCATGAATTCTGGAAAAAGACTACTGGGATTTTCATTTTTCCCTCGGCTCCACCATATTCTAGGTTTGTCTGCAATCTGTAAGTGGTGATAATAAAATACCTGCTTAAAAGGATTAAGTTAGTTAATATGTGCACAGTGTTTGCAACAGATCCTCTTTTCTTCTGTCAGCCCCTCTGTGAGGAGAGACTCCCCTTTTCCTTGGTGTACCTCACATGTGTGCACAACTCAGGACCATGGCATATGGGCCAGTGTCAATTCGTATGTAAAAGGTCGAAGGCATGCTATGCCTTTCTTATTTTTAAGATAAAAATAGAAAAATAAAGATTCTAGCATATTCTTCTTATACCTTGTCTTGTCTGTCACTAGAGACTTTGACGGTTTCTTGTCTAGACAAGAGACCCTGAGTTTTGTTACTGGGTTTGAATCAAGGAGACCTTGTATTTACACCTTCACTTTTATTTCTGACCAGGTTCCTTACCTCTCTGTACTTGTCTCCCGGGATATACTGGAAATGGTTTTGGCCCAAATGGATGTGTACAGCTAAGTAATGCTTGCCTGAGTCACCCCTGTTTAAATGGACAATGCACCGTGAGTCCTTTATTCTTTCGGAGGAGATAGAGTACTTGAGAATACTTTTAGGTTCATATCTATACAGTACATTTTCTATAATTTATTAATTTTAAGGTAATGATTAAGCTTAAGATAAGGAACTGTCAATAACTTTCAGATGAAAGGCAGATAATAACTTTAGTTAAAAATCATTGAGTTAATTTTTTCTGTCAGTGATTTACAAAATAGTAAAACAAAGCCTATAGTTTGCTCCAAATAGATCTAACTTATATTTCAATATTTAGCGATCACCAGTTAAACGAGTTAATACTAGTTAGGCTACTGGAAGCTGCTTGTGGCTCAGCACCTGCTGCGTGTATCATGTAGCATCACTTTCCTTTACTATTTGGGTGGATTGGAATTTATTGTCTATCCATTTGTTTTATGGCATTATGTTTTTTCTTTCCTTAGGAAACAGTATCCGGTTATCTTTGTAAGTGTGACTCAGGTTGGGCGGGCATCAATTGCACAGAAAACATCAACGAGTGTCTGAGCACCCCCTGTTTGAATGGGGGAACATGCGTGGATGGCATTAATGCTTTCAGTTGTGAGTGCACACGTTTCTGGACTGGACTTCTCTGTCAGATTCCCCAGCAAGGTATGCTCAGCATTTCTTTTACCACAGACGCTCACAGCTTAGAATTATCATCATTTAATGTGCGGTACTGCAGTTTTCTCTACTGAACCTACTTTCTTGTCTAATTGCTCAAATGCTTAGAACTGTTTCCTTGCAAAAATTGTATAGAATTCATGAGATCAATGTATATCTCAATTTAAGCCAGAGGTACCTTTACCTCAAAGAAAAAAATTGCTGTTTTCATTATGTCCATTCTGAAAACAAAATATACTAAGGTATTGTAGTTTTCTAAGTTTGAGTTTTCTCTAGAGCAACCTTTTAATTTCCTTACAATATTCCACTTAATCATGTTACTCCTCTGCTTCAGAACACACCGTGCTCTCCTTTGCCTGTAAAGTAAAGATTGGGACTGTTTTCAGTCATCTTCTATAACCAGGCCTCGTCTATCCCCCTTAGCTTATTTTTCATTAGTTCTTTAAACATACTTTCTTTTAACCCAGGCATCTTTCCTTACTACCTGACCCCATGTGCTGGCATGAATGTTTCTGCCTTATTCCTTTGTTCAAATATTTCTCCCTCCAAACCTCTCCAAAAATGTCTGTCTCTCAGGAGTGTGTCACATTCAGTATGTCTCTGCCATAAAGCCTCTTTTAACTTCTCCACTCCTCACGTACTGCTCCTGATTCTGAGTCAGCACATTTACTGAGACTTCACTATGTGGTTGGGACTGTGGTAGACTCTGTGGGGAAAGAAGAAAGCATAAAATACTGTCTCCACATATTAGCTGCTTATGTTCCAGTCGAGGAGACAAAACTAATACAAAATGGCAAAGAAGAGACAGGAACTAAAGATAAGAACAAAATGGTCTGGGGTCAAGTATCACAGAGGTAGAGAGAAATAACATGGAGAGGCCAGGAGTTCACAGCAGAGATGAGGAGACATGAACGGAACTTTGAACAAGAAGCAGGATTTGGGTGGATGTCCAAGGAAAAAGGAGACGGGGGAGAAGAAAAAAATGGCAGGGCTTTGTATCTCATGTTAATTACTCAGACTTCTCTAGACATTTCATCAGCAGGGTTAGAGCTGCCTGGCCTCTTCCTCCATGCAGTCTGGAAAGCACGGTTCATCTTCTTTTCCTTTGCAGTTTGTGGAGGGTCCCTCTCAGGGGTGAACGGAAGCTTCAGCTACAAGAGCCCCGATGTTGGTTATGTTCATGATGTTAACTGCTTCTGGGTAGTTCGAACTGAAGAGAGAAAGGTAAATGTAGTGTCTCCTGTCCAGTGTAGGTTTCATTTATATATATGTATCTGTAATGTACACATATTACACAAAATACATGTAGTGATAATTCATCCTTCATTTATTGAGGATTTACTAAATGTCAGGCTTTGGGCTAGGCAATTTAAGTGCCTTTCTCTAATCATATGGTAACTCTTTGAAATAAGGAATAGTATCCTCATTTTCTAGATGGGAATAGAAATTAAAAGAAGTGTATTGATTTTTTTAAAAACACTCCTTAGCTGGTAATTGGACTAGTTGGATTTCAGTCATTTGTTTCCAAAGTTCCTGCTTTGTCCAGTGTGGATGATTCTCTCTATGTGGGTGGCTCAGCTGCAAGCCAGTGATTTGCAGAGACGTGTTCTTACTGAGACAGTGTTTGAAGATGATCACCCAATGATGTTGGTTATTGTGCAAAAATGGGAACTGCTATTAAGAAGATTTTCTTATCAGTGTCTTCTCTGGGCCACTGCATGTGCCATAGTCTCATGCTAATTTTTCCACAGATTATATCATTGTATTTTTAACTCTAATAACCCCCAAAGATAGGAACTATCTATATATCATCATTTTACATATAAGGACGTGGGGCCAAGGACAGTGGAGAACTTCATCCAGAGGTATGTGGTTTGTAAGTGGCACACGGGCACTTGAACTTGGACCATTCAATATCAGTGATTCTGAACCTGACCCTCTACATGAACAATCTTCACATTAAGATGTGAGCCTGAGGTTTTTAGTGCTTTTATCCCTAATATTTATTATTCAACTTCCCCAAATATTTATTTTTCAGCTAGCCCTTAAACTCATTGTAATAAAGTTGTACTTCTGAACAGATAAGATTTTCCCTTGAAATCCTGTTAACTTTTCCAGCAATATTGCAGAGGTCATTGTACAAGGTCAGGAAACATTTTTCTTCTGTTGAGGAGGGAGGACTCTTTGCAGTCTGGTAACCCACAATAGAATAAGGTCCAAAATCAGTTTCCCAGTGATTATGTTATGTGAATTTCCTTCCTTCCATTTAGTTTTCATGAATTCTATTTCCTGACATTGAAAACACTTTTCCTTCAAAAAATTTTGTGAAAAATTTTGATATTTTTATCAATTTTTAAAGAAAATTTATGCTATCTTTCTTGATTATTGTGATTCTATATCTTTTTATCCCCAAACACAATTTACATATTATAGTGAAAATTATGTAGAAATCAGAATAGTTCAATTCATGAACATTTATTTTATTTTTATTAAAAATGCTTCAAGGGCAAACATGATGTAATGTTGGGCAACAGATATTAAAAATACCCTATCATGAATTTCAAAACTATTCTGACTATTCATCCTTTTTCACTAGTTGAATGCTGTTGTGGTTTTAGATCATAATGGAAATTAAATTGAACAGCCTTCTTTTGGTTGTTTGACTGGTCTAAATGAAGTCAGTATAAAATCTTTCATATGTAATTAACTACAGTACTGTATTTTTCTGTGTATTCTAACATTTTAACTTATACACACACTTTTGTGTTTATTCTCTCCTACTTACATGCTCAGAACTCTTCATATTACCTTTGCCCATTCGCTGCTCTCATTACTCATCTCTTATGATAGGCAACACTGACGACAGCAGACTTCACACGTATCTACACCAGCCTACTCAGTCTATACTTGAGATTGTTAATCTGTGCTGAGCATCAGTATTTCGTTGAAAGGTTCAGAGATCCCCAAGGAATCAGTATCTCTGGGGTCAGTGATGGACATCTGGTGTAGGCTATATGTTATTCAGGTGATCAAGAAGTAAATTCTTGTGAATGGTAATATCAGTTAAATTTAATTTAAGGTAGATTGTTCAAATGTCCAATGTATTTGACCACTTTGGAGGCATTTGTTTAATGGACTTAACAGTTTAAAGAAATCTAGGACCCTGGCTGGTGTGGTTCAGTGGATTGAGTGCTGGCCTGTGAACCAAAGGGCGCTGGTTCGATTCCCAGTCTGGGCACATACCTGGGTTGCAGGCCAGGTTCCCCATTGGGGGAGCATAAGAAGAAACCACACATTGATGTTTCTTTCCCTCTCCTTCTCCCTCCCTTCCCCTCTCTCTAAAAAAATAAACAAAATCTTAAAAAAAAGAAATCTAGGTAAATCTATTTCATTAACCCATTGGAATTTAAAATTTCAGTTATGCTAGAATGAATCACTTCTTAGAGATTTGCTGTACAACATAGTGTCTATAGTTAATAATATAGTATTTTATGCTTCAAAATTTGTTAAGAGGATAGATTATGTTCTTACTATGAAAAATTGAGAGACAGAGAGAAACAGAAAGAGAGAGAGAGAAGGAAACTGGGAGTGTTGGATATATCTATCACATTGATTGTTGTGATGGTTTCATGGGTGTTCATGTATGTCTAAACTTATGAAACTTTACACATAAAATATGTGCTGTTCTTGGTGTATCAATTTTACCTCAATATAGCTGTAAAATCTATTTAATTAACATTAAGATTTTTGCATAATTGGTTTTGTATCTGGAGGAAAAATAGATGGAATTTTACCTCCCACATTTTGATATATGTTGAAGATAAGTCTAGGCAATTTTTAATGCAAGCCATTTAACCAATAGAATCCTCATATGCATTTGTGGATACTTAGGAAGTTTTAAATATATCTTTTAAAAGTGACTCAATATAAATGCTTCCTAATTAGTGGGAGACATGCTTTAGAATTAACCCTGACTTGAAAAATAATATCTTGTGACCTTTGTATTTTTAGGTGCTGCGTATCACTTTTACTTTTTTCCAGTTAGAATCAGTGAGCAATTGTCCACATGAGTTTCTTCAGATTCACGATGGAGATTCCTCTGCAGCATTTCAACTTGGAAGGTTCTGTGGCTCCAGTCCCCCCCGTGAACTCCTCAGTAGTGACAATGCTCTCTATTTTCATTTCTATTCTGAACATTTAAGAAATGAGAGAGGCTTTACAATAAGATGGGAAACACAGCAACCAGGTAGGTATAAACATGGAGAAAAATGAAGCAGTATCTTAAGGTTATTAAACTTCTTGATCAATATTTAACTTTTGGATACATTAGATGTTTGAAGATCCAGTGTTATACAATATCTTTATATCAACCAAATCTGCAATGAATATGTATTTGATTTTGTGTTCAGAAATAATGAAATATGGATGAAATTGAAAGGATTAAAAAACATGAGTCTTAATGAGTCTCTTATGAAATTATCCAACAGCATTTTTTAAAATATTCTTCTTTGAAAACATTTTTATTTATTTACTTTTAGAGAGAGGAAGGGAGGGAGAGGGAGAGAAACATGAATGTGTCGTTGCTTCTCACATGCTCCCTCCCGGGGGCCTGACCCGAAACCCAGGCATGTGCCCTGGACTGGGATTCAAACCTGTGACCCTTTAGTTCACAGACTGGCACTCAGTCCACTGAGCCACACCAGCCAGGGCCCCAGTAGCATTTTTATAATCTCAACAAGTACTTTACTGTAGGGGTGTTACTGAGGACACCGACCACTCCTTCACTTAGTATTTCTTATCTTAATGACTATCTGATAATTTGTTTTTTGTTGTATTTTTGTTTTGGGTGGTCTATTTAAAACATTTTTTTTACTATGAGATTTTTAAACATATAAAAAATAGAAAAAACAGTATACCAAAACTCCAATTCATTTATAAATAAATCTGTGGAACTATTTCTCAAATTTCCCATTTTTTTATTGGTCTATTTATCTATCCTCGTGCCACATTGGCTTAAATAATGAAGCCTGAAGTCCGGTTGTATAAATTCTCTAACTTTGTTCTTTTAAAATATGCTAGGTTCTTTACATTTCCATATAAATGTTAGAATCAGGTTGCTGATTTCCTCCAACAGTCTGCTGGGATTTTGTTAGCATTGCATTGTGTCCATAATCAACTTGAAAAGAAATGACTTCTTAAAAATTTTGACTCTATCAATCCATGAACTTGGATGATCTCTATATTGATTTAGGTCTCTATTAATTTATCTTAGCAATGGTTTATGATGTCAGTGTTTACTTATTTCACATCTCTTTTTACTTTTTTCTACATATTTGATGTTATGCTAAATGACATTAGTTTTCTAAGATTCAATTTTATATTTGTATTCTTATTATAAATGGGGTTGAACATCTTTTCATATGTATTTTAAAGGCCATTTGAATTTTTTCAGTGAACTCTGTTTATATCCCTATTTTTTTAAAAGCTCTTCATATGTTAGGAATTTAATTCTTTGTAGTATATATTGCATTTTTCCCAGTTTGCTATTAACATTTTACTTTACTTATGGTGCTGTGTATTTTTTTACCCATATGATAATTTTTTTAAGTATTAAGTTTTGAAAAACTCTCTTCCTCTGAGCAACTGAAATGTTTTCTCATTATAAACAACAGTGAGAATCATGTATCTAATTTGTTTCACCTTTTGCCTTGGCAGCAAAAATTTTGTCTAAATAACCTGCATAACTATGTAGATCTCCTGTCTTGCATATTTGAAACATCATTGTATTTTATTATTTTCTAATTTATATTTACCGTTGTCTAGATTTTTATTTAGTGTTTTTTTAATTTTTGATTTTGCAGTAGCACTTCTAATAAGCCACCACTGGTTTTCTGTTAAATAAGTGTAGGTATTAATACAGAAAAGATTCCTCTAGTCATTGTTAAGCAGTGCTCACTGCAGGGCTGGTGGGGTGTAGTGGAGATGGTGGCGAAGTTGGTGTCAGAAAGCCCCGCCCAGTCCTGTACTTGCTCCATCCCTGGGTGAGCGGCTCAACCACCATAGACATTTGAATTTCTTCTCCTGTAAAATGAAAGTCTTAACTATATCAGTGTTAAGAAACCTCAAATGAAAGTTGATCAGGTTTGTAGAAAGACATAGGGACTGACAGAATTTCTAGAATTTTTAAAGAATTAATGTACAGCCCTGACTGGTATGATTCAGTGGATTAGGAGTCATCCCACAAACCAAAAGGTCATGGGTTCAATTCCTGGTCAGGGCATATATTTTGTTTGTGGGTCAGGTGCCCAGCTGGGGGCATACGAGAAGTGTTTCTCTCACACATCAGTGTTTCTCTCCCTCTCTTTCTCCCTCTCTTTAAGAATAAATAAATAAAATCTATAAAAAAATTAATGTACAAAATGACTCTCCCTCAAAGTTTAAAAAGTGAATCTATCACCCTATTATTCATCCCTCAGATGGTTTAGCACTGCGTTTTAAATCATGTAATCATATGATAGCTGATAAGTATGAAGCTCAATGCATGGGTGATTTATTTATTAATGTTTATAACTTCATCAAACCAGAAAACTGAAAGTCTTGTTTAAAACTACACATAGTTATTTAAGTGAAGCGAGTCTTCTCACAGCAAGGGCTATGATAATTCCACATGAATTGTAACTTGTACACAAATGTAAAGTTATTGTTCTTCTTTCAGAATGTGGAGGTATACTGACTGGTACTTATGGGTCTATTAAGTCTCCGGGATATCCTGGAAACTACCCCTCAGGGAGAGATTGTGTCTGGAAAGTCATAACCAGTCCTGGCCTTCTGATAACGTTTACTTTTGGGACCTTGAGTCTGGAGCACCATAACGACTGCAGCAAAGATTATCTTGAGGTAAACAATTGCATTTAGATAGAACTTATTATGATATGATTAGAACTCAGGGAACTATGGTTTGGTGATGCTCATGGATGACCACAATTTATTAGCAATAATTGGATATATTCTTCAATAGGCAGGTAATGTCTAAATCTTGCTAAGTCTTTTTTCTTAATTGTGCCAATTGTTACTTCTTTTGAGTTCTCTTTGAATCTTGCTTCATTTCCTGGAAGGTCAGTGCTCAGGGAGTCACATAATTCATGAAATAATCACTTGGTAATAGCTATCTTCTCCAATGCAGATTCAAATCTCCAGTTGTGTGTGGTCAACTGCTAAGGCATTTCACCAACTGACCTTAGTGTTCCATGAAGAAAAACAGTAGCAATTGTGTTGAAACGAATTGAGAAATGAGGAACCTTGCTGGAATGTATTGAGTGATGGTCACTGGGAAGAGCAGAGTCAGCCTGCGTTCCTCCCGCTTACCATTAATAAAAGATTAAAATATGAGAAAAGAAAAGTCCGTTATAGTCTAATGCCATAGGCATCTAGGCATATAAAAATATGCGCTCTCCATTGTAGACTGAAAGATCATTGAGAAGATTGAGTTCTTATGTTGTTCCTGTCTTATCCCCATCAATCTCAGTACCCTTTGCAGTAGTGACAGAAGTCAATATGCTTTTCCAAGTCCATTAGAGAAGAATGTAATTCTGTGGAATTATTCATAAAGGATGGAAGGGTGGGAGTGTCAAGCAGGGGTCTCCACGAGTTAAAGTCATCCATAATGTGGCAGCTGTAATGGATCTGAGACCTTTGGGAATGGCTGTCTGGAAGAGCTTCCTCTCCCCGGAAAATTTCGTGAAGATAATCTTTTGAATGTTGACATTAAAGTGAACTTTCTTGAAATTAATTTTCAATAAATTTTATCAAATTAAAATTAGGAGCATCTTTTCACTTCTGCAGATTAATTCAGATATTCATAAAAGAAAGTATCAATCACCCTGACACTATTTAAAGGCCTCTCATTTCTCAATGAGCTCTAATATTTCAAGGAATGAGTTAAATATAGGAATAGAGTAATGCTGCCTTATAACTTTGCTGACAATGGTAAAAGTAATTTGGACAAAATTGGCCACATTAAAATATTATTGAGTCCCTTGATGCCTTGGTGTTCTATGTGATACCAAATTTGCAATTATGACACAAATACAGAGAAGTTAACATGATTATTTCAGAAGTTAAAAACCAACAATTAGAAAAGGATTTGATTTCTAAGGTCACATCATTATTGTTATGGTACTTAATTACTATTAAAGTTGCATCTTTTAAATTTCATTCACCCATCCTTCTGTCGTTTCTAATCTGATTTCATTTCTTTCCACCTCTGGTCCTCCCTAAAGAAGCTGTGAATCCGTTGATGTTGCTGGCATTCCTTCTCCTGTTTTCTTTGTATATATTTGTTTTCTTCTTCTAGATAACAAGGAGCTCATAATTTAAAAAAAATAGCTGGGGAGAAAACCTAGGAAAGAAAACATGGAGATTAATAACATTGTGAGAAAAATTCAAAGTATACATCCAGCCTTTGAGCTGAAATTCAGACAGAAGATAAGGCATCAGGGATGGTGGGAGGAGGAGACTGCCCTTTACTGAGCCCCAAGCTTGTGGTGGACACCTATGAGAATGGGACAGCTCCCAGAGCCATTACTTCTTAATGACGGGTTTTCTGAAATTAATGTGCAAAATCATTTGGTTTGTTAAAATTTGACCATTAGAGCTTGATGACTCATTTTTTTTGGTGGTTGTTTTAGATTCAAGATGGTCCTCTGAATCAGGATCCTATTCTTGGGAAGTTCTGCACCACGCTGTCTGCCCCACCACTCCAGACCACAGGTCCCTTTGCCAGAGTTCATTTTCATTCTGACAACCAGGTTACTGACCAGGGCTTCCATATCACCTACTTAACATCACCGTGTAAGTAACCTGACAGTGGGCAGCCTAATATGAATGTGAAAGATAGTGCTTTGCTTATAGCTGTTTTATTGTTTAGTGTGACGTGCAGATGACTTACTTTCTTAGACTAATAACATGTGTTCATAAATATTTCTATCATAGTTCCAGATGTTGTTTTCCTTTATCTTCCCAATGTTTTATTTTCAGTGCTATAATACCCCTCTGTTCCTAAATTATGGGTCCAATTTATGGTAAGTATACGTGAGGCGCCTAAAATTAAACAATCCACACATCGGCTTCCTAGCTGTTATTTAGTGTTTTGTTGAGAGAGATGTTGTTCACAAGAGAAATACAGTCTGTTTTGAAATATGTCAGATTTTGTAGGTAGCATGCCTTTAATTTGCATTGATACCTTAAAGCAAACCAACATCCCAACCAAAAAAACCCAAAGAAATGTTCTATAATTTTTATTTTAGGGCTGTAGAAGATTTTGTTCTTAACATACCTCATTGCACCTTGATGAGAATTCACAGGAAAAATATCATTTACGCCTCAATATCAGGAAATTAAGAATGACATCTTTTTACTGGTCTCCTTTCTCTGTTTACTTTGGCTTCAGGCTGAATCTGCGGCTGACCTTCTGTAATTTCTGCAGTCCACACCTGTTCTCCGTGTGTATCAACTTTCCCCGGACTGCATCTTGCTAGTCTCTGTTCATTATTCTTTTAATCTGATTCATTTATCTAGCTATATATTTTATGTTGTTACATGTGTATTATAAACAGCCTAAGATCATTTTGGAATGAAGGAGATTATAAATGTATTTAAAAAGCAATTTGTAGAAGAGGATGTTAGATTGGAATTTAGATTACACATCTCCACCTCCATTTCTTTAGGTCCCACAAACACATGTCAAACTGAAAATCCTATAATCAGATGTGGTATATAAATAAGTAAACCTGTATAGGGTGAATAAAGTGGGTATATGATCACATGTGTTTGTGTACAAGTTTTTCAAAATTGTATCTAATGCCTGGGAACCAGAGGAATGTCCATCCATATGACCTTCTCCTTTTCCCTCCTCTTCAGCGGATCTGCCTTGTGGAGGGAACTACACAGACCCAGAGGGTCTTCTCTCTCTTGATTTGTCTGGACCTTTTACGCACAACAAACATTGCATCTATATCATAAACCAGCCCCTGGGAGAACAAATACAGATCAACTTCACCCATGTGGAGCTGGACGGCCAGAGTGGCTGTTCTCAGAGTTACATCGAGGTAACTGTTAACTACTTACTAGGTGGCTCTTTGATGGTGTTTTTCAATGTTTTTATGTTCTGAAGAGCAGTGGTCTTCAATTGGTAGCTGGGCTGCCGGCAGTGTCGAGATCACCGGGATGATCTGGGTGTTAGAAAATTGATTCTCTACAGTATTTCAGACAGACTGAGTCAGAACCAGGGTGGGCCGGCCATGTGTCTTTTAACAGACCCTCCCGGTAATTCTGAGGCAGGCGGGAGTCTGAGAACAACTGTTCTAGAGAGGATGGAAGGATTTGCCAAAGAGAGATCTACTGGTGGTGAAAGAGGAGATTGGTGATGGAATACCAAAGGACAAAAATGAAAGCTGACACAAGAAACTCATAAAAATGCTAAATTATAAGCAACTAAATTGAGCTCTAATAACTAACGTGACTTCGAATAAGTAAGAACGATATGATTTACTAACGGGATACAGATTTCAGAGATCCTCCAGGACAATTTTATCTGTGAGAAAACTCAACTCAGAGAAGTAAAAGCATTTGTCCAGGTGAGCTAGCTAGTCAGTGGCAGAGAGTTAAGTTAAAGCACCAAAAAACTCTTGTTTCAAAGTTTAGATTTCTTTCTTCATTTGTTCTGCTTACTCTCCTCCAAAAACCTTTAATTCTGTTTTAAGTGTGTGTGATAATTTTAACAAGAATATCTGAACCAAAAAGGCAGTTTTTCTTTACCTGGCTTGGTATGTCTTTTGCTTAATTATTGATCAAGCCACAAATTAAGGTGCTGAGCAAGAGAAACAAAACACGTTTTGTGCATGCAACCATTTTGTATAAACTCAGGGAGGCTGTGACAATTTTGTTTGCTCATGTAAGTTAAACCAACTCATGTTACTGGGAAAAACCTTTATAACCTCTTGCACTCTCTCCTTCACATGTAGAGAAGGGAAACAGGGTTTTAATAGCACATGATCTGGACTTAGCAGAAGAATGAGGTACATTGGCCACAGCACCACAGCAATATTTTTCAATCCAGAGATTTTTGTCTTGGATAGTGAGGTGAATGTGTATGTTCATTCAATTTATGTTTTCTAAAGTCTCTCATAAAGTGTACTCAAGTTTTATGCTGAGGAGCAATTTTAGATATTTTTATGTAAATAAAAATTAAATTTCCAACTATTTTTTCACTTTGACAACAGTAAAAATAGCTCACACTTAGAGAGTACTTATGCAGGAGGTGCAATTTAAGACTTTAAAATACTGTAATAGATTAAGTAGATAGCAATTACTGGCATCTTACTGCCTGTTGGGTATGGTACATGCTTTACATCTGAATCTTTGCAACAATCATCATTCCTATTTTCATAATAGGAAATGGAGGCTTAGAGAAGTTGTTACTTGGCTGTGGTTACATGTCTGGGGAGTGGGGGAACCAGGACTTGGAATTTCGTAGTTCCAGGCATGCTGTTCTCCGATAAGAACAGAAACGCAACAGTGTGACTGCAAGAGGTGGCTCACCTTCCCTGTTGAGGAAGCTCTTGTGGATTTCCCAATTTCATAACTGGCTCCCTGGTCACAGGACTATACCATGGCACTAAGAACAATGCTTTTCTCAGACAGGCAAAAATGTAACTAATTTTCAGGGAAATCTGAGTACCTTTCTATCAGGTTCTTTATGATGATTCTAATGGCTCTCAGGAGTCATCAAAGCATCTGAAATGATATACCCTCTCTGACTGTGCAATATACTTTAATTGAATTTCATTAAGGAGTTGCATGAGCTCATAATTGTTCAGAAAACTTATCAGAAAAAAAATCATGGGAGATAAAACTTGGGTAAAACATTTTGGCAGAATGTTTTGTAACCAGAAAGGGATTAGAGTTAATTTCTTACTTTAGTTCAGTCAGTTGATGACGGTATGACCTTGGACAATTCTTTGTCTGGATGCTGCAGATCCTACTTTCATAAGATGCCTTACCTATTCCTCCAACCTTCGCGAGGATAAATCAAAGAAATGAATGATAAAAGAAGCCTAAATAATTAAAAACATTATAAAATGCAATGTTTCCCCAAGCCAAATTCCAACTCTTGCCTTGGACTTACCAGTTTAGAGACAGCTGATACCACCCTTTCCTGGTGGGCCATTGAAGTATCTTATTCTGATGTACACACATACTTAGTCTTGACCAAATTTCCCTCAATGGTTGTTGATGGAAAAAACAAAAGAGTTCTATTGTTAGAAGGACAGGTCATGTATAGTCATTTGAATAACTGAGTGGACTTTTGCATATCCTTGACCATGCATCCTAAGGGGATACAGCCAATTGATTTGTAGGACTTTAGCACCATCGGGAGCCTCAGAGGTCATCTAATCTGGAAACTGAGGTCACAAAATTCGAACTCTGCTTATTGTCACAATAGGATTTTGATGTATCTCCCTGGGATTCTAGATAGACATATATTGACTTAGGTCATAGTTCTTACCATTGAATCATACCTATCTATTGGGATAATTTGTGAACTGAGCCCATTATGTACAAAGTACATCCACTTTTATTCGTGTCCTTCAGACGGTGGGCATGAAAGCAGGTGATACCAGAGCCAAATACAAATGACATTATTGTGACTCAGTGCATTGTTCCCCAAAATGGTGATTTTATTTTTAAAGGGTATACCTGAAAAGTGAAATGTTTAAGCAAAGAAATGAAAAAAATAAGAATAATGATATTTCAGGTACATTGGTGGTTTGGAGGGGAGTTGACTGCCATTTACCAACTCTGTTTATGACAGAGAGAATACACCAAAAACTTTTGGAGGAATAAAGAACAAAGAGGGAATTCTAGAGAGATGTGAATTTTGTTTTGGTGTGACTAGATGTACTTCTAGAACCCCAGATCTAGGTGTAGTCCAGATATCTGTTACCATATGAATATATCCTTAAAATGTGTGGTTTTGAAAGACTTACTTTTTTGCTCAGTAAGGGAGCTCCATAATAATTTGAGAGTAAAATTTAACTACAAAAGATAATAAATGTGGTATTGCTCACATCCATATCTTTTTTCCTTTTAACAAGAAGCACACATTAATGTATTAATTGTTGGATTTAATATATCTCTTTCAACTAAGTTTTCTATTGCTAAAAACACACAATTGCCCATGGGTGGTGTGATGTGAATATAGCAAGAACAGATCACCTGTTAATTCATCTGTTTTTGTCTAAGAGAGCTTTTATATTAATGAAGATAGTATTGCGTGGAAACATGATAAAGAAATTCACCTCTGTCATACTAAAGGGAAGATATTTAACATCAGAAAGCCTCAGTTTCCTCATCTGTAGTAGGAACAATATTATTACTCTTCTTAGAAGGATTAAAAGAGGTCATTCATTCATTTATCCATTCTCTACATCTTTGCCAAACAACTTAGACACCAAGAACTGTGCTAGATGGGTGTGTAAAATAGATATGTATTAAGCATGTAAGCACACAGATTCATAATTTTAAGTTGGGAAAAATATCATGAAGGAAAAAAAACAGTACTATGAGAGAATAACGGGTTGTTGACTTGAATCGAATAGCCAGAGATAGCTTCCCTAAGGATGTGGCATTGTGGGCCTGAAATTGTGAAGTATTAGAGTAGTTAGCATTGTAAAGAAGGAGGAATCCAGGTTCGAGGTGCCAGCATAGGCTTGGAGACTTAACTGAGAAAAAAACTTGATAAAGTCCAAGAATTGAAAATAGGTTAGTGTGACTGGAATAACAAAGGAGAGGAAGAAACAGGCAAGAGTTAGGCAGGTGCTAGATCTTTTACATAACTGCAGATAGAGAACTTAGCTTTGCTAAATGAAATGGGAAACAATTAGAATGTTCTCAGTGCATTACTTCACATACCAGGGAATAACTACAAAAAGTTCACACGGTAGTCATGATGATGATGGGGAGGAGAAGGTGACATACCGAAGTTTGCAATCATGTAGGATCAAACATCTGTGCAAAACCAGACACGTATTCATTCCTGGTTATAGAAAAGCAGATTTTTAAAACATCAGATAAAGGATAAGTTTATTGATAGAGATGTTAGAAGGGACACTGTTTCATGAGGCAAAAGAAGCTTTAAAATTTTAACTATGAAATCGTGGAAGATAATAATAAATACCGAAGGATAATAACCTAAGAAAATAAATTTCAGTGCCTGTGTAGCTTCTCTCATCTCTTATCTCTTACCATTCTTTCTCTCGTTTTGAGTGGGGTCACATTCCCTTGCCTGTGCACCCACATTGCCTGTGCTAGTCTCCGGGATCATCCTTATTTTACATAAGAGGCATTTCAACCCAAAGCTCACTTCACAAGAAGCCACAAGTTAAACACTACTGTATGGCAGGGTTCTGTTTTCAACCCTTGGTTGGGTCAAGCCCAAGTGACAGCATATTTGGCTTGCTTTGAATTAAAATTTAATACTAAAATAGATTTTCAAAATTACTCTAAAAACAAATCTGGGTACATAGCAGATAAGAGCAAATTAACACATGCATTGGTGGCTTTGGGACCTGATCCACTGCAGATGTTAAAGCTTCTCACTGACTGGGCTCTAGATTTCACTTTTAAAATTTCAGATAAACTGTGCTTTTCTGGCCCAGTTAATTCTAGCTCTTGCTACAGGCTAAAAGCCATGGGCCACAGGTTATATAGTGGGTCTCTGGGCCTGAAACAATCAGTGTTTACTGGATGAATAAGGTGATCAGTGAGAAATCTGCATCTGGTCGGCAGAACACCAGAGTATTGAATTGGTCCTTGTCATTTCTTTGTGTATGCGGTCTACTATAAAGAATGAATTTGATGTGATACTGCAAGCTACTCTCTCATGGCTTCACCTGACTTCTTAAGCAAAGCTCTTTGTTATTACAAAACAGGTTCAAATGACTCATCTTTCCCTAGATGATGCTCTAATAACAAACAGTCAGTAACAGTACAACAAATCAAGAACAGTAACAAAAATTTCTGTGGTTTAAAACAATGTCCATTTACTCTTTGCTCATGTTAGCCTCAGTTGGGGGTCAGCAGCAGCTCCTTTGATCTGTTCCCTGCCCCATCTGACCCTGGAACCCAGACTCTTGCTCTTGTGAACAGGGCCAGTAAGAGATTGTATATAACGCACTGACTCCCATAGCTTCTACTCGGAAACTGTCCGTCACTGCTGCTCACATTCTGTGGATAAAGCAGGCCGTGTGGCCAAATCAGTGAGCAGGATAAGTCTTTATTTTCCATGGGGAGACATGCAAGTCACATGGCCATGAGCATAGGGAAATAATACAGTCTATTCCAGTGCACAAGCACAAAGGGAAGAAGGTTTTTTGGGAGGATAAGGGGTGGGGGGAAGGGGAATTGCAAATTCTTAAGTCCTAGAATATTGAATGCAAGATGTGCTACGAAAGTATTTGGGGTCACTGTAGAACATTTAATGAATTTTATTTGAATGTCTCTTTCAAAGAGGTTGTGGTTAAGGTATTGCTATGTCTGGGATCCAGGGAGAATACTGGCTTTCAGAATTAATGAGGTTTCATTTTCACACAGAGAGAAACCGCAGCCAAAATCAATTGTGCCTGTAGGTTTAGAGCCCTCGAGCACTGTAAGTTCCTCTGCAAACATTTGGACTGCAGCTGCCGTTCTCCTTGCTAGTGCCCTTGAATTTCATTAGTGAGGCCCAGGGGAATGGCCCTCTTGAGCTGGCTCTGATGATGTTGGGCTGTTTTTCTTCTTTCTTGTCATCTTCTAATGGGCAAAATAGAAAAGAGACTACAATCTTAGAAGAAGCCAATGGAACCCTGGAGAATTAGAAAGCAGGAAAATATCTTACTCTGTGTTTCATGCTTTCTGGCTTCTAAAAACTGTCTGCATCATACCCTGCCTTAAAATTAGTGAATC
Source organism: Trachops cirrhosus (assembly GCA_028533065.1). Classification (NCBI taxonomy): domain Eukaryota; kingdom Metazoa; phylum Chordata; class Mammalia; order Chiroptera; family Phyllostomidae; genus Trachops; species Trachops cirrhosus. The sequence continues at coordinate 57,833,253 of CM052538.1, forward strand.
AACCAATATTTGTTAAATACCTGTTTATACAGTTTTGCATTTAGGTGCTAAAGGAGATGCTGAGATTTTTCTTCTTTCAGAGATTTGCTGTGTGGTTAGAGAGATATTTAGCACAACTCCATGACAGGATGCAATGCATTTGTGTTGCAGCTCGCAGAAAGGAGCTGGTGTCGTGAGTCAGTGGAGAGGCATGTGATTTTCAGTCTCTGTAAGGCTATCATATGGCTGTGCCATAATTGGTTTAATCACCCCCTATTATTAGACATTTGGAATATTTTAATTCTTGTTATTATAGAACATACTTTGATGTGGATCTTTGTGTATCTGCCTGTATCTCAAATGATTTCCTTATGGTAGTGTGTTAGAGGGTCCAAAACTAGGAACATTTTGAAGACTCCTGGTATGTACTGTCCAATTATTTTCCAGAAATTTATACTTCCACCAGTTACAGATAAGAGTAACTGTGTTACTATATCCCCAGCAGCTTCAAGTATCATACATTTAAAATCTTCCCTTTATTGCCTGTTCCCCTTGGCCTGGATAATCCTTTAAATCTGTTTAAAGCTTTTTCTGCTGAGAAGTAGTCCATAATCCCCTGTGTGAGTTCATAGTTCTTGGTTAAGTCAAGGGTTCTTAACACTTTAAGATCTTTTTATATCGCCCCTTCACTATTGTGAAATGAAACCCATAGATGATATAACCTCAATATGCACATTTATATAAAAAATGTAAAGTTATAAGTATAAAGTATAGGAGAAATAAATTAAAAACTTTACATTTATTTTAGTATGTTAAAAGCCTGGGCAAGATGCACCTAACAAAGCGATAGTAGTAAATCGTTTGCTCCCTGAGTCACTATGAATGCCACACTACAAACTGGGCCGACATGGCTAGGTAGGTTGGTGACAGACTTTCTGAAATGGTGACTGGCTGTTGGCAGATTTCCAGGAGAACAACAACGAAAAAAGAACTTCTTTTGATTTACACTTGACTTGTAACTATGGAAAATTCAGTGTGTATTATAATTGGGCAAATATATTTTGTGTTCACTGAGTAAGATAGAGCTAGATTTTATACTTAGTAACAGAATTATCACTTTTATGAATGTCACACAGGACATAGAAGACTGCTTGTTGTGTGCAACTGTCTCTCACATTTCAGGGTATTTCGTATCTTTGGTCTCCAGCCGCTAAATTCCAGTAGTACCCCACCGCTGTGTTAATAATTAAAACAAAAACAAAAAATGCCTTCACAGATTTCCAAAATGCCTAGTTATGGTTCCTCTTGAGAACCACTGTAGAGTAATAATATAGCACCCCGCATTTTTTCCAACATGGCATTCATGCTTTAAAGCAAATAAAAATGGGCTTGCTTGTTAAGTTCCTTGCGAAGAGTGACCCTTTCACAGTGCTCTCCCCAGCAACAGGGGTTGGCAGTTACTGATGCCTTGACAATGCTCATCAAGGGAATGAGTTAATATTTAGATGGCTAGATCTTTCAAAATAATTCTCTGTAAGGAGTAGCTTGTATATCCATGGGATAATTTCGGATTCTGGTGAGGAAGCTCTAGTGTTAGGACTAACAATAGTCCACATTTTCTATTAGTAAGCATTTTGCTAAGGGGTTTGCACTATTGTCTTATCTGTTTGCTTCAACAACTCCTTGAGCTAGGCTTACACTTAGTACCCAGTTCCAAGTTATTAAGTGAGGACTTCTGTGACAGAGGTGGGAATGGAGCCCAGGTCCATGTGGCTCCATAGGTAGTGCTCATGGCCACTATACTGTAAGATATTTACTATTGATTAAAACAAGTGGTCTTTATTATATGAACAAAATTTTCTTTTGATCCTAACTGTCTAAGTTTTCTTTGTAATAAGTAAGAATGCTAATAAACTTTCTGACATCTATGGAGATATATGGTTTATCTTATTGAACCTATCATTGAGCTTAAGTTATAATTTGTCATTTCAGACAATCCTTGCATTACATTTATTCTCATATTTGATTTGGTATATAAGCCTAACAATGGAGTGAATTCATTTTTCTACAACTGGGTTTAGGATTTTTGTTTCTATCTCAATAAGTGAGATAGATACATAGTTTCTATTTGTATTTATTTCAGGACTTGGTAAGATGGTTCTGGAAAAAATTAGTCGGGAATCATTCCATGTTTGAGGGTACCTTAGAGCAAATTATATATGGGAATTATCTGTTCCTTAAAAGTTTAACTTACCAAGGAGAGCATCTTCTGTGATAATGTTTTCAATTTTACCTATGGCTTCTTGTCTATTCAAATTTTAGTTTTATTCTCCTTTAGATAATTTTAGTAATTTATATTTTTTCTGGAAATAACTATTTCAAGCATTCAACAATATTAACATAGAACTATACATAGAATTATCATATTAAACAAATTCCTCAGTATCTGCATTTGTATCATCTTTGTCATTTTTAATTTTGTGTCTCATGCTTCTTTTTTCTTTACTTTCTTTTATCTGTATTAGCAAATAGACTGGTATGTCTTTTATATTCTCACATTCTAACCTTCTTTGAAAAATAGTTCTTAAATATATTAATGAATTCTTTTTTATTTTATTATTAGACTTTGATTTTATTTTTACTTAATTATTTCTCATTTTAATACTTTTTTTCTAATTATTAAGTTGATTCTTTAGAGTTTCTTTCTCCGTGTTTCCAGGTACTTTTGTTTTTCTTTCAATAACAAACACAGTTCAGTCTGTGACTTCTTTTGATTGCAGATGTGGCTACAATTTGCACATTTTGATATGCTGTCTTCTCATATTTTGTTATTTTCTAATAGCCCAAGTTATACATTTATCTTTCTTTTTGATATTGTATAAATTATAAGGAAAACATTTTTGTTTTTGAATCTTATGCTTTTGGATCTTTTTGGCATAAGATATTGTTATCAATATGTAGTGTTACTCTATTGCACTAAAGATAACCCACTGACTACTTTTTAATATAGTATAAATACGTAACCCAACTTAGATTAGAACTGATTTTGAATCTTTCATTTGCCCCTCTCCAAAGAATGCCATCCTGCCACGACAATTTTTTTAAGATTAGAATTGCAGCTCTATTTTATTTTTCTATTTAGGTTCGAGATCACGATACCTTACTTGGAAAAGTCTGCAGCAGTGAAACCCTCTCACACATACAATCCGTTACTAACAGTGTCTGGATCAGGTTTCTAATTGATGCTTCTGTTGTAAGAGCTGGTTTCAGAGCTGTTTATCAAGTGGGTAAGAAAACGTATGCTGTCATTTTTTAATGTATAATTTCCATGATTATAACAGTTTTAATTTCTTGAAATACTTTTGTCATTTTACATTCTCAAGTGGCAACAAAAAAATTCTAATAGTAATGCCACATTTCATTATATCCTCGCACATAATCAGAATTTGTGATAAAATTAAGGGCAAGGACCATTTTTCTGACAAACACCGCTCTCATTTTCATGTTTGCAGCTTGTGGGGGTGAAGTAACTGGGGAAGGGGTCATCCGCTCGCCCTTTTATCCTAACGTGTATCCAGGAGAAAGGATCTGCAGGTGGACTGTCCACCAACCCCAAAGCCAAGTAGTTCTTCTCAACTTCACTGGCTTTGAAATTGGAAGATCTGACCATTGTGATACAGATTATATTGAGGTAAGTGTAGAACACCTTCGAATATTTATGTTTGGTTGGGTATTATTAAAAATATTAAAGTTATGTTGTCTTCAAATCAGTTACATGAAACAAAACTAGTTTGTACAGACCACTGTTTCTTATGAATATACATGGAAAAATCCTAAAAAAAATACTAGTTAACTGAATCCAGTGGTGTATAAAAAGAATTATATTCTCATGTATCATGGCCAAGTGGGATTTATCTCAGGAATACAAGATTGGTATACATCCAAAAGTCATTTAATATAAAATGAAATAAAGGAAAAAGCCACGTGATTACCTCAATAGAAGCTGAAAAAGCACTTGACAAAGTCCCAAATCTTTTCATGATAAAAAAACACTCAACAAATTAAGAATAGAAGGATACTTCTTTAATCTGATAAAAGGGTATTTGTAAAGAAAATACCATAGCTAACATCATATTTAATGATGAAACACTAAATGTCTTGCCCCTGTGGTCAGCAAAAAGACAAAGTTATCTATTTTTACAACTTCTCTCCAACATTATACTTGAAATTCTAGCTAGGAAATTAAGCAAGGAAAGGAAATAAAATGCACCCAGAATGAAAAGGAAGGATTTACACTATCTCTATTCACAGATAACATGATCTCGTATATAAAAAAATTCCAAGGGGTAAATGCACACACAAACCATTAGAACTAATAAGCCAATTCAGCCAGTTGCAGGATACAAGATCAAAATGTGAAAATAATTTCTTTTTCTATATACTAGTAGTGAACAATTGGAAAATAAAATCAAGGAAACAATTCTATTTATAATAGCACAAAAGGAATGAATATTGAAAAATACATCTTTTGGAAGACATGTAATACTTGTGTTCCAAAACTCTAAGCCCTTGTTGAAGGATATGAAAGACCTAAATGAATGCAGAGATATCTCCTGTTCATGGATTAGAAGATTTAATGTTGTTAAGATGACAGCACCTCCCAAACTTATCTAAAGCTTCAATTCGATCCTTATCAAAATCCCAGTTGGTCCTTTTGCAAAAATTCACAAGCTGACTGTTAAATTCATGTGGAGATATTATACAAAGGAAATAGAATGACCAAAGCATTCTTAAAAAAGAACAAAATTGGAGGACTCGTACATACTGACTTCAAAACATAAATCAGAGCTACAGTGCTCAAGAAGTGTGTTATCTGAGTAAAGATAAAAATACAAAACAATGGGACACAAGTGACCATCCAGGAATAAATCCGTACCTTTGTGGTCAATGGATTTTTCAAAAGAGTGCAAAGCCATTTCAATGAGAAAAAGTGGTTTTTTGAATAAATGGTGCTGGGTATTTACATGCAAAATTATAAAACTGGACCCCTTCTTACACCATTTACAAAGATTAACTCTAAATGAATCATAGAACTAAATGTGGGAGCTAAAACCCTGAAGTCCCAGAAGAAAACGGTAGTAAGTATCTGTGATTGGCTTAGACAAAGCCTTCTTAGATATGGCACACAAGAACACAGCAAAGGAAAAAATCGAAAAATCGGACTTCATCATTATTTTAAAAAACCTAATTTTTTTTTTTTAAGATTTTATTTATTTATCTTTAGAGGGAAAGGGAAGGAGAGAGGGAGAGAAATATCAATGTATGGTTGCTTCCTGTGCATTCCCTGCTGGGAACTGGCCTGCAACCCAGGCATGTGCCCTGACTGGGAATCGAACCGTGATCTCTTGGTTCACAGGCCCGCACTTAATCCACTAAGCTACACCAGCCAGGGCCTAAAAAACCTAATTTTAAAAATACAGAAAGAATATGAATATATTTCTTCAAAGAAGATATACAAATAACCAGTAAGTACATGAAATATGCTCAGCAAAACTAATCATCAGGGAAATACAAGTCAAACCTAGTGGGTATGAAGCACTGCCTTCTTGTGCTTTGACTTGTTTACAAGGATTAAGAAATTGGAATCCTTTTACATTTGTACACTGCTGGTGAGCCTTTAAAATGGTGCAGTTGCTTTGGAAAAGAGTTGACAGTTTCTCAAAAAGTTAAACATAAAGTTATCATTTGATCCAGCAATTTCACTCCTAAGTATATGAGGTCTGGCCAGAAAAAGTCCACCATTGTTAATATAATGAGACCAGTTTGCACGACATTTATGTAACTGGGCAGCCAAGGAGAGTGGACTGAATGCGCATGTGTGAACAATGATGACTTCACTGTACTAGTCAGTCGAGGCGGTAGATGCCATTGAGTGAGCATGGGTACTGTGTGGTTGCATTCAAAATGACTGAGTAGAGCAACAAATCTGCATCAAATTTTGCATTAAGCTTCAACATTCCTCTATGGAGACTGATTCAGAAGGCTTTTGAGGATGGTGAAATTAGAGCAGCTCAAATAAAAGTGTGGCACAAACTCTCCAAAGATGGTTGAGAACCTACTGGAAGTGATCCATGTTCTAGAAGGCTTGCAATCACCCAGGTCACTCAGCCCTACTACAGCCCAGATTTGGTGCCCTGTGACTTCTGTTTTTTTCCCAAACTAAAATCACCTTTGAAAGGGAAGAGATATCAGACCATCGATGAGATTCAGGAAAATATGACAAGGCAGCTGGTGGTGATTCCAAGAATTTTGCAGAGTGTTTTGAACAGTGGAAGAGATGCTAGGAGAACTGTGTGAGGTCCCAGGGTGCCTAATGTGAAGGCAACTGAGGCATCATTGTCTATGTACAATGTTTCTTGTACCTTGTATCTTCTTCAATAAATATTTCTATTTTTTATATTACATGGCTGGATACTTTCTGGCAGGCCAGACCTGCCATATACCCAAAGGGAACTAAAAAATATGTCTACACAAAAATTTGTACCTGAGTGACTACAATCATTATTTATAATAGCAAAATAGTTTAACAATGTAGGAGTCTATCAACTAATGAATGAATTAATGAAGTGTCTTTTATCCATGAATTGGAATATTATATGACATTCAAAAGGGATGAAGTAATGGCACATAACTTTGAACACATTTTGCTAAGTGAAAGAAGCTAGTCACAAAAGGCCACGCTTGGTCTGAGGCCATTTATCTGAAATGGAGAAGAGACGACGTATCGAGGATGGAATGTAAATGAGTGGCTTCCTGGGGCAGGGGCTTGAGGGGAATGGGGAATGACTAATGGGCACGGGGTTTCTTTTGGGATGACAAAAATATTCTGAAATTGACTTTTACTCTATTAATAAAAGCATTCCAGAAATAATTATCCTTAAAGCAATTTTTCAAAATAAGTACCTAACCATGAATTTGAATATATCTTTTTTTAATCTTAGATTGGTAGCAGTTCCATTTTGGGTTCTACTGAAAATAAAAAATACTGTGGCACAGACATACCTTCATTAATAACATCCACGTACAATTTTCTTTATGTCATGTTTGTGAAAAGTTCTTCTTCTGAAAACCATGGTTTCAGTGCAAAGTTCAGTTCTGCAGATTTGGGTAAGTGATTTTCTCTTTCTTCTGCTTTGTCTCGCAGGCTTATATCAGTGTAAACAATGTAAATAAATTATTATAAAATTTTTATCTATACTGTAGGTGTATACTCATCTACACTATAAATGTTGAGGGTGTACTCAAAGGCAAAATATGTATTTCTTAACAGCATATATTGATAGTTAATTGATGTCTATTAATAAAAGAAAAACCAAGTTTCTGCAGTAGTGTATCAGGAAAGTTTTTCTTTTTGAGCTTTTAAGAGGTTATGAACAAATTCTTTTATCTTGAATATCAGGTAGCTTGTTCTGACAATTATTTTTTTTTTCAATAGAATGTGGAAAAATTCTTACAGAGCCAACAGGAATTATTCAAAGTCCTGGTCATCCAAATATCTACCCCCATGGTATCAACTGTACCTGGTATATATTAGTCCAGCCAGGCTACCTGATAAATTTGATATTCAGGAGATTTCATCTGGAGTTTCATTACAATTGCACAAATGACTATCTAGAAGTTTATGACACTGGTTCTGGGACATCTCTTGGGAGGTGAGATTATTTTGTTTTATTCTTTTTTCCATACAAAAATTTTCTTGCTTCAGTGAAGGATGTTAAAATCCACTGTGTTATGTTATATAAACCAGGTGAGTTAACATGCTTTTCCATGACCATTTCTACATCACTACTCTGTCACCTTGACTTTTCATAATTAAGTTTTGACATATGTGTGTACCCATGAAGGCATCACTAAAATCACATCCGTTATCCCCTAACCCTTCTTTCTGCCCGAGGTCATTTCTTGCTTCCGCACCTTATTCCCATCCTCAGGAAACCCCTAACCTGCTTTCTCCCACTGTAAATTAGTTTGCATATTCTGGAATTGGAATCATACTGTAAATACAACTTTTTTTCTGGCTTTTCCTAGTCAGCGTAATGTTTTAGTTTAGCTTCATGGATCTGAGGGCTTATCATTTAAAACATTTAATTTAAAACATTTTTAGCTATTAGTTCTTGAAATACTTGAAATTCCATCTCCCCTTTCCTCTGAGGACTCTGATTACTTGTATCTTAGGCCATTTGATATTGTCCCACAACTCATGGATACTCTGTTTATTTGATTTTGAGTCTTTGTTCTCTGTGTGTTTCATTTTGGCAAGTTTCTATCGTTACGTGTTCAATCAAGTGCCCTAATCTGTTCTTCTGCATTGTCTGTTCTGCTGTTTACCCCACCACGTGCATTTCTCATCTTAGACATCATAGTTTCCATTTATAGAAGTTGAATTTGGGCCATCTTTGATATCTTTCATGTTTCTACTTTGCATGTTAGTTTTTTCCTCTGGCTTCCAAAACCTGTGGGATTCAGTTACAACTGTTAATGTCTTTGACTGCAAATTCAAGTCATCTGTGACATATCTTGCTATGTTTTGGTTGGTCAGCCTTTCTTCTCATTATGGGTTATATTTTCCTCTTTTCAATGTCTGGTAATGTTTGATAGGATTCCAGACATTTTCAATTTTGTGTTTTTGTGCAATGGACATTATTGTATTTCTTTAGGTATTCTTGAGCCTTTTGGGGGGATGCCCTTAGTTGCTAGAAACAGTTTGACTGTGTCCAGTTTTGCTTTTAAAGTTATATGTTTACCTTCACTGCTTGCTTTTCAGTGTCTCGAAAACCATTGTTTTATATGTTTCAGTTGTTTCAGGACCAAGGTTCTATCCAGCCTCTGTTATAATACCTTTGTTGGAAATAAAAATCTCCTGATTTTTTAATTTCTTTTTTCTTGTATTTCAGTTTTTCATTTATTTTTAAACCTTTTCCCTTTATCATTTTCTTAAGCTTATTTTTTTTAGCTTTTGTTCTTCCTCTTCATTTTTTCTTATTTATCTCTTTCATTTTTTCAAATCATTTTTTTCTTTGTTATGGTACTTGATTCATAATCACTGAAAAATACAGTTTTGCTGAATAGTGTAAACTACTATAATAGTCTTACCCAATTTGGCAGACATAGGTAGGCATATACAGAGACATTTAAAATACTGATTAGCAGACTGACAGATCTCAGAGGGAAGGGGGTGGGAGTGGGGCCGGAAGAGATTAGCCAAAGAATATGTATGCATAGCCGTGGACACTGGCAACAGTGTGGTGAGGGCCAGGGGGAGGGCTGAGGCTGGCTGGAGGAGGGCAAAGGGGAAGGAAACAGAGGAATCTGTAATAGTGTGAAAATTAAAAATAAATAAATAAATAAAATATTAATGAACTCATCTATATTTTGATCAGGATATCAAATCTATTTTAACACTGAAATGGTATTATTACACACTTCTTTTTTTCCTTTCTCCCTCAGAAATTAATTAATCCACTTCCCATATTCAACATTTTGTCTTGTTTTTGTTTCTGTTTTTTCCCTGTCATTGCTTTTGGTTAATTTTACCAAGTGTGCTTAGATTTGTGATTCCTCTTTTCTAGCTGCTTCTTCTTACAGGTGTTCCTCTAGAAAAGTTCTTGTGGCGTGTCTGTGATCACAGTCTACTGTTAGCATTACTGGAATAGTTCTTCTGTGTATGATTGCTCTTATTCAGCAAAAATGTGACATGGCTTAGTAATCAAACTCTTAACCTCTGTGTAGGCTAGCTATTTAATGATAACAGATTCTACCTATATAGGGCTTACTATTCTAGGCACTTTTCTAAGTCTTTTATATACAGTATATTAACTCATAAAATTCTCAAAACAACCCTATAAAGTAGGTACTATCATCATTCCCAGTTTAATGAGGGGAAAACAGGCACAGAGGTTGAGTGATCTGCTCAAAGCCATAATGGCTCTAAGTGATAGGCCTGATGTGAGTTTATGCTTCATGCATTTATGATCTATGGTTTCACTTTGTTGTGAAAGTTTATTACCGTATATTTTGGACTATAAGACACACTCTTTCCTCCCCCCCCCAATTTGGGAGGAATAATGGTTGTTAATGCTGCTGTTGAATTCTGTTTACATTTACATTGGTGAAATATTATGTTATTAAATATTTTACCACATTTTTTGCTTCAAAAATTTTTTTCCTATTTTCCTCTTCTAAAACCTAGATGTGTCTTGTGGTCCTAAAAATATGGTACATTTCTGTTAATAAGTTCAATAATATATTATATGGCAACCTAGTATAGCCTGTAATTTCTAATTTCACTGAACTTATAAATGACAACTTATGTAGCTAGATACACACATAAAACTGTTTGAGGGAGCTTTGCCCCATGTGGCTCAGTTGGTTAGAACATCCTCTCATAACCAAAGGGCTGCAGGTTTGATTCCCGGTCAAGGCACGTACTAGGATGTGGGTTTGATCCCCGGTCCGAGAACATACTGAAGGCAACCAATTGGTGCTTCTGTCTTGCATCGATGTTTCTCTCTCTCCATTCCTCTCTCTCTAAAAGCAGTGTTAAAAGTGTCCTCCTGTGAGGATGAGAAGCAAAACTGTTTCAGGGAAGCAGTCATGACTAAGGTCTTCACAACTTGTTAATGTTTGTGCCTGAAATATATTTGAATTTTTTAAGGGCAATAGGGGCTATTATTATTATTACTTTTTAATATATATCTTAATTTTGGCTTATCATTTCAAGCATACTAAAAAAATTTAAACTTACATTCTTTCTTGGTTTCAAATAGATACTGTGGGAAATCAATCCCACCCTCTCTTACCAGCCATAGCAGCTCATTGAAGATTGTGTTTGTGGCTGACTCGGACCTTGCTTATGAAGGCTTTTTAATAAACTATGAAGCAACTAATGCATCCGCAGGTAACAAAATGGCATTCGTATACTTGGTTACCTTTATACTACATTACAAAATAGTTACTGTGAGAATACTTCATCCCCAAACCTGTGGCACCCAATGAGAGCTATATTTAGAACAAAGGGTAGTGACTTCAGTGTCTTCCCTATTAAAAAAGGGAATAATGATTAGACAAGAGTATCGTAGCAGTGTTAAATTTTCTAATTTTGATCATCGAAAGGTGGTTTTGTAAGAGAATGTTTTTGTTCTTAGGAACTATACACTGATGCCTTCAGGAGTAAAGACAAGCAGTGTTTTCAAATTACTTTCAAGTGGCTCAGAGGATAAGAGAGTGAGCAAGTCAGAGAGGGGAGAGGGGAGACAGGGAAAGCAATGGGGCAACATGCAAATATGTAGTAAATCTGGCTACAAGGAATTCAAGAGCTATTTCTTACAATTTTTCTTTTTAAAAATATGACTATGATCTTTTTTAAAAAAAGATTTTATTTATTTTTTAGAAAGAGGAGAAGGGAGGAAGAGAGGGAGAGAAACATCAGTGTGCTAGAGAATCATTGATCGGTCGCCTCTCCCGAACCCCCACCTGGGGACCTGGCCCGCAACCCAGGCATGTACCCTGACCAGAAATCGAACCAGTGACCTTTTGGTTCACAGGCTGGTGCTCAATCCACTGAGCCACACCAGCCAGGGCACAATTTTTCTATGAGTTTAAAGTTCTACCAAAATAAAACCTCTCTCTTCTACCAAAGAAACCAAACATGGGTTTTGAGAAATTAGAAAAAGAACAATGGCAATAAGAATAAGCAGCTACTACATGGAATTCTATGGCAGGAAATGTAAGCTTTCTTGGCAAAATATACATTTCTAAATTTGACTTCATGAAATTAAACCTTTTCAGCATTTATACCTTTTATTATATTTTTCCTATTATTTAATTCTCATCATTGTTTTTGCTTTTTGTAAATGTAGCATAGGAAACAAATATCCTTAGCAAGGAGGGTCTTTGAGGTAATATGTAAACCAGAGATTCCCCAACCCCAAAGCCTATGGGATTTATGAAAGTGTTACGTTTCTTTAGGATTATGTTCCCACCTGGGATGTGTACCATTTTAGAGTCTGAGTTTTCCTTTTGCGTCATTTTTAGAGAGAGACTTAGTGCTCCAAAATACTATAGAGTGTAAATCTGTAGGAGACAGGTGCTGGCTGAGCATTGCAGCCTGAGGAAGCATGGTGCAATTCACTGCTGCTCCCTGGAAAAGGCCTGGGAGCTTTTCCTGTACCTGGATGTGCTCTCCTTACAAAGTCATGCATCTGGAGAGCTCCAGGTGCTCATCCTTTAAAGTCCCCACTCCCATGAATAATCAATTCACTAATGAATGAATTAATTAAAAAATCTCTCATTCAGAATCCCTACCCAATTTCTCAGTTATTTCTCCTCAGACTGGATAGCTACTAATTTTCTTTTCAGGCAAAACTGCTCTCCTCTGTAGTTATTCAAGTGCTATGTTTTGGTAGCATGGCTTCAGATCTCCTCAGAATCCTGAGTGTGAGAGAATCATATGCCTTTCTGTCTCGTGGGGTCCTTTCTAGGAAACAGTTCATTATCCAGCTCAAACCCATGGGAAATTAAATCCACAGCGATTAAAACAGGTTATTTTATGCGACTGACACATTTGATGGACTTTTTTTCACGTGTTTAATATCCAATGACCAAAATTGACTTTTCAAAAAGTTATAGTGTGCATACAATATCCATGCTTTTGTAGTTGTTTCTGCCTCGTGTATTTGGCCTGAATCACACTGAATATTCAATTATGATTTGGAAGAAGTCACTTGAACTCTCCGGGCTGCAGTTTTCTCATCTGTAAAATGAAGAGTTTGGATCCGATGATCTTTGAGATCTAGCTTTAATCAACTGCATTCATGCAGTTTAATTTGCTGCATGAATAAACTAGCTATATCTTAGATAACAGACAAAGCAGGCAGGGACTCCTGAAAATGTTATGGAAAACTTTGTAATAATATGCAAAGTAAGATATATCTCCACAATGACTAACACAGCTCTGCTCACACCACATGAGCTATTAAGGCAATACCTAGGGCAGGAAGAACCAAGAACAATCAAAATAATCTGACAGGGAGGATGTTAAATTCTAATTAAATAATTTTTCTTCAAAAAGATAACATACAGGTAAAATAAAAGTAAGTCAAGAAAAAGGAAAGAAGCAAGCTGGACAGAAAGGGAAATTGATAGAGAAAAAGAACGTAAGGTAAGTGATAAAAGGGAAGAGGACCCTTAGGGGCAGACTAGGAAGACTCTCCAGTCTGCCCCCCTGAGTGCTGGTCATTACTTCGGCCTTCGTTTGGTCAGACAGGGCTGACATCACAGTCCAGGGAGTGCCCGCTTTCCACCCCTTGGCTAAGCCAGGCTGGTCACTGGGCGCTTGTCTTTTTGTGCTTGGAAGAACTGGCCCAGCCTCTGGAGGCTGCTGTGGGGGTTGGGCTGGTGACAGCCAGGTGGTGGGGGCGCCCTCCAGGCAGCCTGTGCCCTAGTGAGTTCCCACCTGGAAATAGAGAGGTGTTAGGACACTTTCTTTTTCAGTTGTCCTTTGTTATATTTTCTGCAGAATAAAACAGTATCATGGAAAAGCGTTCATGGAAGCTCAATCATTGGCTCTCATTCTATTTTATTGCTCGAGCAGAAGTTATTTTCAGAACAATAATGACAGTTTTGGGTACTTGATTTCTAGTTCCTCGGCATAACAGGTGTGAGTTTCTTGGCCGAAGTCTTGCCTGTCTTGATCTGATAAAGGTTAAATTTTCTGACTTGAATCCAGTTACTTTTCCATCTGTAGTGCAGGCTGTGATGTCAGCCTCTAAGTATGTGTTTGGGAGGAAAGATATGGGCTTCTGGTCATTACTTTGATTCTGTTCCTCATCACTGTTTCTGCCGTGGTCCAGATGTGCCTGGGCAAATAGAAACAAAAAGTAACAAGAGCTTGTTGCTAGAAACTCAAGATTTTCTTGGTAACTGATCATAAGACTAGGTTTTAAATGTTTGCTAATCTAAAGTTTGAAATATTTGAATTTTGAGAGATTACTTGACTCATTTAATTTGTAAATTAAATCCAGTGATGCAGTGTTCCCAAACTACTCTTCTTAAGAAACTTGGGGTGGAATTTTCTTATTACAAATTTAATTGATTAGTTAACTTTACTGATTTAAATGGTGATTTTATAGTCTATCAACATCTACTGCATATATATTAATACAGTCTTGCCAAGAGAGAACTTTAAAAGTATAAGAAAGAATTGAGAAATATACTTTATGCATTTTGTACTTGAACATTAGATGAAAACCCATGTAATATCTAGTTCAATGTTTTTCAGACATTAAAACGTTTATGACTCATTAGTGGGCCATGACATTAACTTATTAGGTGACTACCTACATTTGCTAAGATTATGGAGTAGCACAGAAAGTATCAGATTTATTGTACCAAGTGAGGTGTTATATCATGAAACCTGTTTGCAATATCTATGAGTGTGTGTGATTGATGTAGATATATTTTTATGGTATGTCAGAAAGTTTGAAACACTAATCTAGTCCAATTACCTGATTTTTTACATGAGGGAAATTGAAGTCCAGAATTGAGTTTATCCTCTGAAGAAGACACAGCTTGTCGGTTTAGAAGCCAAACCCAAGCAATCCAGTGATGTGGATCCTGGTGGGCAGGATCCCTGTGCTGTGGCTGCTATGAACAAATACACACAGACTACAGAAGTCTGTAGGTTCCCTCCTGTGGAGGGAAAGGGACGGCATGGCCGCTGTCTGAGACAGAGAGGGTGCCTTGGCCCCTGCCTGGACAGGCTTTTATTGCTTCTCTGGGTACATTACATTGAGGATGGTCCTCATTTACTATGCACAGGTTCGCTGCAGGGGATTACCTTTTACTGATAACAAAGGAAAGAATGTTACTAATTACTTCAAAGAGAAGGATGTTGCAGACCAAGGGGAAAAGTGGTTGGACTGGTTACACTCCATACTTGGGAGGTTTAGCACAAATCTTAGGAAGTTACAGTAAGCACTTGCTGCCTCAATTTGGGGTGAAGGAGTTTTAGCAAAAGCAAGTCTCATAGCAGGCTAGGTACAATGCAGGCCTGATTACCCACGGGAAAACCTCTCCGTGGGCGTGGATCCTGTGTGCCACTCGCTCCCCACTGGTTTTCTACATGGGGGCTGAGCTACATTCCCACGCCATGCAAAATGGCTCCCTGTAATCCAGTCCCAACATCCAGTCTGTTTTGCCATCTCTAGATTAGCTTTTGGAAATGCTCTAAGGGTGTCCAACCTTTTGGCGTCTCTGGGCCACAGTGGAAGAAGAGTTGTCTTGTGCCACACATTAAATACATTGTGACATATAAACACAAAAAAATCTCATAGTGTTTTAAGTAAATTTATGGTTTTGTGTTAGGCTGCATTCATAGCCATCCTGGGCCACATGCGGCCCACCGGCCGTGAGCTGGACACCCCTGCACCCTGCACGTTGCACCACTGGTAATGTTCAGTTCACAGCTATGGCAGAATTGTGGTAGACTTTCCCATTTTCTTAAAATAGAAGTGCTTTATAGTTGTCTGGTGAAATGGCCAGGAACTGTCAGAATCACATCAAATAGGGTTAAAAATGGGCCCTAGTGGATTTCCCAGTTTTTTTCTCAGTGAGGAGTTCCTGCCTACCCCTACCCCAGTGTGTTCAGTGCTGTTTCTCATCAGTCACCTCAGAATGATGAAGATGCATCTGAGGGTAGTCAAGAAATAACTGCCAGAAGGGCAAAATAATGTTTCTTTAGAAAAAATGCACACAGAGAGTTCTGATTCTGTTTTAAAAGTTAAATCCAGTAGAACAATGCTCCCAAATTCTATTGTTCATGAGAAACTTAGGGTGGGACTTTCTCATTCCAAATTCATGTATCAGGGTCCCACCCAGGAATTCTTATTCAAATAGGTCTGGGGGTGTTTTCGCCAAGCAATTCCAATGATTCTAGGGAAACTTTGCAGTTCCTTAAGACTCTGACAGCCAAGTTGCAGCGCATAAATTGCTATGCAATTACAACAGAGATGTAATTGTGGACAGGACTGCACCTGCTCATGGTGGAAAGTACTTCCCACGCTGCGCCGAAAGAAGTCAGAAGTCTTGGTTCTAGCTCCAGCTCTGGTACCAGCTGGGGAGGCTCTGGGCACGTCAGAGCCTCGCTGGTTGTTTCCACCTTTAATTCTGTGTTTTCTGCTATGAGATATTCAGATACTTTTCCCCTCTTGAAAGGGTTTTTAGTAAGTCTATTGATCTTTTAACAATTTATTTTTTTAATGGTCAGAAGTTTTCCATACTTTTATATACATGGGTATCCCAGCACTTCTCAGCCCAAACTTAGTTATCATTTAATTTCTTAATCCTTGGAATGAAAGTGCTAAAGAAAACATCTAATCATGATATTCCTAGTCCTCTACTCACTCTCATTTATGAACTGACATTTCCTGCACAGAGAAACCAGGAGTTATTAAAAAGCATGGGATTTGGAAAGAGGGGTTGGGTTTGAATTTGTATCTTTGGCAAGTCCAAACTAAGTGATTTTAGAACTTAACCTCCAGGGGTCTCAGATCCCTTATCCACACCTCTCTAAAAAGCAGAGGTTATAATGACCGCTGTTTCACATAGCTGGGGAAGATAAAATGGTACATTCTATGAATATTACATAATAGCTGTAAAGCACGGTGTCTGTGCCTGGTTTCAAATGTA
The DNA here is from genome assembly GCA_028533065.1 of Trachops cirrhosus. Classification (NCBI taxonomy): domain Eukaryota; kingdom Metazoa; phylum Chordata; class Mammalia; order Chiroptera; family Phyllostomidae; genus Trachops; species Trachops cirrhosus. The sequence goes on from CM052538.1 coordinate 57,849,978, forward strand.
ATGACCGGTGTCCAAGTGCAATTGTACAATAGCTGCTCTAGTGAGTTAGCTGATATTCCTATTCATCTGACTTGGTCAACTATGAGGAAGAGTAAAAAGCCATGCCTGTTACTACCTAGCAGCAGATTGTAGAGCAAAATGTTAGATTTTAATTAGGGAGCCTTCTTCTTTCCTAAGGGAGGAATTGGATCTGTAATTTTACCTTCCCTCAGAGATTCACTTGGGAAAATGTATCAAATATGCCAATAGAAGTGGATGGTTCCTGCTTTGACTATTATTAAGCAATATCTAGAAAATTTGAAGTCATGTGTATTCAAGCAGACACAAAATGACTCATGACTGATTTTAGAAAGTACCACTTAGAGATCGATCCCTAATGTAATTGGATAACCACGTAATTACATGAGGCAAAGAAGGGAGGTGATGGGGCAGTTACCCATAATCTAGGGTCTCCCTAAGAAATACATCCTTAAATGCACAAGATCCCTGTGTCCTACCCCTGTCACCCAAATCGTGTGGGACTGATACCATTGGTGCTTTGTGGGTTGGAGGGGTTATCCGTGCCTTGGAACTTTTCCCTTTCATAACAAGTTGAAAAACTTACTAAAACTTATTTGAGCATGCTTAATGGAGGCATAGATGCATTGTGATTTTTTAGAAAGATATAGCTTTGTGATTTTGTAATGGTCCACAGAGGAAATTTGTATATTTTCTCTCTTCTTTCTTAACTTTTTTTTTTTGAGGTTGGTAAGAAAGATATGCAGGGCTTATCTATCGTTGTCTTTGATCTTCAGAGATGTGCTTTTCCATTGCTAGCTCAGTTGAATATAGTGGGTGGAAGAAATAATACTTTTCTTTTTCATCTCTTTGTAAATGTTGTTAGAGTATCATAAAAGGCAAACTGCCACTGGATATGAGTTTTCCTTTGGCAACATAAGTCATAAACAAAAGGCATTTTTTATGTTTGCATTTCGTATTGATATAGTAAGAATTATGCCAACACACAATTGTGAGAATAGATTCAATTTTAATTATTTGTGCTTATTGCAAAGTATAAGAGGAAACCAAAGTCTAACATTCACATTTCTCTGTATTAGTATTATTCTAAAAAGAGGCATTTTTTTCTCTCAAGGGAAGAAAACATAAACCTTGTGTACAGACTTCAGTGTTAGATAAGAGGAGTTACTAGCTTTTGAAGCAATAGACACATTAAGTTCTGTGAACCAGTGTTTTTCTCTATGTAAAATTAGGTATGTGAAACTCATAACTACAACTAAATTTTAATATTAAATATTCTATTGTTAATTTTATAGCAGGTGTAACTTCAAAAACATTGTTTTTATTCTATTTTAAATTTATATATTATTTATTAGATATTTGAATTACTTAGTGGATTTCCTTTAGAGAACTCAACCTGTTTTCACACAGAACTTACACACTTTTAACCCTGAGGAGGTCACGGCTGATCTGAGAGATATGAACTCTTTTCTTAAATATTGTTCCATATATTGAGTATGTACGTTCAAGGTCATGGTTAGCTGTGTGTTTGTAGGTGACTAATGCCAAGCCATAACGTTTAAGCTGGCGGTTTGGTTATAACATGTGTTTTGTAAGGGCATGTGGTATTTGATAGTAAATCGTGTCTGAGAGACACCGCAAACTCCAGTCTGTGTTGGTGCCTTGAGCACAGCAATATCGATTGTGATGACTGTTAGAGATGCTCTGCAAAGCCAACTATTAAAGGTTCTGGCTAATTAATGCTAAAGATGGTTTTTGCTTGCATTTTTAGCAATATTCATGTTTCCACCATTTGAAAAGCAAAAATTTTATTTTTCATGGTTTTATATGTATTTATTTAATATTTTCTAGATTGTAACTGAAAATAAATAAAAATCATGTCTTTTATTATATAAATAAATGCAAATTTGCAGTGTTTTTAAAGTTTTTTTTCAGATTTCAGCACATGCTAGTAATGAGTGTATCTCTCTGATACACACTACCTGTGCTGTAATTTTTTTGACTGTGACCTTCAGAGACTTTAACGTAAATAGATTTTTATTTTGTAATTTTATTAGGTAAAATTCATTTGTAGTTTTAATAAATGTGTGCACCCATGTAATCACTACTCCATTCAAAATATATAATACTTTTATCATCCCAGAAAGTATCCTAGGGTCTCCTTGATGGATCCCTCTACATGTTCCATTTCCACACCTGCAAGCCTGATTATTATCACTGTTGGTTAGTTCTGCCTGGTCAATACACAGGTATGAGTGGGAACACACAGTATGCACTCTTTTCTGTTTGGCTTTTCTTTCTTTTTTTTTAATTTATTTTTTATTTTTTATTTATTTTTATTTTTTTAAAGATTTTATTTATTTATCTTTAGAGGGGAAGGGAAGAAGAGAGGGAGAGAAATATCAATGTATGGTTGCTTCCTGTGCATTCCCTGCTGGGAACTGGCCTGCAACCCAGGCATGTGCCCTGACTGGGACTCGAACCGTGGTCTCTTGGTTCACAGGCCCGCGCTTAATCCACTAAGCTACACCAGCCAGGGCTCTTTCTTTCTTTTTTTAAACTTTTTTTATTGATGTTCTAATATAGTCATCTCCATTTTCCCACCACAACTTTCCCCCACCCTACACACACCCACCTCCCACCCTCAATCCCACCCTCAATCCCTCCCCAGTTGGCCCTGTCCATGGGTCCCTCATTCATGTTCATTTACGTCCCCTTCCCTTCTTTCCCATGTGACTTCCCTCCCCCCTCCCCTCTAGTTACTGTCAGTTTGTTGTCTATTTCAATGTCTCTGGTTATATTTTCCTTGCCAGTGTGTTTTGTTGATTAGGTTCCACTTATAGGTGAGATCATATGGTATTTGTCTTTCACTGCCTGGCTTACTTCACTCTTTGGGTTTTTACATTTAGCATAATGCTTCTCTAATTTCTTTATGTGGTTCTATTTATAGCCAGTTTTTTCTTTTAATTAATGAATAACCTTTGATTGTATGGAAATATCACAATTTGATTATCTGGACAGTTGGGTTGTTTCTAGTTTTTAGCTATTATGAAATAAGCTGCTATGAACATTGATATAAAAGTTTTTTGTGGACTTATGTTATCCTTTCTCTTGGGCAACACCTAAGAGTAGAATTTCTGGGTCACATATTAATGTTATATTTTATGAGAAACTGCTAGACATTTTTCCCAAAGTGGTTATATCATTTTATATTCCCGCCTGCAATGAATGAGAAGCCTACTTTCTCCACATCTTTGCTAACCCTTGGTACTATCAGTCTTTTAATTTTTAGCCTCTAGTAGTTCTGTAGTGGTGCCTCACTGTTGTTTTAATTTGTATGTCTCTGGTGCCTAATAGTGCTGGATACCTTTTCACATACTTATTGATAATTTACATGTCTTGTTTTGTGAGGTGTTCATTAAAATAGCCTTGTTCATTTTTGTTTGTGTTTTTTGTCTTGTTATATGTTATATATTCTGGATACAAGAATATATAAATGTATTTCTCAGATAAATGTATTTCTCAGAATATATAAGTGCTTTCTCAGATAAATGTATTGCAAATATTTTCTCCCAGTGTGTACAGCTAATCTTTTATTTTTCTTATGGTATCACTTGAAGTCTAATATGTCTTTTTCTTTTGTGGTTAGTGTGTGTGTGTGTACGTGTGTTGGCTAAGAAATGTATGCCTACTAAAGTTGTGAATATTTTCCCTTGTGCATTTTTATACAAATTTTATAGTTTGATTTTCTTTACTTTTATGTTTATAATCCATTTTGAGTTAATTTTTCTGTATCATATGAGTTATGTACCCAAGTTTGTTTGTTTGCTTATCAAATGCTATTTAATTATTTGAACACTATTTTTGAAAGATTCTTATGTTGTATGCTGTTTCTTATTAAACTCAGTTATTAGTTCCAGTAAATTTTTAACAAATTCCTTAGTGTATTCTATAGTCAATCATATCTGTGAATAAGGACAGTTCTTCTTTTTAATATCTCTCTGTCTCTCCCTCTTTGCCTTATTTGCCGTGACTAGTACCTTCTGTATGATGTTGACTAGAAAGAATGAGATTGGACACGCTGGTCTTGTTTTTAGCCTTGAGGGGAAAGCGTTTGGTCCTTTGCTACTGAAGAATGATGTTACGTTTGGGTCTACATAGATGCCTTCCTCTTCTTTGTTACTTTTCCACCTGGTTTTTGGATTTCCATTTTATTTCCTTCATTGGCTTTTCAATGATACCTCGTTTTTGTGGGCTTGTTCAAAGGCTAACAATATACGTTCTTAACTTATCAGTAAGTTTGCTTAGAGTCAGTAAGTTACTGCTTCACACTTCACATCTTCTATTGAATCTGACACTTTACATTTCACACATTCCTCTTGCCATTTCACAAAAAATATGGGACATAAAGAGGAAAAGGACACATTGTACACAGGGAGACCATGGGTAGGAATGACAGCTGGGTTCTGAATAGAGACAATTGTGCTAAAAAGGAAATGGGACACATTATTAAAGGGTTGGGGGGAAGATTTAATTATCCAGCAAAAAGTGTTTTCAAATTGATAGGGCAAAAAAGACATTTTTAGACAAACAGAAGTTGAGAGACTTTATCACTAGAATACTTATACTACATGAAATACTAACAATGTCCATCACACCAAAGGGGAATTATACCAAAGAGAAATATGTATCTACAAGAAGGAATGAAGAACACCAGAAGTGGTAAATAACTGGAAAAATATAAAGATTGCTTTTTCTTCTCATTATTTCTTCAAAAGACAACTAATGATTCAAAGCAAAAATAATAGCAAGTTAGAATTTATAATATAAATAGAATGAAATGATATAGCTAAAAGTGCATTAAAAGGGGGCAGGTAGACAGAATTACATTATTCTTATGATTGCTATGGAGAGGGACTAGTCTAGTACCAGTTACTTGTCATGGCTGGAAGCAGACATTTCTACAATTAAGAATTAATACATCTTATAAAAACATTAAAGAATCTCATCTGACTCAGGAGAGAGGATGGGAAGGAGAGGAAAAATGAGGTGAGGGAAGTGGAGGGAGTACTAGGGTGGGAGGAAATTAGATAGTTGTCCCACCCCTCTCAGTTTTTAATACCTCATGCAATATAATTTTAACAAGTGCTTGCTAGATGTGATCTGGGCCAGGAGTATGATAAGTGAAAGTTAATGGTTAATAAGGTGCTGTTTATATTCGAGGACCTAGTAGAGGAAATATATTCATGTAAGAATAGCTGCAATAAAATATGTTTGGGACTCAAATTACTGTTTGCATAAAGTTTTATTGAGCAAAAGGAAATTAATTTTACTTGGGTAGGAAAGGCTTCACAAAGGAAGTGATACTTGAATTTGACCTTAAATGATAGGTAAGAGTGTATTTGTTAAAGGGTGTGTTGAGGAGGGGAAGTTGTTAGATAAAGCATTTCAGACAAAGTGAAGTATAAATATCATTTGAATACATTAGAGAATATGTTTATCTTTGTGCCAGCCACAGAAAAGAAGATTGATATGTAAATCAAAATTTCAGCAAGGATTAACAAACAAACACCTTGATGCAGCAATAATGACTTGCATCTGGGCAAGGTACAGGAAAATTACTCATCACTACTTCTCAAAAATTTCATTAAATTAGGTTTCTTTACGTGGGAACCTGATTATACATTCCATTCTGCTGCAGACTTATTGCAAGTTGCATTAGAAATATTCAGTACATTTGTATTTCCCCTCTGGGAGTAGAGTGGGTAAGCAAGAAACATTATCCCTTTAAGTGCACGTGACAGGAACAGATAATTTGCTAGATATTTGATTTACTGGCTAAAGCTATCTGAATGTTGGAGTAGTCAGTGAGTCTCAGTTCTGCCAGCTCAGCCCAGCTCAAAAAATGTCACATGGACATAATGTCCATGTAATCCATGAATTTTTATTTTAGTACTGGGTCTGAAATACTTAATCACCTCTGTTCTCACTGCTCTCACTCTGCCCCTCCTCCTTCCTCCCCTGTCTTCTCCTGATTTTTGTCCTCCCTCCCTCCTTTTCTTCCTTTCTTTACCCTTGAAGAAATATCTTGACAAATTATACAAAAATAAACAAAAGCCATGATCAGTGTGGCTCAGGTAGATGGGCATTGTTCTGCAAAGCAAAAGATCACTGGTTCGATTCCCAGTCAGGGCACATGCATGGGTGGCAGGTTCTGTCCCAGGATGGCACATGTGCAAGGGGCAACTGGTCAATGTTTCTCTCTCACATCAATGTTTCTTTCTCTCCCTCTCTTTACCCCTTTCTTTCCCTCTCTTTCAAAATAAAATAAATAAAATCTTTAAAAAATTACATAAAAGTATACAAAAATATTACTGTTGATTCCTTTAATACAGTAAAGCCTTGATTGCTTACTGCTTAAAATAGAGTAAAATAAATAGTTGGTGAATGCCTGTTACTCTGAGAGCTATACGTAGACAGTAGAACCTGCAATATTTCCTGTAGGTCTCTGTGCATTCAATACCAGAGGTTCCTCTGTTCTTTTCTGAGTGTGATTACACAATAGCAGCTGGGGAAATAGCACACATAAACATCCTTTTTTTCTTTTTTACTAATGATTAAGTTAATAGTTTATTCTCCACCCAAACCTTTCAGTAGGAGATCTGTGTCTACTCCTGCACCCTACATTTATATTAGTAGGGTTAATTGAAGATACATTAACAATGCTTTCAAACCAGATTTTCTTTGAGAAATATCTCAGAGTCGGAGAGCATCAGGATTGAGTGGGTTGGGTAGTAAATATGGAATCTGAAGGACTGACTAGGTAAAGTTAAACTCAAAGTATTTCAATAGAACAGTTAGTATTTATTTAGGACAAAGATTGTCCAAGTACTGTGTAAATGTTTTATGTGATCTCATTTATTCCTCATAATTTATGCTCATTTTTCTTATAACTTTCTGGTCTAGTTTGAAACATAATGTTGATTACTACCATTTATTGAGTACATACCCTGTGCCAAAGCCTTTAATTGCTTTGTCTCTAAGTTTTACATGCATACTCACAGATAGTCACCGTCTCCATTTTAGAGGTGGAGCTCAGAGAGGTGAAGTAACTTGTCCAAGGTTCACAGCTTGTCTGCGTTTGAGCTGGCATTGATTCGTGGTCACTCTGGTCCCAAGTCTCATCTGTTCCTCACTTCATGACTGAGGTGCCTGCTTTGTCATTTCTCATAAATCCATGCTTTAGTGAAAACCATTTGAAAGGAAGCTTATGAGAAGGAGAACAGAATTAAATTATTTCTAGGCCCTGTCTATGATTTTGGTAGTGGAACCTCATTTTTAATGTTTATGGTAATTCGCATGAATTAGAAAAATTATAACACTCCCAAAAACATAAAAATTTGTTCACTTATATATATAACACATTTCCACTACTTAGCTTGAGTTTACTATAATAATTGTTTTTGACTTTGAGATTTCAAAAACTCCATTTTGAAATAAAATTATTCTTTGAACATTCCAGAATGGCCTATTAAAAATCAAATGCTTTGGCATAAATTAACCGAGTGTATATTACTGAATGTTTTATGAATGTAGTGTAATATTTTTTATTTTCCCTGTCGTGGTCTTTTACTTTTCACAGTATGCTTGGAAGACTATACAGAAGACTCTGGTACACTCACTTCTCCGAACTTCCCCAGCAACTACCCCGACAACTGGCACTGCATTTACAGGATCTCGGTGGGAACCAGCCAACAGATCGCGCTGAACTTCACGGCCTTCAACTTGGAGGAGGCCATTGGGGGAGAATGTGTAGCAGATTTCGTGGAAATCAGGTATGCACCTTTATTTCATCATAATGTTTCTCACTATTTTTATTCATAATCTTTCCTGGAAAGGTTAATGAAAAAATATAGAAATTCTCTATAAAGCTCCTTGTAGTACTCTTTTTTGTAAGATATACATTTTGTTATTTGGAGTCTGACTTACTAGAAGAAGAACAGAAAATTATGTTAGATTCTGTGATTATTTTGAAAGGATTCTTTAACTGGGACTATTTGAAAATAGACTCCAGATTTTATTTGGGCACAGTAAACAAATGTACTACCACTCTGAAATTAGATACTTGCTATTGTTGAATAATTAATTACTTTATGTAAAATCAGTTTAAATTTTAAGCTGTTCAGTGTCCACTTAGTCTATATCACAAAATGATGCTTAAACAGCAACTTTATCTTAAGGTTTTCACAGAGTTTATGTGTTCAGATAATGGAAGCCTAGACTTACCAATTTCAGTGCAAGACATCTTTTCTTTAAATCTTTGCTACTTTGAAAGAACATGGTTAGCAAGTTGTATTTGCAGTAAAGGTAAGTTAGCCTGTCTACTGACATCTCTCCAGATCTTTTTTTTTTTTTAAAGATTTTATTTATTTATCTTCAGAGGGAAAGGGAAGGAGAGAGGGAGAGAAATATCAATGTATGGTTGCTTCCTGTGCATTCCCTACTGGGAACTGGCCTGCAACCCAGGCATGTGCCCTGACTGGGAATCGAACCGTGGTCTCTTGGTTCACAGGCCCGCGCTTAATCCACTAAGCTATACCAGCCAGGGCTCTCCAGATCTTTAAATGAGTTAAATTTGGCTAATCGATTTATTAGAAATGTGTTGAATATTTTATTTAGCATTTTAAAAGCCTGGAATCTTACACTATTTTATGGTAAATTTTATTCTATGATATAAAGGAACTAAAAAGAAATCACAATTGTACCATATCATTCTAAAATAACATAATTGTCTTAATTTACAAAAATTAATCATTGGGTGTTAGTGTTGAGTGAATCCTTTTTCTAAAAGAAGCTACAGATTATAAACTAGAATTAAGACTCCAGAAGTTCTTGAAGACAGAATTATTTTTAAAATTTTGCCATGTAAATCAAATATGATATATTTTAAATATTTTCTTTGAAGAAAAATTTTTAAAGGAAAACATGTCAGGCTTCCTCTGTAAAATTAAACAACATTTTTTTATACTTTTAATAATTATGTTTTTTTTAATCTGGTATTCTCTGACATTTGCCAGACACTGTACTTGAGTAGGAGAAGACTAAACACTTTGTCTCAGTTTGTAGTTGACTATGGAAAATGTTATGCCAACCATAAATGATGGTTATTCATTATTAAATTATTCAATACTACTTCATGAATTGAAAACTTGAAGTGATGCTTTTTCGGAGTATTTTTGGGAGACATTGATTGGCATAAACTAATCTGTTTGTAATCTCAAAGTTCAAATAATTTTAAGTGTTTATACAGTAATATTATCAATAACCCAGTAAATGTTCACACCTGTATTTTCTTACAGAGATGGAGGCTATGAAACTTCACCATTCCTGGGAAAATATTGTGGCCCAAACCCACCTCCAAGAATCATCTCTCACAGTAACAAATTATGGTTGCAATTTAAGAGCGATTCTTTTGACTCAGAGTCTGGATTCTCAGCTTACTGGGAGGGATCACTAACAGGTAAATAGCAAAGAGCTATCTTTTATTGGTGAGTCCAATTGAGTTGGTTTCTTGGTTTTTGCATTGTCATTCTCTTATTCATATTTTTCCATCTGTATTTTGTGATTACTACATGTAATAAACTTCAACATTGTAAATATTTCTGAATTAATAGCAGCCTTTTATTTTTGAAAGACAAAGTAAGGGAAAATGTTCTAGCTCCCTGGTATATTTCATTAAGCTGGTCATCTTGGTCAGGAAAGGAAAGTACATTGACATGAATTGGGATTCTAGGCTAGCTGCTCTTTGGTGATGTAGTTGTTTTGAAATTTTGGTTAGAAGGAGGAGAAACAATAGCACCAGTTTAATATAGATAAGAAGGTTCAGTTTACCAGAAAGAAAGGGAATGCATCACTGCATCTCTTTCTCCGACAGGCTGCGGGGGCAATCTCACCACTCCCACGGGCACGTTCACGTCTCCCAACTACCCGATGCCCTATTACCACAGCTCCGAGTGCAACTGGTTGTTGAAGTCCAGCCATGGCAGCCCGTTTGAACTGGAATTTGAAGAGTTTCACTTGGAGCATCATCCAAACTGCACTTTAGATTATCTGGCTGTATGTATACAAGTTTCAGTCATATCATCCAAATCATCCACTGCTTCCTCCTCGCCCGACACACATAAGTGCATTTGTTTTTATTTTTGAGATTTGAGAGAGGGGAACATTTACATAAAATATCCACATAAACATTTTAAACAGAATAAAAAATTAAAAGAAAATTTGATGAAAATGACTTGTCTTCTAAGTATAGCCTGTATTACTGAATGACGAGGTATTTGGATACATGTGTTAAAATATATTGAATGTAAACTATATATGCACTAAATATTAAGATATATTAAATATGATTAAAAGCCTACTGAAAGGGATTATGAGTTTTATCACAATTATTATCTATGTACTTTCTATATATACAGTGCAAAATGACAATTTAGAGGACTACATGGTGAGTTAGAAAACGTAATTGAAGTCATCCACGTATGGCTTTTTACAGTGCCAGCAATTCTGCCTTTTCCATTAAAAACAATCTAAATTTAAAAATTTATTAAAATGTTATACATTATAAACTATGAAATAAAAAAGCAAGGAGGACCACTGATAACAGGTATGGTCTCAAAAATATGTATTAGTCTTTTATTTTTCAATCTTCAGATTTCAACCTGGGTTCACACCGTTACTACTATATGCAGCCATGACTACTATATGCAGCCGTGACTAAGTGGCCCGAGTTCATGGCCCAGATCTGTAGACATTTAAATGTAATTTTTAAAGATATTTTGATTCAGGACCAGTCTTTTGTTATGTCATATATGTATTTCTTCCCCAGTTCTTAAAGATTGCAGTTGCCTTTACATAATATTTAAAGCCATGTCATCTGACATTTACAATGTTTTACTAAAGGTATATGATGGCCCAAGTACCAGCTCTCATCTGCTCACTCAGCTTTGTGGGGATGAGAAACCACCTCTCATTCGATCTAGTGGAGACAGCATGTTTTTAAAACTGAGGACAGATGAAGGTCAACAAGGAGGTGGCTTCCTGGCCAAATACCAGCAGAGTAAGTATGTATACTGGCTGCTTGATGCCTGTAGTGGGCCTTCAATCTTTTGATGAATGAAACAAATGAAAATAAGGATAAGCAACTTGTTTGAGCCATTAAAATAAATCTTATCTCCTTACTGAGAAAATTTTAACTACTTGAGGGAGAAATGTTCATGCATTAAATTTATCATATAACTAAAACATGCGGTAAGCTATAAAAACTTAGAAAAATATTTAATAGGCTGAAATAGTTGCAATGCAGCTAAAGATCAGTTTAACAGAGTAATAGCTAATGAGTTTTCATTTGTATCAAACATTGTGATCTTCTAATTAGATATTATTCCATTGTACATGCTATCTCCCACACATTTTTTTTTTGTCTTGTACTGCAAAAGGTACTATGGGCCTTGTGAGTCACACATAGAATAGGTACATCTTTTACTGTGGAAAAATCTGGTCTTTGTAGAGATGTCATATTAAAATCTGCTTTCCCATAAGGCTGCCTGGTGGGATTAAAGTTTTGAACAGAGTCCAGGGGCTGAGGGGTTTATCCTGCCTGGGAAGGTCACTTTTCTTCTCTGAGGTTCCATGACTTTTTCTCTTAAAAAAAAAAGATTCAATTAGGTGATTGTGAAAGCCCCTTTCTAGCTCTAGAATTAAATTTTCCAGCTAGCTTCAAAATGGACATTCAAGGAACAAGGTTTTCTTGATTTGTTACTTAATAAACACTTCTGTTTTTGAAAGTACCATTCCTTGTCCCACTAAATCTAACTTTATTAATAATTTTGACACAACTACCTAAAAATGGAATTGAAGTCACAAAATTATAATCTGAATTTACAATATCCCTTTGGATTAGTTGAGAATATTTATGTTTAACTTTGTATAAATTTGAAGATTCACTTCACTTATATGTGGAGGTTAGGCTGAATTGTAGAGCGTTTTGAATACTGAGTTTTAATTATATATAGTTTATTCTTTAGAAATTCATCATTAGTGCATGAAAAGCCCTCCCAAATTTTAGCAAGAGTATATCTGGTTGAGCATATAATACTTTCTCTCATTTTATTATTGCTGTGCTAATTTGTTTCTTAGTTACTTTTATTTTTATGATATTTTATTTTTCTCCCATAATTTCAGAATACTAAAGGAATAATTTAGTGCACATAGGTCCTTAAAGGTAAAAATCAGAGCTAACCAGTGAGATTTCCCATGTAATTTGCCATTTGAAATTAGAGGTTTGCAGATAGTATAATCTTTGAGCACTGACAGCAGCCCCTGTGAGTTAATGGAATACATTTTCCTCTGCCCGGTTTTGTTGTCACTGGGGCACACAGGACCTGTCTGCCTAACAGGTGTAACTTCTTGCAGGCATCTAAAACCACAAGATCATCTTTAGAAGTCCTGTGCAGACAAAAATGTAACCTAAAAATATTCAAAGAGAAACAGTTTGAGCATTCCCCGGCTCTAGCAAAGGAAGATTTTTTGAAGAGCCACAAGTATCTACTTTTTCAAACCAAAGTTTAGAAATGGTACTCCAGGCATCTGCCAGAAATCTGTGTTGTGGGAGAAATGCATATGAACCACGTTCTTCAGAGACAACTTTTTCAATGTAATATTTATTACATTTATATTTATTACATTTACATTACATTTATTTCCCTTTTTTTTTACACATCAGGCAGTTGATATAAGAAAGACAAATCATTAGGTTTGGCTGAATTTGGTACTGACTGCCAGGACAAACCATACCTAGTCCACAGTTACCTAGGATAGTTTGGTTGAAAAATAACCTGAAGAAAATGCCACCATTGGATTGAAGACTTTTTTAAAAGTTTAAGACTTTCATTTTTCTTTAAATCCTGTACATCCCCCTATTCATTTGGTACTTCCTGATGACTAACTAGAGGAATAATGGAGCCTTTATTGTGAATTTCATGCTGACTTTTGAATTCAACAAAGCTATGTTGTTATTCATTTTTAGCATTCACATAGAACTTTGTGTTTTTAAACTGTTGAATTTAAAGGTCAAGATTTCTGTCCCTTCTAAATGTTAAAGTTAGACAAACAGAAGCATAGAATATTTAATACACTTCTCTAAACAAACAGATCTCTGAGTAGCGCTGAGCTATTCGGCATTCCACCAGACCACAGGAATGGGATGCCCGTGTAACAAAGGCAATTTTCATGATCCTTTAAAGTTGGTGAATTCACTTAAGCATTATTTCACCTTTGTTCTAGTGGAGACCCTTTCACTCTAAAAATACCACATCAAATATATATATATTTGAAATGGTACACACACACACACACACACACACACACACACACACACTTTTTAAACCTAGATCTTTAAAAAGGAAATCACACACATCTTGGAGCAATTTTGACATATTTGATAGTGGTTCCTAACAATCACGGTTATTTTTTCCAGCATGTAAGAACGTGATGATTGTGAATCAAACCTATGGCATCTTAGAGAGTATACATTTTCCAAATCCCTATGCTGAAAATCAGCGTTGCAACTGGACCATCCAAGCAACAACTGGCAACACTGTGAATTACACATTTTTAGACTTTGAGTTGGAAAATCACATAAACTGCTCCACAGACTATTTAGAGGTATGTATTCTGAAGCTAAGTAAATTGCTGTCTTTTCTGATCATGTTCGGCAAGCCAAACTAGGAGTAGTAATGCTTTGCAGAAGCAAATCCCTAACCCTATCCCTCACACCTGTAATACACCAACTAGCCATGGTGTTTCACAAGAATATTTCATGCATATTCTCTGCATCATCTTAATAGTTAATTTCCTAAATTGTATACACAAAGAACTATCTATGTTTTTAGGTTTCATTATAATTTCTGGACTGACTGACCTCATATTATTTAAATAATACAGAAGTAGAGAAATAACTTCTATTTTTTCTTGGTTGTTTTTATGTTTTCTTTCTATAAACAAGAGATCAGAAAAGTGTTTGGATTTCATGGCTTTATTTAATTTTCCTGATACTAAGAATCATGATTTTGATTTTTGTTTTCACTCGAATTTATGCACATTTTAGTTAATTTTTCTTTTTTGTAAAATAGAAGTTTCTGTTTGTTATAATAATGACCACCAGCGACTCTTACTCAACTCTCTGTATACAATGCTATGCAATAAAAGTTGCTTGAAAATTAGGGAACTCAAAATATGAGGTAATCTGCTATTTTTATGATATTTTATTTACAATAACCTTTTTGCTAACTTTTCCCTTCAATATTTTAGGGCTATAGATTGTAAAGGGAGGAAGCTATTTTATTTTGTTAATGTAATTATGCATTCATGTATAAAATATATGTTTATAAACTATCATATTAATTAGAAATATTGGTTTCCATTCTCACACTTCATGAGGTAATTTTACTCAAATAGTTTACATATATGTTGACATCTAGTTTTCATCATTAATAAAATCACTTTTTGAGTCATCTAACATGCCATTTTTATATTCATCTTCATTGTTAATATACAGTACATTTGAATCCACATGTGATGTTTTCACTAGGAGTCTTTTCTGAAGTAACAAGTACCAGCTCAGATGATACTAGGACATCTCCCCCGTCCCATCTATCCACAGCACAGTGGTTCAGTGTGTTTCTCTCTAAGGTGGTCAGCGACTTTCAGAGGTCTTTCTTGTAAAGGCTTCCAACATCCAGCATTTCTAATTTTGATGACATATTCTCAGGAAAAAAAATAGTTTATCCTTGTAACATTTTTAGCTCTCTTTTTACCAATTCTTTAAAAAAACTACCATTGATTGAGGTTGTTCAATTTAGCATTTCTTTTCCGAATAGCACTTTTCTCTTTCAAAATGAAAAAGAGAAACTTCCTATACTTTGAGAAGTTTTCTGAGGTCCTGAATACATGGACTGCCTGGTTTGTGAGGGATAATTGTATAGGTTAAAGAAAACCTTGCCTTGTATTTTGAAAAGTTCAATGTTATAGAAATAGTAGCCATGGAGTTTACCCATTAGAAAGTTATATTCACTAGTATTTAAAGACAATGTGATACAACATAAAACTAACAGAAGTATGAACTTGACAACAGTTTTTAAGTCCATTTTCCTTGATCTAGTGTTTAGATGGTCTTCACAAACTTAATAATGGTGTGCTTTTCTACATTACCTGGAGTGGCCACTTTTTCTAAAAATTTTTAAATTGAATTTTACGGAGAGAGAGAGACGGGGGGGAGAGAGAGAGAGAGAGAGACACACACACAGGTAGACATGGATTTGTTGTTCCACTTATTTATCCATTCATTGATGATTCTTGTATGTGCCCTGACCAGGGATCAAACCTGTAACCTTGGCATATCAGGACAATGCTCTAACCAGCTGAGCTACCTGGCCAGGGGAGCCATTTTTTCTTTTCTTCACATGGTGAGATCTTGATGATTCTTTACCAAAAAAGTTGCAAAGTTGCTCTCAAAGCCCCTGTTCATACCACAAACACAGCAGGCTGTATTATAGTTTTACCAGTTGTGGTTGTGTACATATGCCTTACTGGACTTTAAGATTTGTGAAGGTGGAAACTGTCTTCTACTAACTTTATAGCCCAGGGACTGCTTATAGAGTTGGAATCTTATAAGAGTTTAGTACATTCAGGGGAAATTGAATATCACAGCCATATTTTAACATCAGCCTAATGATAGCTATTAGCTAATGAGAGAAAACTGAATTCCAAACTGGCCTTTTGGTATAAGTCCTGCACAGTCATTGTAATTCTGTCACTTTGAGCACAACTGAAATAGAACGCATGGCCTTGCAGAGCAGCACGTGTGTTACAATGTGCTAGGCTCCAGGTTGTGATTGGATAAAACACAATGGAGAAAGCTGCAGTGAAGAGGGAGCTTTTGAACTAGACTTTAAAGGAGGCTTTGGCAGTAAGAATGGGGAGGAAGTGAAATGAAGCCTTTCCAGAGCCTGGACTGCCTACGTCTGGACTTACTTGAGGAAGGAACAGTAACAAGGCCCATCAGATAACTTTTGGAGGTGTTTGAAAACTGTCAAATAAAAAAGTACTTGTTCCAATAACTGCAGAGCAGCTCATGAGAGGCCCCTCATGGACGACGGTGCGGGCATGCCATCTGTCTTGTGCAACACTGATGGGGAAAGCAACGAAAATACAGAACGAGAACCAGGAGTTCAGCAAAGGCTTCCAAAGAATGACGCTCTTGACAGAGGGAGGAGATTTTTTCCATTTCTTTAAGCCAAGGGGTAATAGCAATCTCTCCAATGGCTGGTCTATGATGGAAAACTTAAAAACACAAATAACCATTAAAGGAGAGCAAAGCCACAAACACAAACTCCAGTGTTCATTATTTTAATAACTTGGAGTTAAAGGTACTTTTTTTCAAGCGACTGAGCCAATTCTCAATTGAGTGGCTGTTACTGCAGCCAGAATTGAATTATTTTGAATTAATAAAACTGAAAACTATGAAAGGACTTGATTAGGTGCTGGTTGGACATTGTGCCCAACTTTGCTGAGAGGTGTGGGTTGGTATAAGCCCACTGGGAATCTAGTCCATCCTTCATTATTTTGTCTTCTGGGCAAAAATAAATGATTAAGATTTGGAAATGAAATATTTAATGGGAGGAAGGGTCATTGGCTTAGAGGAGTAACACCATATTACTCATACACTTATGGGAATTCTTCCTGTGTTTTACAACTTGATTTCACTTTTTCATTTTTATTTTGAGTCTGAGTCTCCATATGGAAGAGGAGATTTTTATAGGTGAGTGCATATACAAGCAGAAGTGATGATTTGGGGAGAAATCAGCACAGAGGTGTACAGGGAGGCCAGGGCACGCATTAGGTCAACTTGAAGCATGTGCTTGGTGAGAAAAGGAAGGAGGAAAACTAGGAGATTTTTATGTTATGGAAACTGAGGGAAGAGATTATACTAGATGGTGACAGCAATCAATCAGGTGAGATTCTCCCACAGGGTCAAGAAAGGTCAGGGTCAAGCAGTGTCCCTTGGAGATCAGTGTGACTCTGGGAAGAGCAGTGTGTGAGGCATGGTGGGAGCAGGAACAAGACTGTAGAATGAAGAAGCATGAATTCAATGTCTGAGTTTGCTCAAGCAAATCATCATTAAGTCTTGGCCTCTGTTCCCCAATCCTTATCTTTATTTCCCTAACTGGTCCTCAAGTAGCAAGCTTCCATGGCACATCCACCTTTGCGTGTTCTCTCGTATGTCAGTGTCTCTTTAAATGTGGCCCAGGACTGGATGCAACACTCCAACTAACCAATCCAGGACTGAGTAAGCTGGGACTATATCACCTGGTTCATATACTTCTGGTATATGTAGGCTGAGGTTAAATGACTTTATTGTTAGTCAAGTCACAATGCTGGACTATATTAAGACCTAAAATCTCTAGGTCATTTTTACATGAATTGTAGTGGCTGCATAGCCAACCCCAGGGTATTATTCCTAGTAAGTTATATTTGACTGCTTTGCTGAGAATTCTATTACTTTACGATTCCTCTAAATCCTAATTCTCTGGTCTTTAGAGCACTAGTCATTTGTATACAGGCACTTTGGCCATTGGCCTGCTACTTCCTCAAAAGTAATTGATAAAAATGTTAGACAAAATGGTGCCTGTTTCCAATACTCCAAAGTGATAGGATTCTTCGGTTAAAATGATTATTGAACACATTTACAACAGCACCATTCAAACAACTTGGTAACAGTAATAGCTGATCTTTATCAAGCACTTACTATTTGCTAGGTAATTATGACAGCAACCCTGTAATACAGGAAATATTATGCCCATTTTGCAGGTGAGACAGTTGAGGTAAGTACCCAGGTTGTTCACAATCACAAAGATTATAGGTGGCAAAGCCAAGCTTTCTACCAGGCTCTGTGGCTCCAGGCCAACACTCTTAGCTATAATACCACACATCCTCTATCTATACGCTCTTTCACAATCTTCTGTCCCCCTTAGAGGTGACATGAGGGAGTGTCCTAGAAACCTTTGGATCTACCACTTTACTGACACTGTCACAAAGAGAAATTACGTTATTTTAGCATGGCTTCTTCATGGAGAAGCAGTAGTCATTTATTATAATCACCACTTTGTTATTGCTGACAAATTATTTTTAACATCCAGTTTAGAATTTTTAAAAAAAATTACTGTCAATTTTACTCATCTGTGAGGTTCCAAAATAAACCTCTCCCACATTTTGGAAGTTGAATCGTTTTTCCTTCAGACCTCTGGCAGTCCTGTTTTTTCATTGTTCTGCTTTATACTCTTGGTTGCAGGTACACACTCCAACTGAACCCTGTAGGAAAAATTGTTTGTGAAAGGACTGCTAGCTACTCTGAGGAAAGTGAGAAGCCTCATGACACACAGAATAGACTGGAAAGCTGGGAGAAGGCAGAAACAAAGCAGCTTTTGTCTGTCCCCCTGCTCCTGTCTGTCTCACTGCTTCGTTGCTTCTCCCTGCATTGCACATGCCATTCCCAGCTCTCTCCCTAAAAATGTTCTGGGTTTCTGCAACTTCACAATTTTAGCTTCAATACGGCCACCTCAGCCATGACTTTACATCTTTACGTGACCTTTTATCTCAAGTACTTAAAACCAACCAGATTTTGACTGGTCAACAAATTACCCTCACAGGTGGCTCACCTTTTTGAGCATGACAGCAAAGGTGTGGGTCTAGCCAGTTTATGGACAGGTGCCCCTCCAGGCAGCACAGCCAGATCACATACCTGTCTCTGCCCACAGATCACATGTGTGGGCAGAGGCAGGGGCATGGATTCTGCTGTCATGCTAAAACATTTCTTACATGCGTTCGGCAAGATTACAAAGTTTGTTCTGCAGTGACTGTAACTTTCAGTGCTGCAGTATGCAATTCATTTAAACCTGAAAAAATTCTTTTAGAAGTTTGATGATCTTATCTTCTAAATTGGATTTCAGTGTCTCTCTTTGCAGTTTCAAAACCACATGAGGCAAGTTTCTACTTCCCCTTCAGCATGCTCTGCTATCTTCTGCTGCTGCTGGCCCAGTCCACATCTCTGTCTTTCTTTGCGATTGCTTTAAAAAGCAGATATTTTCCCCCTAACTGTGCTGTTTCCCAAAGTTGGCTAACTTGTATGTATGCTCATAAAATGGTCAGAAAGCTCTTATGTAGCCGTATGAAATTTTCTTAATTGATTTTTTTCAGAAGTTTTTCCTTTTATTGCTGTAAAAGTTATTCTTGACTTTGTGGACTCTTTTCTCTTCCTGTGGCTTCCCTTGTGTCTCTCACTGGTCTGTGGGCGCAGATCTCTTTTCAAAGTTGGGCTCCCCCAAACCCGAGGCCTGTGACTAATGTGCGCAGTGATCACAGGCACCAAGGAACTCGACCCTGCTCTCCTGACATTTTGGTCTCTCCTGCGTTAGCAACCACTTCTTTGCTGGGCAGAATTAGTACAGGGCAGCACTTTTCCTCACTGCCTACACTCTGAGAGAGAAGGACGTAGAAAGAATTACTCAGGTATCACAAGAGACATCTGAGAGATGCCTGGATGGTTGAAATTATCTCCCCATGGTCATCCCCTTCATCTCTTTTTGCTTCCCTTTTTCCTTTGTTAAAAATTGTGGTCTCTAGTGAGGAACAGGCTGATACTAGAGGATAAAGCCCCTACAACCAGCTGCTAAATCTGGCTGCATTCTGCATTCCAGAGTCACCTGGGGATCTTGCTGTAAAAACATATTCCTAGACTTCACCCCAACCCACTCGATCAAAATCTCAGGATTTCAATAGGGGAGCCCCCAACCCAGGTCTGTAGCCCACTTCTACTGTGACAGCATGTTGTATCCTCACTTCAAAGCTCCCTCCTGGGAAATTATAAATATTTTAATAGGTATCCTCTTAACATACACCTTTGAATGCTACTGAAGTTTGTTTTTCAACAGGTTTTCTGTTCCCATTGCTATAGCTGAATTATATACTTTATCGCATCAAGGCCTGGAGATATTGTTATTATATTTATCTCATTATGTAGAAATGTCAGATGTGCTTTAAAATGTTTGAATTCTGGTCCTAAACGTTCTCCCCTCTTTCCTTGTTTGGCACCTTCGCCACTATTGTCTTCCATCACATCCTTTCATACCTTTTCCTTTTCCATTATGTCAGTTTCAGGTCCTCTTCATAGTGTCCGTGACTTCTGCCAAATGCGTTTCCCACTACTCTTTGTAAGATTCATTTCACCAAGTCTTGCCAAATCCTCTTGCTGATGTCATCGTGTTCACCAGATGGTTATATCATTGTTTGTTACACTCCCAGTCCTCCTTTCAAGTACAAAATAATGCATTTAAAATAAAAGGATGGATGAAAATATCATCAATATCCCTGTTGTCTAAGTCTGCAGCCTGAGCAACATTTTCCAGCTGCGACTGTAAAACATCAGGCCCCAGTGACACTGTAGTTAGTGAAGGTAATTCTAGCTGTTGTTGCAGAGAACTCTTAAATTCTCAAGACACTTGATACAAGTTTATTTCTCAACCATGTCCAAGTTCAGGGCAGGTATTCCTTGCTTTCCACACAGTAATTCAGGAACCCAGACAAGGGGAAGTCACAAAGAGCTGTGGGAAAATCCTATAGCTCTTTCTGCGACAAATACTGATGTTTCACCAAGATACCCAAATTCTAATAAATCTGGGAAAGCTGAGTTAAACATAAATAGGGTTTGTGCCTTCGTTCTGTTTGTGCTGTGGTACTTCCTCAAGCTTCCGCTATCATAAATACACATTGCTCATTCATTTCTCCATTCATTCAGTTATTCAAATGTATTTTAGACACATAGGCTATGGAAATATAACTGTTTTAGCACCAGTTTTTCTTGTCTTCACGGAGGAGACAGATGTTCATCAGTTTATCACCCAGTACAAATTTAATTGCAAGCTGTACTATATGCTATCAGGGAATATTATTGGGTACTCTGATGGCCTGAAACAGGGGCACCAAGCTCATCTGTGGGTCAGGGAAGTTGTCCTGAGTAGGAATAACTGGACAAGACGTGAAGGAAGCTAGAGGTTTTACTCAGGAAAGTTGTGTTTGAAGGACTGTCAAGGATAAAGGCAGACACTGGTTACAGTGGGAAGGGCAGATTTTGACTAGTAATGTACTACTGCAATAGGGAAGAGGGCCAGTAGGAACCGAACTCAACTTCAGTTTGTACAGATATGAGCAGGCCTTTTAAAGGGAGAATGAGGGAGTTCAGAGGGCACGGATCAGGCGCCCTCAGAGGCAGGACTTGAAAGACTACAAAGGTTTGGACAGTCAAGTGTGGTCAAGCCAGCCGAGTCTGGGGGAAGTCAGGCAGTGACGGGAGTTGGGATTCTTCCTCCCACGGAGGCTGGGAGACTGGGCCTTTCCTTCCTGATGATGATGTTTTGAAGGAATGGTTTTCACATCCTTGAGAAGGACACTCCTGAACTGTTGGAGATACATATACTTCTCAAAGGGACAGTGGAAGACTCGTGATTTTAAGCTCTTGTTAGTGAGTGCCCTAAGAAGGGGTGGTGGAGGCCTACCCTCAACTGTTGGCTGGCCTTGGCCGTCCTGCAAAAGTCACAGGGATTCTATATCTGAATCTAAGAAGTGTGGTAGTTAAAATCCTTTTGGCCAGTTGGAGAACTGCAGAGAAGCAGACGAGATTTTGTGTCTTAGCAGCAACGGTCTGAGCTGCCTTTTATCACCATGGCGCCTCCTTAAACACTTCCTGAGCAGATGAGTCATGCTTCCTGAACTGTCTGTCAGAGAAAGTTTGCTTCTAAGACGCCTGGCATTTTGCTTAGAATTCAGAGATAAGTTATTTCAGTTCTGAGTACAACTGCTATTCAAAAACTTGTACAAACAGTGACAAGAGTATACCAAACAACCCTATGTCTCTATACTAGGTATGAGTCTAGGATTGCGCTAAGCTTGATCTGGATTCCAAAGGAGTTTCAAATTAAGTAAGTGTGTCTATTGGTTAATTAAGCCAAATACTTTGTAGTGTCATTAAGGGTAACAAGAAGCATTTTATAAGATCTTTTTGAAGTCTAAAGTTGCCCCAGTAAAATGTTATTTAATTATAGAAATTAAAAGGAGAGATATTTCAGTGTGATTAATATCCCTTTTCTCAAGAGGAAATGCTGTTCATTTTTGAACATCCCTCACAATGAAGAATTTTCATGCCATTGCGTTAATTTGCTGCAGTTAATGAGGCAAACACACCAGCCTTCAACGGAGAGCCTCTGCTCTCAGATTCAAAAGAAACTGTGTGTTTCCCCTCAGTAGTCTCTCAAACATGAAGGACAGAGTCAGGATGAATAATCTGATCTACTGATAATTTCCACACTACTCAGAAGCCACTAAAAATTACCTTAAATGCTCAGAACTCAAAATTGCTCTATCCACCTTCCTTTCCTGGTGGTCCTTACTTAGCTCTGCAGAGCGAGGCCACCGGGGGCAGGAAAGTGGAGGGTCTCCTCCACCGTCTAACAGGCACACGGCATGAGTAAGAACACACTGATCAGAATGCCAGGTTTTAACATTAGAGATTGTCGTGGGTTCAGTGAATTGTATTGATTGTCTGCTTTAAAATAGGAAAGATTTCCAATTGTAACATTTCAGAAGTTTTTTTTTACCTGTCCTCTTTACCCTTGAGGTCTCATATTTACTGTTTCACAGGCCTTCTTTCCCTGCCTTCCCTGAGCTGGGGCAGAGTCAGCGTTGCGGCTCTCAGAACCTTCCCGCCCAGGGTCCTGTGATCCCACACTGGTCTGCGAACCAGATTCCTTCCTGTTGCTGAGGCCATCTGCAGCAGATGGTGAGGCTTTTAGGAGGCCGAATAATTTTTTAAAAATGTTTAGTGTTTCACGGTAACGGTCCAGTTGGCAGAAGGAGGGCTGCGGTTCATGGAATTAAATGTTCACGTGGCCACACTTGGCTTTCAAAGCCTTTCACTTACCACTAAGGGAGGGAAATAGGCAGTTAGGCCCCATCAGTGACTCTCACAACTTAGGTCTGTGAGAACTATTCAGTCCCTGAGCATCTGAAGAACTTGTGTTTTAATAAAGAATTAGTCTAATTAATAATAAAAACCTAGTTACTATAAAAAAGGAAGCACTGGAGACAAAATATGGTTTTAAATGAATACTGGGGGAGATGACCTTGTATAATAACTTTTTAATGGGCTAATTTTTATGCATAATCTTGAGATACATATAAAAGATCATGGAGATAGACAATATAATGTTTTTATTAGACCAGCTGGATACTGAGAATGTTATGTCAATTGAGTCCCAGAGATAATGCTTTAAAAATAAGCTTATCTGATCACACAGGAATATACATATAGTCATTGCAGGAAATTTGGAAAATCTAGAAAAGCCTAGATAAAATAAAAATAACCTAAATCATATCACTACTAATAATATTTGGTTGTATTTATTTCCTGTAGTCTTTCCCTACATATTTACTTTATGTTAATATTCAGAAGGGCATCATCCTGTACATACTATCCTAGAAAGAATTTCTCTTCCATGTAGCAAGAGCTAGTGAGTGTTTCTCCAGGTTGTTTACTAGACACGCCATGTTATTTACAACATTGCATCTTCTAGCATCGACATGCAGCCACCAATTCTTGTTGTAGAGCATTTAGAATCTTTTCAAATATCTACCATTCTAAACAATGCAGTAATAAACATCTTTGTAGTTACATCTTTTGCACACAATCATGATCAGACAATGATTTTTAAAAGTGAAAAAAAAATCCCAACCCAAATCAGCCTCTGTGGCTTCTAAAATGAGTAATAGAAAGAAAGGAGAAATAAAAATGTAAATGCACTATTAAGAGCAGACAACAACCAGCCACTGCCTGGAAAGACTATCTGGTCTGTGTTTGAGACAGCCCTCTGATTCTGAGTGACACAGAGTAACTGCGAATGCGGTCTTTTGGTGGGTTTCATGCTGTCATGCAATGCCCAGCATTCTGAGTAATGGTTTAATTTTAGACCGGTATTTCACATTTCCTGCCCCGCCCGGTCAGCTCATGGCTGCATGGCTTTTCTGCGCCTGGGGGGAGGTGTCTGCCTGTGCGTCGGAGTACACTGTGCGTGGCCATGAGTCTAATCATTGGTGGTGAAACAGCACCAATTGTTATCGGTAATTGGACCTCAGTTCAGCAACCTTGGTTCTTGAGTTCAGCTGAGAGAAGAATTCAGAGCCAAGGAACTCAAATCACAGTGAAAGTTTATTAAGAAAGTCACAGAAGTAGGAATAGTGAGCCAGCTGGGTGTGGGCTCAGCAAACAAGTTACGGAGGCAAAAGGAGGACGCTTGACGCTTAGGAGAAAGAGAGCAAAGTACACTGGGCACTAAGAGCCGAGCAGGAATGGTCTAGAGAGCGAGAGCTGACCTTGGGCTCTTCTCTTGAGGGTTTTAAAGGCCAAGACTTTAGGGAGGTCTCAGGGGAAGATCTCGGTAGAATATTCATCAGCTTTCCAGGTGTGTCCTTTCAGGGTTGTGATCTGTACTGATTGGTCAGCACTAGGTCTGGGCGCCATTAGTCATCGCAGCTGGTCCTGTTGTCAGCCATGGCGTCACTGACCTGGCCTTGCTGCTTTTCTGGGCCTGGAGCTGAAACACAACTGAGACCTAAATGTCATCTCTAGTTTGAGAAAAACTGTCTCTGTGGTCATCAGATGCAAGGCTCTGCTTCTGAGATCATTTGATGCAGGTCAGAACCTCATTCTCTTGAGGGCTTGATGCCTGAGGGAGTGGTGGTGCAGGGGCCTGCGTGGGAGTCCTATGAGGCTATTCTCCCACCCCCTTGCTCTTCCTCTCAGGCAGTCTAATGCAGGACTTGCAGCATGCTAGAGGAGGAAGGGTCGGGGAAGGCCCTAACCACATGACCAGCGATAGCAAAGGTCAGGGAGTCTAAACTGCATGCACAGCGATGTGGTAGGGGAGGAAAGTCACCCTGGGGGCGAGGTCCTAGTTTTCCCAGTTTTGCCTGTTGCGAAGGACCTGCGGCTTTTTACATGGTGATGTTCCATGCCTGGCCTGTTGTCCTTGCTCTGTTCACATCTGTCTAACTGCTTACTACGTAGTGGAGAAGACTTTACCTCCTGGGGCCATCACAGAGCCATCTAGAGTCCGCCATGCTCTGCTTGTTAGCTTTCCTCTTCAACTTTCATCTTATTTATGCTCCACAGTTTGATTAGTTTATACCCCCTGGGCTTTTCTCCACGATGGGAGCATTTTGCCCTACTCTATGATGCTTGTTTGGCAATTTCTACTGTTGTTACAGGAACAGTTCAAAGCCCTTCAAATTTAAAGTAAACTCTGGAAGCGCCAAGTTTATCCAGGAGATTTGTGAGTAAACTTCGGCAATAACATTCTTAATAACTGGTCTATTAAGGCAGTTCCCATGGATCCTGTTACAGTTGTTTTTTCAGGGTGGGAACATCTGAAGAGATGCTCCAAGAATTCACCAGTTTCCACCCTGTTGGAGCTCCAGTGACTAAGCAGCTAGCGCTGTAGGTGGGCAGGGCAGAAAGGGCAGAGGAGGCTGCAACAGGAAGAAACACACATGGAGACACTTTCCTCACCCCTATGCACCTCACCAGGGCAGGCCTGGCACATTTTCTAATGTTCCCTTCACTACCATCTCCCATCATGAGCTGCCATCTCCCTCCACCTGACACACACACCATGTTTACTTTTTCTCCACAATGTGCTTTGAGTTGGGCTGTGCACCCCACCCGTCAGGAATGGGTTCAGCCTCCACATATCACTGGGCTGTGTTAGCAGTGTGCTGCAAGCCACAGCTGTCCATCTCCTCAGAAGTGATTCACTGATTTGTCGCTTCCCTGTCTGCTCGGTCAGGGATGATTTCTGTGAAATGTACATAAGTCAGCTCAAGTTCTCTGTAGCCATCATATTTTTTCTCTCAAAGCTATTTCTGGGCTGGTTTCTTTGGGAAAAATGCTTTCCTTTGCTTCCAACCAAGAGTAAGAATAACATTTTGAGTATATTCCACATGCCAGTCCTCACACTTAACCTAGTGCATAATTTGTCTCATTTGCTATTTAAAACAACCATATAAGAACCATCAAGATGCCAAACTTGTAAAGAACTTTTAGTTACAGAGGTTCAGTAACGTTCACAATGTGATATCTAATCAAATGGCAGGGCTGGACTGCACAGTGAACCTAGACCACAATCACACTGGATCTGTCTGCCCTGCTGTGCTCCCACAGTAAAATTTCTTCCCTGCTTCCAGTTCAATTCCAATCTTCTATTAGAGACATTGACTTTCAAAAACTGCTGTATGCACTCGTTAAATGCAGTTCTTAGAAATTTAACTATCTTCCTTACACTGACTAGAATTTTTGTTCTTTACAATTATTAGAGGATTCCCTACTACACCTAGAGCTCTCCTGCATGGCAGGTATAGTTATTTCCATTACATATTAGACTCTGAAGGATAATATTTTCAGAGTTTGTAAAGATGTATAATAGAAAACATACCAATTTTTTTCTTGAAGTTTCTTGATATTTTGATGACATTATCTCAAGAAATTCTTGATTTAATTTATCTACATGGACTCTATTTAATTAATTGTTAAAATTAATACTTAACTGTAGAAAATAATCTCCCAGAAAATTTTCAATAAGAAAAATAATAGTTTTAAAGAGTGAATTAGATCCCAATCAAAAATAGAAAGGGCTGAGTTTTAGTTGTTACTGTGTTTCTAAAATGAGTTTTGAAGTCAATTTATATATCCAAACTCATACACATGAGACAGTTAGTTACAATTTTATTCATTTATCACAAATTTTAAAAATAAAAAACAATGTAGTCATGAAGAGGCACTTGAAAAACACATTTCTGTTCTGAGTGCTTACAGCTCATCCACTCGATTCCCATTGAGAAAACATGAGCTGCTTCTAGGTTCCTCCAGACTTGGGGTCCTGTGACCTGTAAGTACCTATAAAACCTTTAGTCTTACAAAAATGATAAGACAGATTTTTTGTCAGTGATGCGCTTTTGGCTTTATGTCTTCCACCTTAATAGTAGGAATCCACAAACATTTCACACTGCTACTGGAGTCTGAAGTCACTGATGGAAGGACAGCCAGCTGATGCATGTGTCAAATGATCAAACCCATGTGAAAGAAGTAGATAAAAGTTGTTAAATGTGGCTAGGCAAGAGATTTCCTTCCTCTTTGAATGTCTTAAGAGTGGTTGAGATATTTCAGGGTGGGGGAAGGACCTAAACCACAAAAATCCTAAATGAATAGACTCCTTAAAGGACTACCTGAAAACATTTTACAAAAGAGGTTTTATATAAATACAAATCCACATTTGAAGATACATTTAATGGCTACCTTGAAAATATAAGCATCATTCTGAAATGGCATTATTTAAGAAAACCTCTAAACACAGATATACAAATTAGATATGCATATTCAGAGTGAGATTCTCACTCCTTCTCTCCTTAATTTCTACTAGTTGCCTTTATATGGATTTAATTCCAACCTCAAATATCTGTTCCGACCTAGTAGAATCTTTAGGCTTTCCAAAAGCAGGAAAAATCATAGCCTTAGAAGGACCAGTGCTTGCCAGTAGCTGCAGTGAGTCACAGCTGGAATGTCCTGTGGTTAACATTTTGCTCTGAAAACAGAATCAGAGGTCTCTGACTAGTTGTCATGGTTACCGGTATTTGTATACTTTGAAAAATGACTGTTCCTGTTTTGTGTGGTAAATTTACACTGAAATGAATTGTTGAGGTGACGTTAGCCATCTGTGTGTGAATACAAACAAATAAAATAAAGTGAATTTAATTAAATGTAAATTTTAGGACATAAAATTGGGGGTATGGGACTTTTTTTGTATAGAGCTATTATTTTATACTATTTAATTTATTAATTTATTTGACATTATATTTAAGCATTTTCATCAGTGTCTATTTGATGTTTATTTTAATGCTCATTCTGTCCCTTGCAAAGGCAAAAAGAAACTAATTGTCATTCATCAGTGCTCCCCCAAAACCCACTCCCTTTACCGCTGCCCCCATCCCATTCACAATGTCTTATTTCAGAACAGCTTTCCTGGCTTCCCTTCAGTGAAGTAATCCCATCCGGAAGGAAGAAAAAAGTCTCCTCAAAGTTATGTGAAAATGTCAGGTTTCTTAACCTTGCTGAGCTGGGAAACAAAAATACTGCTTATGACCTTGAGTAGAAGCTGAAGTATGGTTCTTCCAAACGTCACTAGCTAGTATTTCAGCAGATCCATCAAGTTTCGAGCAACTGTGGTTATGGAGAAATCTTACCTTAAGCTGTGTTGGGTAAAAATGAAACAGTTAAAGATTTGGTCACTGAACTACAATTCCAAGTTAAGAATGAGCCTTTTGGAGTGGAAAACAGTAGAGTGTTTTCTTGCTTATTATGCCTCTGCTTGGGAACAGTATGTTTATTTTGGTATTAATTAGTTTTGAATTGGAATTCAGACACTGAATCTAATAAAGTGGACTGAGATAAATGCCCCACAGTGAAGCAGTAATTTAGCAGTAAACAGATTGCAACATGGGCCTCCGCCCCCACCTCCACCTCCCGCATTAGGTGGTGGGGCCTCAGTTCTGAGGCCAAGGGCCTTGGTTGTTTTTATATGTTCTTTTTATGTTGCTTTATTCTTTTTCTTATTTTTGCTCCTCATTATGGCTCCTGTCAAATACCTAGAATATTAGGAATTTGATAATAAATATACACTTTGAAGCAGCTGTTTTAAAAGAGTAAAAAGGAAGCTGAAGTAATAAACCTGAAAAATAAATCTCATCTTTATTCCTTTGCTTAAAATGCTTAGGTTTAGTACTTAAGAGTGAGTGATGTAATAGATTTCCAAGTTTCTTCTTAAATCTCTGCTGACCTCCCCACAATTCTCACAAGAATGTATGTCTACTGAATAGCCATTTTTGAGAACTCAGAATGAGACAAGCCAAGATTTATTATGATCTTGACCAGGCCCTGCCCCACTTCACAGAATGGTCCCAAAGGATCTAGGCGCTTTGCTGCCTAAAAGGAACACGCTAAAATTTAGGACTGTAAGACCCCAATATGTATCTAACTCTGTAGGGCTCAGTGCATAGTGCAGATAAGTGCCATTAACATAAATGCAGCTGTGGGGAAATCATTGTGTTCATTCACAGAGGATATGTTGGGAGCCTGCCCTGCACTAGGTGCTGAGGGGAATGCACAGGACCTCTGGGCTCTGAGGAAGCTCACAGTCAGCGAGGGAGATAAGACGAGGGTGCCTACAGCTAGAATGCAATGGAGTGTGACCATTCTTACACAGAAGTTCAAGTAAAGAGCTGAGACATTTCAAAAAAAAGACTTACATATTATGACCGACTCCAGGGATTAGGGAAGAATTTGTGCTTTGTAGAATTTGAAGTTTTTCATGCTCAAATCTGTATATATCAAACAGTATTTTCCATCATCACATTTTAGTAAAAAATAATTTGGTCAATTTGGAATTTGTTAAATGCAGACTATGCATGTCCCTTACAGACACATGCAAACACATACATGCCCCTGCACTCTCACACCTGTGACTGTCTCCAAGTCTGTGATGAGATGTCTTCCACTATGTTGTCGTGAGCTGCACATCCTGAGGGGAGCTGGGACGGGGTGTTCACGCGTTAGGAGATTAAAAGGAAATATCGTGGCCTGAGTCACGAGAAAGCCAGTGCTTCTGGATCATCTTCCGTGATTGAGGAGATATGGCAGAGAGGTTTATCATTTTTTTTTTAGCTTAAAGCTGTGAATCTGATGAAATTATTAAATGAGACAAGTAAGGGGTGCACAGGATGTATATATATCTTAATGAGAAAATGGGCAAAGACCTAAGCAGAAATGTTCCAAGAGAAGAAATATAATTGACCAATAAATATGAAAAAAAAAACCACTTCAGTCTCAAAGTAACACAAATTAAGACAATTACCAGAAAACCCCACAGATTTTTACTGTCAGCACCAGCTTTAAAAATAATAGTCATAGTTGCCAAAGTTCCACTGCACAAAAAAATTTCTGTTAACTGCTGATGAAAGGGTAAATTGGCATAAACTTTCTGGTAAGAAATTAAATAATACACATGAAGAGGAAAAAAAGATTTTGCTCTTTGAATCATTTCCCTTATGGAAATCTTCCCTGGGGAAAATTCAAAATATTACACAAATATTTATATTGGCAAAAATATTGGAAATATCCTAAATGAACAAAAATTATTGTAATATAAATAATGTATTATTAATATCTTATGCTACCATTCAGAATGTTTACATGGACGATTTAATGACATACTTAGTATAAAACAGGGAACACAATAAAATGTGTAGACCAAACTTATACATACACTTATATACCTGTGCATATACATATATATACATATACAAATGAAAAAATGATGGCCAGCTAATTTCTAGTTCTAACAAAGTATCAACAATAATTATCTTCAATGGGATTAATTTTTATTTTCCTTTTTCATAATTTTCTAAAATGTCTGATTTTTACAGTTAGTATTTATTTAGAAATTCAAATCTTACAATTATAATACTATTTATTGAACATCTCTTATGTGTCAATGTGTTAACACGTCTCTTTCAGCCTACTTTTCCCTTATTCTGTGTCTGGATTATACTTTGAAGGAAATTTGCTAGACTGATATAAAACCAACCAATATTTGGATTTCTAAATTATTTGACTTAGGAATCAGCCCTACAACTCTTGCAATATAACTTTCTGTTTTGAATTCTTCTGTTAAGCATCCTGTACTAACCAACCTTAGCAGATTAAACGTTAACTTTTGAGCCAAAGAACAGCTTTTGCTATATGAGCAGACTTTGCCTTTTCCATCTGACAAACTGTGTGAAGTTTTTTTACATTGGAAAGTTTCTCTTTGATTTTAGCTCTATGATGGCTCACGGAAGATGGGACGCTACTGTGGAACAGACACACCGCCTTCAGGGAGTACCACAGGCTCCATTCTTCGAGTGCTATTCCATACTGATGGGGTGGGTCACCATGAGAAAGGATTTCGGATGCAGTGGTTCATTCATGGTAAGCCCAGTACCAGCTTCAGTCATATTTTGTAGTTGGTATTTGTTCAAGAATTGTCCCTGTTCCAGTTCTGTATTTGGAAACAATTCCATCAATAATACTTGAACCTGGATAGTGATCTGGTGCCAGGCCTTAGTTACTCAGACATTGGTGGCTCTTGGAGAGAGAAATCCTCTTAGAGCTAAGAGGAAGTGACATCAAAGTGGACAGGATTTGGATAACTGCTTATTACGTATGGCGATAGATTGCTTAAATTAAGGGAAAGGAGGAAGGAGAATGTAGTTTCTAAGGATGAAGACCTGTACTGAGTGTGGAAAGCAAATTGCAAGGTAGGATGGGGGAGTGGAATAGAATGAGATTTGAGGCTCACTCTGACATTAACGAGAGAAGGAATGGTAGGACAGAAGGGAAAGAATGAGAGTCAATCATGGAGAGAAAGGGAATGGCAAGGATTGCACTGAGAGGGAGCAGGAGCAGAGAACATACGCTAGTGATGCACCAAGTCAGGATACCTGCCACATAGGTAAGGGCATGCCACAGCCCACCTATGAAATGGTGAGTGGTTTAGAAAGCACACAGCATAGCCCTGGCTGGTGTGGCTCAGTGGACTGAGCACTGGCCTATGAACCGAAAGGTTCCCAGTTGGATTCCCAGTCAGGGCACATGCCTGGATTGTGGGCATATGAGAGGCAACTGATCTATGTTTCTCTCTCACAATGATGTTTCTCTCTCTCTGTCTCCCTCCCTTCCCTTCTCTCTAAAAATAAATAAAATCTTTAAAAAAGAAAGAAAGCAGGTAGTATAATCATTTCTCTGGAAATGAAAATCCATTCAATCCATTCTTAAAAAGAAAGAGTTCTGAAGCTTCTTGACTGACCTAACATGGCTAAAAAGAAAGAGCCCTAATCCAGTGGTCTCTAAACTTCTCCCCCAAGAGCAGCATCAGAGTCACCTGGAACTTGTTAGATATGCAAATTCTCAGGCCCCATCCCAGACCTACAAAATCAGAAACTCCAAAAGGAGGCCCAATAAACTGTCTTAACTAGTCTCCCCGGTGATTAATGTTTGAGACCCACTCTCCTAGAGTGACCCAGACTTGAAAATTACAGTCCTGGTGAAAATTATAGTGGCAGTTTTCAGCCAAGGCTCTAGGGCTCACTGGTCTGTTTCAATCAGTTTGAAAGAGAAGAGGAGTTGCGGTGTTAGGCCAGGAACCACACACAGACATCTGGGCTGTGGCCTCGCTGTCAAAATCGGGGGTGAGCACAGGTGAGGCCGTGAATGTGTGTCATGGTTTACTCTGGAGGTTTGTTAGCGTGATAGTACATTTATTACAGGAATTCGGTGCTATATATAACTGAATAGCCCCATTATATATTTAAGGGTTAGACATTCTGATATTATAACCTGGAGACTGAGTATATTTCTGTTAAAAAAATAAGAATGTGGTTTTCAGTGTTAAAAACTGTTCAGTGGTTATCCACAGAGCCACTTCTAGCTTGAAATACAGATTATGAATTCCCGAAGTTAATGAACTGTAATGATTAAGCTTGTAGAAGTTCTCCACTATCCTTTTCTCAAGTAGGTAGATTTAACCTTGGAATGTCAATTTATTGATCTATTAAATGAAGGCACTGGATTGACTCATCTCTGTAATACAGTTCATCTCTAGTATTCTGTAACTTAGAAATTGTGTGATTCTAAGGAAACTAGAGACAGTATGAAAAGACCTAGAAGAAACAGGAATATCTGGGAAAATGACCCAGATATTCAAGGGCTAGGGGTACTTTCCAAAGCAGTGCTTCTCAGATTTTCATGTGCATATGAATCACTTATTAAAATGCAGACTCTGGTGCAGGGGGGTGGAGGTAAGGCCCATAAATCTGCATTTCTTAAGTGCTCCCAGGTAATGCGGATGGCGCTCTTCTGTAGACCACCCTTGGGAGGAGCACGTCAAGAGCAGATATTATGCTGAAGAAATAAAATGATAGCAAGACAGCATCCACTGAATCTAGAGAAAGCTTTGAGTTGCTCCCAGGGCTCATTATAATAACAGTAGAATAATGTCTTCAATCATTCGATGTCAGTGGGATAAGAGTGGGGCCCCTGCAAGAACCTTACTGCTTAAGAGATCCAAAGGGAAGGGTGGGAAGAGGGGATGTCTGGTGTGTGTGTGGGGGGAGTGATGGGGGGCAAATGGAGACAACTATACTTGAACAACAATAAAAAATTGGAAAAAATAAAAAATAAAACAAAAAAATAAATGGAAATATGTAATTCAGAAAAATGAGAGAGAGATCCAAAGGTTTCTCCAGCTTTCACAGGAGACAAGAGACTGGGGCTTGGGGCCCAAGGGAGTGATTCTCAGCCCTCCACAGACACTCAGCTTGCCTGGTAGTTTGTAATGAGCGCTGTGCCTGGGTCCCAGTCTCCAGAGGTAGGAGTCCATTGGTCTGCAGTGGGACCTTGGCTGTTGCTAATTTAAAAACCTCGCTAAGTAATTCAAGGATGGAGAGTTTTAGGAGTTGACTTTGCTGGTTATGTCTTTCTCCTCCATGGGCTGCTTTCCCTCCCCTCCAGGCTGTTCTAGCCAAGGCCACCCTAGGGAGTATGATTTAGTGGTCATTATTAACTAAACCAATTACTGTATCACTGGGTTCTTCCAGCCAGCATGCTAGACATGGCTGACTCCTCTGCTGACAGTGCTGTGTTTTTCTTGGGAAAATATTTTTCAATCAGTTCCATTTGAAATCTGTCTTCATAGGGGAGTCAAAGACACCCTCTGTCTATTGTCTTTTCCTGTTTACTATTTCGAAACTTTGCTGAAAACTTGCTAAGCTTGGACCCAGAATTATGCAACAAATTTTGCCAGCTGGGACCAGAACCGAAAAAAAATTTTTAACTCTGTGTTACCCACTGTATATAAAATACGTGGGAAGAATCTTCTGGAAGAGGATGGTTAGTGATCTACATCTGTGCAGAATTAACTACTTATTATATACTATAGTCATGCAGTGCCACAAGTATACAACGTTTATACTCTGCATCTGAACCTGGTCTTTAACTTGAGATAATAGCCTGAGAAGATTGCCAACAGAATAGATGAGGATGGGGGAAAAGGTTTCAATGGGACACATTGCCCCACTTCTTACTCACTGGAAGTAAATGGAAGACATAAATCTGATTTCCCAGTTATCCATGTGTTCATCCCACAGATGTTAAGGAACTGTGTTGAGCCATTTGCTGTATAAGAGCTGGGGACAGTGTGTGACATCTACCAGCAGGCCTGGGCCCTACTCTCCTAGAGCTTACAGGTGATTGGGAGAAGTAGCCGCCAAGTGAAAAGCACACAAACAAATATAAATGGTATGTCCCCGGAAGTACACAAAAGAGAATTTGCTGCTGAGGAGGTCAGAGGAGTCCTGTATAGAAACAGTTCCTTTGATCTAAAATTTAAGAGTAAGCAGGAGTTAACTAGACTATCAGGAGAAGGAAAGGATTCCAAGTAGAAGAATGACCCTATGGATGAAGCGTGCAGGGTGAGTATGAGGGAC
Organism: Trachops cirrhosus; assembly: GCA_028533065.1. Taxonomy (NCBI): domain Eukaryota; kingdom Metazoa; phylum Chordata; class Mammalia; order Chiroptera; family Phyllostomidae; genus Trachops; species Trachops cirrhosus. Next base: position 57,884,790 of record CM052538.1, read on the forward strand.
CCCAAAGTCCAGAGTAGCTGGGGTCCAGAGTCAAGGGGAACAATGCTGAGCTTCCCAGTAGCTAGAGCATTCGGGTCACACAAGATTAGGGACTGGCAGGGAGAGGGCCCCATCCTCTTTTATGTAAATCAGTCAGACTTCAAAGAACTGAGTTTTGAGTAGAATCTTGAAGGACTGAAGTAACATGGCATGTTGTGGGGCTCAGAATATAAAAGACAAAATACAAATAAATACAAAACAAACAAGTATAAAATAAATATAAAAATTAATCTCAATTTTTAAGTGTAATAGTAATACTTTTTTTTTCAACTGGAGAATGAAATTACTAACACAATTTTGATGTGACTGAACTTTTATGATAAATACATATACTTTTATAATCAGAAAACAAGATTTCAATTAAAAAACTATAGAGTAATATAATACTCTTAAATGTGTGTTCATGTGTGTACATGAAGGTGCGAATGTGTACATGATTCAAAATGATTGTCTCTGCAGAACCTCTCTAAGTCTCAGTCTCAGAATCAGGTTCAAGTTCCAGGGCCCACCCAGCCTGATACCTCCTTTTCTGAGCATTGATGCTGAGGAAAATTTCATTTTGCCCATTAATAAATAAATCCGTTTGCAAAATGTGCTTCTTTGTTGACTGCACAAACCTTCTATTTGCTTTGAGAAAATGGATCTAGAATCGGGCTTTATTTGTGGGCCCATTTTTAAAGTGGCGCTGTGGACATGAGATTAAAGCGCCCTGGCTGGCCTTTATTCCAGCCATCAAAGGGAGTCCCACCCTGGGAAGAAAGAAACGGCCACAGTTGCGCTGCCTGGCTGAACCTTTCACAGTATTCAGTGTTGACAGCATTGTCCCGAGGCTGAATTCAGCCTCAGGGTGGGGGCGCGCCTCCGCCTGGGGTGCTGACGGGAATAGAGAACTTTACACAAGCTGTGTGAATAGGGGCCTCCCTCCTGGCCAGCTGCGCACACCCCTCTTCTGCCCCTGTCTCCCAGAGGCCCGCTTTCACTGGGCAATGGAATCCCACATACAAACAAGGTCAAGGAGCTTTGTGAGTGAAAGAGCGATATTTGCAAAGGAAGAGGACCCCTCAGCTGGCAGTAGCAGGGGAAGGGCTGAGTGGCAACGGATCAGGAGGTGATGTCACCCTGGATTTTCACAAAGGAAAGGGTAGCCTTTTCTGTGGGGAGATAGATGACATCAGCCTCTCAGATGGGGGCTGGTTTCATTTTATTTTCTTTCTAGCTGTTAATGAGATTTCTCAAGCCTTGAGGGTTTTCAGCAATTGGCTGGGGGAGAACACATTAAAAATCAAGATCCTCCATGGCTGGCTTGGTTTGAACATGGGCCAGCGCTTGCTGGACTACCTAGGGACATGCAGCACTGTCAAAGGGCTTCTGTGAAAATGCATCTTGGAGGGCAGTGGCAAAGAGCCTCCATGAGGTCAGCAGTGTTTCTCGTAAACCGGCCCTCCCGTTCTCTTTCCCTCACTCAGACTCTGCAATAGTCTTTGCTCATTGCTGGCCTTTCAGGGGAAATCCTAGCTTGTAATTTTTATTCCTTTTAGGATGTAGAGGATGTGTGGGGGGTGGGGTGGGATGGGAGGATTCAGGAAGGTTCATCCTTTGAGGACAAAGGTTTTATCTTTTGTAATTTCACTATCCATTTGCCTTTTATGTGAATGCTGGTAATCACCTGGAGAGTGTGAGGGTGAATAAACTGGGCTCTATCAGTTCTGCTGGGCCCACCCACTGACGGACAAGACAGCTTGTCCTTGCCAACCATGTTATAGTGATTACATGCACCCTCTGTAAGCAGATATTTATTGAGAACATGTTTTGCATTCAGTCATTCATTCAACCAACCAACCAACTGACACATACTGATTCACTACCAGGTTTCTGGGATTGGTAATTAGAATATAGAGAGTGTATTAGTTAGCTCAGGTGACCATAACAAAAGATCTCACATTGGGAAAATAAACAGCAGAACTTTATCTCTCACTGTTCTGGAGGCTTGAAGTCTGAGATTGGGGTGTGAGTGGGTTTGGTTTTTCCCGCGGTCTCTCTGGTTGGCTTGCAGACGGCGCCATCTCGCTGTAACTTCACATGAGTGTTTCTCTGTGGGTGCATGTCCTGGTGATACCTCATGTGTCCGGGTTTCCTCTTCATGTGAGAGCATCAGTTGGATTAGATTAGGACCCACCCTGGGGTGCTCTTATTTTGACTTAATCACCTGTATGTTCAAATACAGTGATGTTCTGAGGTACCAGGAAATAGGGCTTTGATATGTGAATTTTGGGGGAACACATTTTAGTTTATAACAGAGAAGAGGAAGATAGTATCCTTGACCTCAACAAGTTAGTCACTTGGTATGGGAAACAGACAAATAAACAAGTATAGGAGTAAGTCCATAATCCATGACTGTGGGGGCACAAAGGAGCTCTGGGAGAGCCTGAGGGAGTTCAAGAGGCCCTCCAGGAGGCTGTAATACCAGAACTGGTGAGTCAGACAAATATCAAGATAGGAAGACATTTCTAAGTAGAAGCAGGGAAGCTTAGGATAACACCAAAGTTTTGCAACTGGCAAGTATTTCAGCTAGAGCACATAGCCTCAATGTCAACCCCACGGTGGTGGAAATTGGCTCTAGGAAAGGTGGAGAAAACTGTATGCTTTATGCATAAAGTACAGATATGTATATATATATCATAATGTGTATATATAAAACTACATAACAGATAGATAATATATCTGTGTTATTAAAATTTCATGGGGGAGAATTTGGGAGAAAAATAACTAAGAAGGCTCCTCAGAAGGGCAATAATGAACCAAAAATGGCTGAGAAATACTGAGCTAAAGGGAGTGATTGAAGTTAAGGCAAGACAGGTTGTCAGAGGCCAGTTGATAAGAGCCATTGCAAGAACTTGGATTTATTACTTGACTGTCCTGAGCCTTGCTTCTGCACAGCGCAGACATTCTCAGTCTGGAGGTATGATGTTCACAATGAAACTAAATTTATGAATTGTGGGTTGCAAAGGTTCCAGGGCATGCTCACAAAGCGGAATATGAGTCACACTGTCTGGTCCTAATCTCAGGCAGGGACCTTTCTCTCTGCTGGTGATGAATCGCCTTCATAGGGTTACTTCCTGCTAAGTGATGATATATAATACCCAAGAGAGAGAAATGGTAAAACACCTGTCCCAGTCTGCCTCTAAAATAACCTTATTTATGATAAAAAATACATCCTTTGTTCAGTGAGTCTGTAAGCAATCTTTTGATATAGACAAACATAGACTCTCGGGATTGTTTTATTATATTTTGTGAAATAAAGTAAAAGAAATGCTGTTCAGTTTGGGTAGAAATTTAAGTACCATAGACACTTTTAAGAAACAGTTCTGTTACGTTGAAGCTGATTTCCCTAAATGCTGACTGGGCTTTCTCTTACATCCCCACATGCTGCTATGTCCTGTCCTGTTCATTCCAGCCGCTTCAGCCTGTTTGACATTTTGAAACTTTGTCTTTGTGATACTCTTAGAAAAATCTGGAACATGGAGACTGCAAATGAATATAGTCTTAATGTAGAATGAAGGCATAGATTTTTGCATTATGACACTGTGTCTGATTTTTATGTTTGGCAAATTCTTCTCACATCTTTTTTTGCAAAGAAGTTCATTATGGATGCTGCTAATTTAAAAAAAATTGTTTATAAAGTAATTCACATTTGTAAAACTGGGATGATAATTTACTAAAAAAATCTTGCAGTTCTGTTTTTGCCTTGGCTTGAGAATTTTTCCAGCAAGGCCCTAGCAATCAGAGACAGCATGAAACAAATGCAGACGCTTCAGAATGAGTGGAAAAGCTAAATCCTGACATCACTTGCCTCCTTGACAACAGCAGAATATACACGTACACATAGTTGACCTTCGTTTAATGTTGGCCCTGAGTCTTGTAACCAGTGGGTTCAATTCCCATGTCACTACTCCTTGGAAAAGTTGTAGTTCAATTTCCATTGCTACTTTTTGAAACAGTTATATAAAGAAAAAAAATAACCCTCAAGTAACCATGACCTTCCCAAATCATATATTGCACAACTTGTAATTGTCCTTGAGATTTGGGCCAAAGGCAGGGCTTTTGGAATCTTCTGTTTGTGTTCTGGTTCCCTAGCAACGGTATCTGTCACATTGCACATACTTTCTAGGGGATTCCACACTTTTTCATACAATGTGAAAAAAGAAACCACACATTTTTTTTCACAGTTTCAAATTTTGTTGCAGTCAAAAATGACTAAACCCACACAGAACAAACATGAGGTTCATTGTAGAACCTTAATTTTTGTCCCCAGATGTTTCTTTTTTGAGCATACATTTAAATATTGCTGTATTTGTCCCTAGCATTACGTGTCTGAGCACTTGTGCAGTGTGTGTGTCACTGTGTACCCAGGGAAGCTGGTGCCGGCCTTCAGTGGCAGTGACTCACAAAGCAGACTGAATCTCCAGCATAGGATGGTGGTGACATGCTGGAAGGTTCGATCGAATTTTATGTTCTCTCTATAAGTAATGACATTAATTTAGTTTGTACCTGATTTTTCTCCTTCTAGTTAGACTTATAGACTGTGCTCAGGTTAAATAATATTGTTTTTACTACCTAAATATAATTTAAAATTTATTTTAAGACATTAGTTATGATAAAAATAAACCATCTTGCCCTGTGCAGAGTGAATGCAAATATGATTTAAATGCTTAGTGCATTGATTTGATTGACAGCTCACTTATTATTACTGGGCCAAGCAATTCTTTTTAAAATATTGAAATTATTTAACAGCGATGTGATCACTTAAAAATGTTGATGTCATCATTTTAAAAAAGTGCACTTGATTTAAAGAATAATACCATGGACTGGGTCCTTTTGTTAGTTTTAAAAATACTATATCATGTCTTCTCCCAATAACTCTCTGAAATAAGCATCATCACCCCCATGCTACAGATGAGAAAACTGAGGAAAGGGTTATAGAGAAGTTAAGTAACTTCTCCAAACTCACAAATCCAGTAAGTGGTAAAATGAGAACACAAAACCAAGTGTGTGCTGTCCAACTTCAGAGCCAGTGTTTTAACTGTTGCACTCCGCCTAAAAGCCAGTAATTTTTCCCGACAACTTTCCATTGCAAAAAAGATGAAATGATACTATAATGAGAGAAGTTTAGAGTTCACGGCAGCTAATTTTGCAACTAAATTCCCACTGAGAAAAATGAATGGTTTTTAAATGAGTGTATGCTATCTTTCCCACGTAAAAAACGTTCCGGTTTCAAAGTCTTCCCACTAAAATACACAATTCATTCTTTCTTTGGTTCAAGTAGCAATAATGCCTGGAAGCACATTACTTCATAAATGATGAGTTCAAAATAACAGATGTTTGTCTGTTCTTCAACACAATATCTGCTTTACTAGTTATTTAAAAGTACTTGTCTTTTGGAGTTGCTACCTATGGTTGATATAGACCACAGAGATGGTTTACTCTGTTACCACTTGTTTACAAGGGGAGTGAAAGGATAGCTGCCTGCCCCCTCAAACAGGTTAGTCGATGGAGGTGAACAATGAGGGGTGGGGTGGAACCCTTGAGGATTTGGTCAAGTTAGGAGCCCAGCCAGAGAGTGTGGTGCCACCTGTAGGCTAAGGACCTTGGCTGGTTGGATGCCTCTGCAGCGTTTGCCCTGCGAGGGACCCTCATCCTGGTATTGCAGGCACGGAAAACAGTGTCATGGCTCAGGCTCCGACAGGGCTCGGAGGACCAGAAGACATCACAACTGTTGGCAGGTGCTTGCTGCCCGCATCTGTTCATTTGTCCATGTGGAGCAACCTCCGTGTGGGAAAACGGTTAGGAGTCAGGGAAAGGTGAGAGAAGGAATCTGTGGGGCGGGCGGGGCAGGGGGAGAGGTCAAGTGATGCAGAGCCCGAGGGGAGAGGCCTCTGAGCTCTTTCCTGCGAGAGCACTGTGTTCCAAAGTAATAAATTGACAGAAAGCAGGTTAGAATGAATACTTTTGCATAACAGTATGAAGGTTGAACTTGGAAATCACATAAAAAGAACACATTTCCTCTGTCTTTGCCTGTTTGGGGATTTCATAAAGTCGCCTTAGGCATGACTACTTATTTTAGGGGACATCGGTCCCATTGCCTTGGTGTTAATTCATTTCCTTGGAAGATATTTTTATACTTTCTGAAAATATATTTTGTCCAGAAAACTTCAATAATTAAAAAAATATCTAAGAGAGAGAGAGAGTGATTGATTGATATCTCCTGAACTGTAAGCAAAGAACTTCTGCTGGGAAATCATTTTTTTAAAATTTGGTTAGAATTAGTAGATTAGAAAGAAAAAGATATAGTTAATCAAAATGTAAAAATGATGAGATTGGCTATAATTTTCTGGATGAAAATGAAAGATTTTTATTCTTTAATATGTAGGAAATGAAAATTTATATTTTATAAAAAGTCCTACAATATGGCTCACTGAGTTACTTCTCTTTAATGGTGTGCTGGGGCAGAGCATGGCAATATTAAGATTCGGGACATCTCAGAATGTCAGAAGGCTGTGATAATCTTAACTTTGAATATTCATATGACATCTTATATAGTAATTTCAAAGTCATTTTGCAACTAAGGACTACATTGATATTTAAGCTCCATGTGTCTATTTTACAAGTCATTAACTTCATGTTATGGCCTTATTCATTCACTTTTTAAAAAATTTGTCCCTGCCTTGGGCAACAGATAACTCTACTCCGTATCTATGTCTGTATGGCAGTCCGTCAGACAAAATGATCATCACAAAGTCTGGGGCTGGGGTGAAGTCCTTATGGAAGACGAAACTTTCTAAACCCTTACTGACTCCTCAATGCTACAGTCACGGTCCTTAGTTCTTGAGTTTGCTTGTTTCCTGCTGATGTGGTACCTAACCCTAAGTTTGTCTCTAGTTTTCTCAATAGTAGACTCACCTGAGTCTCAGTGTTTGTGTCCCCTGAAAATTCATGTGTTGAAACCTAACCCTTAAGGTGATGGAATAAGGAACTGGGGCATTTGGGAGGTAATTAAATGACTGGGATTAGTACCCTTATAGAAGAGGTTTTAGAGACATCCCTTGCCCCTTTCTACCATGTGTGGTCTCTGACTCAGAGGAGGGCCCTCACCCAACAGTCAGTCAGTCAATCAATTTCTCCTGTTTATAAGCTACATAGTCTGTGGTTTTTTGTTACAGCAGCACAAACAGGCTAAAATAGACTATCTTCTAACCTTATCCTCAACCAGCCATCATCTAAACCTCAGTGTGATGGATGGGAAGTAGTAAATGTAAGAGGGAGTAAGGCGAGCGTACAGGTTCACACGCCTTCAGATGTCGCATTCATAGCTGCTATCCTTGTTTGCCTGCCTTGAGTTGCCTACCTTGTTAATCGGAAAGGGTGGGAGTATATTAGCTTCCTAGGGCTGCCATAACAAAATACCACAAACTAGATGACTTCAGACAGAAACTTATTCTTTCAAAGTTCTGGAGGCTACACGTCCAAAATCAAGATGTCAGCAGGGCCACCCTTGCAAGGCTTTAGGGCAGAATTCTTCTTTACCTCTTCTAGCTTCTGTTGGTTGCTGGCAATCCTTGGCTTTCCTTCATTTGTGGATGTGTAACTCCAGTCTCTGCGTCTGACTTCTTATGACCTTCTTCTTTCTATTTATGTCTGTGTCCAAATTTTCCTTTCTTATAAGGACACGAATTATATTGAGTTTCAGTTCAACTCCAATCCAGTATGACCTCATTTTATCCTGATAGCATCTACAAAGACCCTACTTCCAAATAAGGTCACATTACATGTTCCATGTAGACATAATGTGTGAGGACACCATTCAACCCAATACAGGAGGTTCCAGAGCTTTTGGTAACTTTCTCAGCTCCTGGAGTCACTTTGCTTTGTATTTTTTCTTCTTGTTATCTTCTTTCTTTTTCCTCAGTAGAATTTCACATTCCTTGATCTTTATATGACTTGGTTTTCCTCTCCGAATCATTGTATAATTGCTCTGACTTGTGTCTCTGTCCTCGGAATAATTGCTAACCCACAAAGTTCCCCCCAAAAATTGATCTGCAAATCCTTAAGATCAGATGAATTCTGAACCTCTACCCTTGGCTCTGCCTTCAGAGAGGACTATTGATCTGATTTTAGTCTTCTCTCTTCGCAGGATAGATACCTATCTCCAGAGAGTGGCATACACTGTTATATTATTGGGGAACTAACTGGTAAAATCAAACCAAGAATCGCTGGCTTTTTATGGTTCTTATACATGCCACAATCACCTTCAGACAGCTTTGGTCATTTTAAGGAGTTCACATTCTTCTTCACCTCCACACCTGTCACAACATATGTTCATGATATAGTTTTTCCTATAAGTCAGTTGGGCAACTGCTGGGCTAGCTGCCTGCTGAGCCACCTGGCACCAAGGAACAGGCAAGCGTCACACAAGGTAACAATGCTCTTTGCTCAGCTTTTACTGAATGCAGGTTCACTCAAAGTAGAACATCCACATACATTAGTATCCTACTCACACTCTAACAATCTAAGGGAAACATAACACACACACAGCAATCAAGGGGGAATAACAAACCCAAGTCCCAGAGTCTCAGTCAACAGGTCCGGGAGGCAGCATGGTGGGCAGGGGGCTGTCAACGTCTTGAAGAAAGAACCTCCAGAGCGAGGTGGGAGGTGGGGCAAAGTCCTCAGTCCAGCAGGACAGAGCCTCTAGCAGCACGGCAGGCAGGAAATCGGCGTAGTGTGGATCAGCACTCTGGTGTGTGGAGCACAGCTGTCTCAACAGTGGTCTGGAGCCTGCCTCAGTTATACCCTTGACAGTGGTGTACTCTATCCTTCTGGGTCTCTTGATAAGTGTCTTGGCACCCCTGATGCCAAGTGGGGATTTTCCCCAGGAGCCTATGTATGGGTGGTCCCGCTCTGCAGACATGGATGTTCTGATCATGTCTGCAGATATCTTAAGTGTGTCTGCTTGCCAGATGTGTCTAGGGTGACTTAGGCAGTTTCCTTCTTGAATCAAAGCATCATGGCTAACTGACAGGATGCTTTGCTTTAACCAATGGCTAAGCCTTGGTTGGCAGGAGTGACTCCATTTTTATATACTTTATTCTGTCTTAACCAGACCAATGCCATTTTATTGGTCCTGCCCTCCACAGCTCCCTACCCTTGACCTGAAAGTTTCTGTTCAAAATCACCTGAAGTGCATTATTTACATATCTCATTGTATCAGAAGTGAGGCCTGTTTACTCTAGAAAACAGTTCAACTCTGCCTTGATTTGGATCTTCTCCAAATTCTGAGCACTTAGTGGCCATTTCACATTACACCTGCCCCACCAGAAGAGTCCTTGTTGGTAACTTCCCCCCGTGACACCACACCCTCCACATACTTCCATGGTAACTTTCAGAAGGAAAGTAGACTAGCCAGTGAGGTGTTGAAGAAGAGAAAGTTTTTATTTTTAAATTATAGAAAATTACTAATATATTAATCAGTCATTTTAATGAAGCATGAGAGCATTATAATTTAGAGTGTATAAGATTTATGCTTTTGTTACACTTATGCTTTTCAACTTCTTTTAAATATAGATCATTATTTTCTAATTTTTGAGGTGTTTTCCTCAATAATTAAAGGATAAGGATAAAGGATATGTGAAGATGTCTTCTTCAGGCTGTCCTCTGTTCCTTTTCTACTAGCGTAGGTGGGCCCCTCAGTTCCAAGCTGGCAGTCCTCCCACTGCTATTGGTGTACGGAACATAGTTTCAGGAAAATGCCAAGTGCAAAAAGATGACCGCATTTGAGCAATCGTGGGGAAATACGGAATGCACCTTTGAAACTCTGCCTCTGATTCCATTTGGCTGTTTCATTGCCGATTTGCTTTTACTGAAGCTCTTTCACTTAAAAACAGCAACAACCCCAAACCTTGAAGATAGAACATGAATTATATTCTGTCATCATAATATCAGACTATGCTTAATTTTTTTTAAAAATTATAATTCATTTCTTGCTGTAGACCAAAAAGCAAAGTGTTTGCAAAGTCCTGTTATGAAAAAGACTTAAATTGTCGTCATGAGAAAACAGGTTTGAGAACAGCTTCTAACTCTTCCTGGGTAGGAGCGCAGCACAGCAACGTGCTTCCTGCTGATACGGTGAGCGCTTCCTTTGCTCAGGCCAGGGTGTTTGGAGGGAAATGGGATCTCATAGATTGTCAGTCACCAGTACTAATCGTTTCGTAAGTATTGACTAATTAAAATTGGAAAACATATGATTCTCTTCAGGACATTACTTTATTCCAGTTCAGCTGATGTCTAATGATGTTAATATATTAGATTTTGTCAGATTTGCTCAAGTTAAATGAAAAAGAGTTTTGCTGTATTTGTTATTTTCAGGTTGCTATGGTGATGTTTTCCTCAGTAGATGGACAGAACAGTAATGAGGGGAGTCAGTGTTCAGCACTGCCATTCCAGCGCCGTAAGGCTGCAGTACCCAGTGAGGCAGAGTGGAGAGAACACAGAACTGGGGGTAGGGGTGAGGGGTGGGGGGGTGGGGGGTGTGCGGGAAAGGATCGGGGTTTGGCCCCAGATCTTCCCTTCACTTGTGAGCTACAAGTCCAGGTGCCTTCTTGAGCCTCACTTTGTTCATCTCTATAATGGGTCCACCTTATAGAGTGGTTATGAATTTTAAATAAGGTAATATGCTTGTTAAAACCCCATTGAAAAACTGAATTACCATGTAAATATGAACTGCCTTTATTGTAGCTTAATGAATAATTGATTTCTTACATCTTAGCTATTCATGATGGTTCTTTACCTGGTATGGTAATACCTCTTGTAGCTACAAGTATTTCTCTAATATCATCTCATATCTGGATAAACTTAAATTACAACACATACACTGGGATTATCATATGCAACACTTAGCTAAAAACCTTACTTTGGTTATTTTATTTAATCTATATAACATCCCTATGAGGTTTCATACTAATCCTGTCACAAATGAAGAAACTGAGAAATTTCTTGTATATTTTATCATTCATTCAACCAGAGAGCATGATGATGAAGAGGATATTGGGCGTCTAAACATCACCTCTTATTTTATTTCCTGGTAGCTATTGGTTGGTAAAACTTATTTTATGTCCAGTCTTGTCTCTCTTCTGACCCCCTAGTCACCCTCCCAAAGTCAAAAGCATGACCAACAATAACATGATTTTTAAAAGTATTGCATAAGCTGCTAAACTCTGTGTTTTCTTGGCAGTTTCATTTGCAGATATGTTTGTACCATTATCTTAAATGATGTAGACACCTGAGGTTTTCCAGAAGCCTTGTTGTTTCCTTCTCCAAAATGGGCAGATGGATTTAGAAACAGATTTTCTTCTGTGACTCATTCAGGAGAAACTACATTTTAACAAGAGGTTGTCAAATCCTAAACCCCACACAAAGGGAAATAGTGCAGTGATTAAAACACTTTTCCCCCTTCCTGGCCCCAAATGAAATTAAATTTAATAGGAAAGTAAAATTAAGATATTTTATGTAGAAAGTTTTTCATATTAGACATTAGCAACACTGAGAACAACCAATAGGTAGAGCAGCTTACCAAATTAATTTTTTGAATTCCACAGTTTTTATTAAAACTAAAACAAAAAATAAATCTTGTCTCTACCACAGGAAATGGAGAGAGAGAAAGTAAATCAGATAAAATGAACAGCTTTGCTACTCAATATGAACAAGAAATTGTTGGTGAGGCAGCATTAACTCATTTAGCTTATGATTCATTTCAGCATTTAGAACACATTTCTGATCTTCAGAACCACACATAATAGGGTCTTTAGATTACCTCTGTATTTCTTTCACTGATGGTGAGTTAGTGTGTGTTGATACAGGTTCTAAATCACATTCCCTATATTGTAACTGACTCCCCTTTCTGCAGCTAATGAAGTGGAAACAATACATAAATACAGTTCAGAAGACTTACATTATACCTTTGAAAAACTCTGCCATCTATTGAGTTATAACTATTTGCTTTCATTTGTAATTTTAAAAGTTCAACTCCTCACGTGAATTTACAATTTTTAAATTTTTATCCATAATTATATAATTCCAAATTCATGTTCTAATGTTTCAGAATGAGCCTAATGATAGCTTGAATTTATGAAACAAGTATCAAATAATTCATTACATATTTACTTTTTTTGTTACTAGAAAGTTTCCTAATTTTCTTATATTAGGAAATATAAGGAGTATATTAGGAGTATATTTTCCCTTGTCAATAAAAAAGAACAATAGGGAAAACAGGCACTGTTCACTTTTTCAGTTTTAAAATATACATTTTGGCACATTTTCTTTTGCCTAGTGCCAAGTATACACTTGTCAAGGTGTCCCAACGTGTAGGAAAAAACAATGATACCCAAGAGAGTGAAGCATGCGGGGCCGAGTGCCGACCAGCATCTCTCACTTGTGGACTGGAGATCAGTGCCAAAGACCATCCTGCTAACTTTGTGCTCCTGAAGCTAACAAATTAAAAAATCTCTTTTAGTACCTCAACGTGATGAAAATTTACTCTTATTTGTAACTTACCACCAATTAACATGTGAAGAATAAAACGTAATTCACTGATCATTTATTTTAAAATCAACACTTATTGAAATTACTCTCTAAAAACTGAAGGAAAAGCAACAAGAGTCAACCGACTTGCAGGAGGCCACGTGGCAGCGGCACCACAGGCGTCAGCCACACCGGCTGCTGCAGCACCGCTCGTGCTGTGGCATATGCCCAGCAAAGATTTGCTGAATGAATGAATGGTAATGGGAAATTTACTTTTATCTCTTTTAACATTTGCATATTCAAAGACAGAATTTCTAGCATAATTATCAGAATAAACTCCACTTTCCAGTATTTTATAGTTTATACCACAGAATATCACTAAATTAACTTACACTTTTTGCATGTGAACTTTTAAATCAAAATTGTGGCCTTGTGATGTGTTGAGCCTTAAAGTAGTGAGAGCATGGGGGAGACGTAGAAGCTCCAAGACTTTTTCTCTTCCTCTCGCAGCCACACAGCATTTTCCACCAATAGGGTATCACTGCTGATAGTATTGGAATTTCTCTTTAGAAGACACACACACAAGCACCATTGATGAGAAGAGAGAGTAAAATTTGGTTATGTTTTTATAAACCTTGTTTATGTTTGTTTAAAATCTTAGGGAAAGTACACTGTGGGTCTTTAAGAGCTGTAAATGGGTAAATAAAAGAAGTACTGTAATTTTTCAAAGCATTACCAAATGCCAGGAATCTGATATTATCATCCCAGTGTACAGTGACTAGTTAAAGGATATTGGCATCCTGTTATTTGCAAAGGAATTTACAAGGAAACCTAAAACAATTGGAAAAGACAATGGAAAAATGTTGTACAGATTTTTAGATGAATCAACTGTAATGAAAAAATTGTATTAGATGGTCTGGTGAACTGAGGCTAAGTAAAAAAGCAGAAATGGGATACCCAAGCCTCCCTTTCTTGCTCTCTCTTTTACATTATTTGGCCACAGAGTTATTTTTCTCCAAAGACTTTTCCATGGAATTATTTAATGTGATACAACTGATACCAAGAACTATGGGAGCTGAAAATGTACGTTAAAAAATACTGGGGTAACAGAATGTCTTTGCTTACCTATAACCTATTTTAGTAAAAGGTTTTATATGTTAAGATGACTTATACGGGCCACTGCTTTGGACAACTTTAAAAAGTGTCATTTGATGAAATATTCTGTGACTGGTGCCCCCTGGAGTTGTGCAGTGGTACTAGGGATATATACAGTCTGCTGATTTTGGCTTCAGGCATACTTTCCATGTGTTGTTGCAGCAGGAAAAACATTTTCTTATCTTTCATGGCATTAGTGTTTTTTTAACATTCTCCACAGTCTGTAAACAATGTCTGCATGTCTAATTTTAAACGGCTTTTTCACAGGGCTATAAACAGAAATAAAACTGGGAACTTTATAGGCCATAGGAAAGATACTGCTCTGTGCAACAAATTTAGAGTCTGAAAACACAGAGGCTTTCGAATGAAAGCAGGAAAGTAACAACTCAAGAAGGTGGTACCACGTTGAGCAGGGATCAGATTTCTTTGCAGCATCAAGATTCTTAGAATTCCCCTCAGTTCTTTTTAGTTAAGTGGAGATTCTGTATGAGAATCTATTTTTTTAACTTTTAAACAACTGTTTTCTAAATCACTATACAGGAGGAATGTGCCTGGGGGGACACTATCTCAGCTTTAGTGTCTCAAATTCGTAGTCATTGCAGTTCAGTTCCATTCATGTGAGAATGCACATATATTCATAATGGAACTGGGGGGCACTATTATGTTTAAACATGAAAAAGCCTTGATGCAGAATAAGAGAAGGTACTTGGAGGAATTTACCAACCAATAAAGAATATTCTGAAAAAAAAAAGAAAAAAGGAGGCCCAGCTATGTTAACAGAGCAAACAGTGTTTTTCAATCATCAAAACTTGCTATTAGGAAATAAGATAATTCTCTCTCTATTTTTTTCTAATTTTATCTTTAATTATTTTCTAATTTTCCCTTTAAAATTTGAGTCTTCCACAAATTTTATTTCTTCCATAAAGTTTCCTCTCCATCTCCATTCTGAAATCTCTGTCTGAATTCCTATACACAATGTGAATGTGTAGAACAAGGGTGTCAAACTCATTTTCCCCAGGGGCCACATCAGCCTCGAGGTTGCCTTCAAAGGGCCTAAATAATTTTAGGACTGTACAAATGTAACTACTACTTCACTGTTAAGGAGTTGAAATTACACTCGGCCTTTTGAAGGCAACCACGAGGCTGATGTGGCCTCCAGTGAAAATGAGTTTGACACCCCTGGAGTAGAATATAGGAATTAGGTTCTCTGGCTTGACCACATTGCCTGCATCAGTGTCCTGGCTCAAGCCAGGTGACCTTGGGCAGGCCACTCATTTGCATTGATTTGTTCATCTGAGAAATGCAAATACTAATAGTACTTGCCTCATGTGGCTATTACAAGAATGAAAATAGGAAATCTGTGTAAAACACAACTAAGCATTCAGTAAGTGGTGCTTTTTTTTTACACTATATACCACATTGTAGCATTTGGGTATTTGCTGTAATGATTTGCCTTAATCACCTTCTACAGTTGATATATAAATACTTATAAAACATATGCTGCAGTCTTTTCCCATGCCTGAGTTTGACATATTAGTTTTTATTTGTTTCTTTGGTTTTTAGATAAAAGTTGCCTGGGTCAAGATCTACATCATTTTTAAAAATATTTTATTTATTTATTTTTTAGGGAGAGGGGAAGGGAAGGAGAAAGAGAGAGAGAAACATCAATGCGTGATTGCCTCTCCCACACCCCGTACTGAGGACCTGGCCTGCAACCCAGGCTTGTGCCCTGATTGGGAATCGAACTCATGATCCTTTGGTTTGCAGGCCTGCACTCAATCCACTGAGCCACACCAGCCAGGGCTCATTTATTTTTTTAATTGAATCATTTTTTTAGAAGAGTTTTAGGGTAATTGCAAAATCGAGTGGAAGGTAGAGTTCCTATACTCCCCTGTCCCCACACAGGCACAGCCTCCCCTGTTATCAACACTCCCCACCTGGTGGGACATTTGTCACAGTTGATGGACCCGCACTGACACATCATAATCATCCAAAGTTCCTCAGGTTCACTAATGTCATACATTCTATGGACTTTGTCACTGTAGGGCATGTGGAGGCAGTCTGGCTTCCTCAGCCCAGTGTCTGAGTAATGAAGGGAAGCAGTGCTCCCAAGGCCTTGGAGGGGCCTGATAACCAGTGTTCCCAGAGCCTTGAGACTGGGTCCGATAAACTGTTCCCATAACATGAAGTGGGCTCGCATGCACAGAGTTATGTTATGTCATCATGTTCTGGCAGTTTCCCAGCTTTGTTCCCCTCTAGTACTTAAATAAGTAGAGGCTTCTCACCAGTTAGACACATACAAGGGGACAGGTGCCACAGTGGGTGCCATGATGGGAGCAAGGGCCACGATGTGTGACATACAGGGAGACTTGCAGCTCGCAGTGTGTGTGGCTCACCCACTCATGAATAAAGGCAGGCCAGACATCCCAACAGCTTCGTGAATATTTTTCCATCTGTATGAATACCATGGACCTGACTGGCCTTGAAGGGTCACAACACAGTCATGTATTTGGAATCATACCTTTTCAGACTGGTTTCTTTCCCTTATTAATATACACTTACAACTCTAGGCCTTAGGTCTGAAAAGCACTTAGAAATAATGTGTTAGATGCAAGGAGGCTGGAGACTGAGGGCCGTGGGTGTTCACTGGAACACTGCTCACTCAGTCCACTGTACTTCTTACTAGGTAATTCTTACCTAAATATAATGAAAAAAATCTGAAAATTAGAATGACATTTAAAAAATATAACTAAAGGTTCGATGGGGCGAGAATAAGAACTGAAAATTATTGCAAAATGATATAACCAATACATTTTAAAAAGAATAAATTTAATAACTTGTAGCCATGATTTTCCTCATTGTTTTATAACTGCTTAATTATAACTATACTCTAACTTTATGGTGGTTCTCCTAAATTAGTCATGTGCTTTTTCAATGATCTTTTGGTTAGTTGAATTTTTAAAATTTTCCCAGTGACCAGTGCTCCCTTTAAACTGATTGAGCCTTGCTGTTTTGACAGGTTGTGGTGCGGAGTTGTCGGGGGACACAGGCTCCTTCAGCAGCCCCGGGTACCCTAACACATATCCCCCCAGCAAGGAGTGCATATGGTATATCCACACCCCGCCCGGGAGCAGCATTCAGCTCACCATCCATGACTTTGATGTGGAGTATCACCAAAGCTGCAATTTTGACGTCCTGGAGGTAGGAATTTAGATTGCTTTTCAGCACATGCCAAAATTTGGGGTAGAACTGGAAATCACTGCAAAAATTCCTAAATTCTTTCTAGTGTTCAGAGCAGTGTTCTGTTCTTAGAAATTTTGATGAGCATCAGCTTTTTGTGAATGATATTTGCAGACAAATGGGATTAATATCTTGGTTTGGGTTTCTCTAAAAGCTTGAGGGTGGCAGTTTAATCGGGAGTGAAGGGAGCCCCTGTGGGCAACTTGGGCTTACTCCTGCCAGGACCTTCTGACCCCCTGGGAGGACTGCACCTTAGAATCACCCCTCTAAAGACACCAGGCTGAGGCACTGGTGCCTGAACTCCCACCTCCAATGGTGGAAGAATGCACTTGGCATTGTTAATGCTCCACACTCCCTGTCTGAGGGAGCTCGCTTGGGAGAGGCAGTGGGGAGGCAGACTGTAGAGAAGAGGCATTGGGTGCGGCGTGGCTGTAAGCAGAGGCGTTGCTCACCTCAACTGCAGCTGCAATCAGAGAGGGCCCACATGGAGCAGGGTGCAAAACGCATCTGCTGCAGAAGGTTTTTAAAAAAATGGTCACTGAGGCAGTTCGAGGCATTTGAAGATAAGAACTTTTCCAACACTACTGCAAAGGGTTTATCTCAGGTAATTATGATGGCCTTTGTGAATCTGTTATAATTTGCTTTTCATTGCTGGGGTCTGGTCATCAGGAGATTATACATATAGTGTAGTGTGTATATGTATAGTGTGTGTGTTATACACATGTATATATGCTGAACTTTGACCTATCTGAAATATGTGAGGCTTCTAAGTATACACAAGACTCCTATCCCCATAGGAAAAGGGACTGTATAGCACATCATGACAAGGGTTCTATATCTGGTAGAACTTAGACTCCATGAGGGCTGGGTATTTGTCTTTTTTGTTTGTTTGCTTGCTTTACTGCTGGGGCCATAGAATACTTGGCAAATAGAAAACACTCATGTGTATTTTTGGAATGAATGAAAACATCCAAATGTCTCTGTGATTGACACATCGGTTTACAAAGCTAGTTGGACATCCATTTTCCCATCTGAATGTTCAATAATCCTGTGAGATAAGGGGGAATTTTGTCCGCATTTTGCCATTGTCAAACAGAGGCTCAAAAAAATGGACAGGTTTTCCCATGCCCACCAGGGTGGTAAGTGGAGGAGCTATGAACTGAATACATCTGCCACCCAACACTCCATGCAAACCAGCAGGAAAAGATAGAGGAAGGCAGTACACAAGACATGGAAGTGAGTGGACTGGACTTTACGAAAGCTGTAACACTTAAAAACTTTATTTAATTACAAAGCAAATTCTCTCCTCGAAAAAAATGGGGTTCTCAAATTATGCCTTCACTGAGTGATTGCAGTCACTAGGAACTGCACTTAACTGCTCAAGTGTCTCTAAAAGAGGATAATGCTGCAGTGAGTGAATTCAGGGACAGAGCTGATACCCATACCTTCATCTTTGTGTAAGTGCTGTTGCTAAGCCGTAACTCCATATCAGAAGAGGAACCGTTTTTTAGGAGGAGAGAACAAGGTAGCAACCAGAATTCACACACACAGTATAAATTAGGACCGACACTCAAATGCAGAATCTTCAAATGGTCTCTCTTGCTGGCAAGGACATTTCTCAGTTGCATAAACCCCTTGACACTTGCAAAAGGCTGGCAACAGACTTCTCCACAGTAATGTGAAATGTTCCAAACCTTTCATTTTCATGTTCCAAAGTGCGTGAGATTGTTGCCCACTTGGCAACTGTAAATAGGTCCATTGTGCTTTGGGTTTTGTCACACCCACTACGTGAGGAAGTAAAGACCAGTGCTGTTCCCCGCAGCAGGCTTGGGGACAGAAGGACAGGGCAGGCTCTCCCGGCCGCAGCACTCAAGCCAGGCACTGTGCCTGCGCGGAGAGGGCTGGGAGAGGAGGCTGCAGTCTGGTTGGGGCTTGCTTTTATTAGGACAAGGTGGTCTCCCAAGATTTCATCAAAATCAGCATTTGGAGGAGTATTTGAGGCCCTTAAATATTTTGAGAGTTTTGATTTTTTTTTTCTTAAGGCTGAAATGAGTAACTTCCTTGCTTTTTATTCAAAAACCTAATTTGACCTCTCTGAAAATACGCAAGTCAGGTAGAAAATGTTATAATAAATTTGCATTAATGACAATTGTTGATGTAAGAAGTATCCAAAACTAGAGTGAAATTTTATGAGTTTATTTGAGTCAAACTGGACAATTGCTGGGAAGCAAAATCTGAACTGGGGAAGGGCAGTTTTGCAGCTTGTTTTATACATTAAAATTAAGGGAGGAGACACAAGGAGGGTACATGAAATCCACTGGTGCTAGATAAGGGGGTGGGAGAAAATAAAGAGGGAAATCTCTGGAATTGGATAAAGAGTAAAACAGAGAACCACATACTTCTTTTACATTGGTGAGTATAGGTTAGTCAATAATTAACGTTTACAGCACACAGAGATGGTATTTAAGGAACAAGGGAACAATGAGGGGTTCTTCAGTCTGGTGCTCTGGTGTGGTGGATTGCCCTGAGGGGTTTGGAAAAGGGGATCACTCTGATATTTCAAAGGTATATTATCTTAGATGCAAAAAGACAATAGACAGGGCTCACAGCAAAGATTGACCTTCGTCAAAAAAGCTACAGGTCTTCTTTTTTATGGCAGAGTAGTATTCCATTGTGTAAAGGTCCCATAGTTGTTTTATGCACTCATCTACTGATGGGCACTTGGGCTGCTTCATTTTACCCTTTGCGACAGCATGGATGGGCCTGGAGAACATTATGCTGAGTGAAATGAGCCAGTCAGAGAAAAACAAATACCATATGATTTCACTCATATGGGAAATCTAATGAACAAACTGAACTAACAAGGAAAATGTGGACAGACTCACAGATGGAGAGCAGGCTGACAGCTAGTGGGAGAGGGACTGATTGAGCAAACGGGGGTGGAGAGATTGAGTAAAAATGAAAAAGGACTCAGGGACAATAGCGTGGTGATTGTGGAGGCGAGGGAATTATAAGGGGGATAAATGGTAATGGAAAAAATACACTAAAAAATTACTGATAAAAAAATAAAAAAGCTACAGACCCAAGACATGACTGCCAGCCATGACCTGCTTTTAGTTAGTAGTTTTTATGTTTAGACCATCCTAGGGGGCTACTTTTGGTCTCTGGGTTTGCAAGGCTGCCATGTAGGCCTCCCCTGAGCTTGTCAGGGTTAGTATGAGGCCCTTTTCCATCTACACAACAAAATGACTTTTTCTATCCATCATACCATAGATGCCGATAATGTGTTAGCAAGAGGTTTCAAAATTTGTTACCCCTGGTGTGTGTGTGTGGCCTAGAAACATTGACCCATCTGTTCTTAGCTTGCACGTTCATTACCCTTTACTGTTCTGCTGAGCAGAGCCAAGTAGGGCCTCACTGTCACCAGGTATCGGGTGTTTTGAGTTTCACCAAGTTAAAGGAGTCAATATTTTTCTCCCTCAAAATTCTGTGTCCAGCAAGTGGCCAGTTGCTTTAATCAACAGCCGTTTGGTTACTCATGACCCTGGAATGCTGACTTGATTGTAACAATAAATGGAGCTAACAGAGCAGAAAGAAATGTTCAAAACAGATTAAAAGCAGAGCCTTTGAAATGTTCTATATTCTAAGAATTTGCTAAAAAACACATTTTTAAAGTTCTAATCATCATACCAATTCCTTTTCCCCTAAAGTTTAGTCATATGCTGTAGTTGAATGAACCACACCCTGAAATTCTTTCCAACTTTTTCCTATTTTAAAGAGTCATGTGCTAACTAGTGGTTTTATTTGTGGAAGACAAAAGTGCCATTTTATTGTTAGGGTCATGGAAACACTCCGGCTGATTTTTCTTCAATCTCCGAGAAAGGAGCTTGAACTGGCATAAAGCAGAAAAGGAAATCCACTCTTTGGTGCAATAAACCTAGACAATTGCTCGGTGTGGGCAGTTAGCTCCCTCTGGTTTCTCTGTGATGGTCTTCTGTGAGCCCAGCCCAGTAAGAAGGGAAGCACAAGCGATGGTGTTTATCCTTCTGGAGGCTTCTAGGCCTAGCTGACTCATGCCTGTTATGTTTGTAATCTCAAGGGGACCTATGAGCACGGAAAACAAGGACAATTTTGCCAACATGCAAGTTTTTTTGTTAGAACTAGACCCTTTCGCCCAATGTTCTCTTCAAATGTGTGCTGCTTATTGGGTGTTGATGATTAGGAGCACATACTGGCAGTTTCTCACTCTGAGAATTGTGCTGGGCAGGGGGTAGGGGAATCTTCAAAATGGGAAAGGACACCCTAAACAAGAAGCAATCTTGTTTCTTGCATTTGCATATGTGTACGTGTAAAGGGCCACACAGGGCTCTTCCTGAAATCCTGCTTTGGATGGGACTGAGGGATCACACAAACATAGCCCCTCCTAGTGAAAATAAGCATGAAGCTGTCGGCCTGCTTCATTCCTTTGCAATTACAGTGCTTGTGCTGGGCCCTCTGTGGAACAGCAGTTTCATTCATTTTGGCCTTTCCCGCATGGCTGGGGGAATTAATCAGACAAAGAAATCATTATAGATTCAAATCACATACTTCCCAAAACTGGGCTTGTTGTTCTCAGTCTCTCTCCCCAGAGAACACTTGAGTGTTTCCCCTATCAGTCAAAGCATCCCTGAGGCTGGGGGCCCAAGGAATGGGGGTGGGAGGTAAATGGATGTGGAAAGCAGCACAGATCACACAGGTGGCAGGGTGCCGCACACAAGTCTCACTGAGCCCGGCTTTCCTGGTTCTGATCCTGAGTACAGAATTTTGAGCATACATGCGGGGCAGAGGGACTGAAAACTCACTGGAAATGGTCTTTCTTTCACAAATTTAAGTTTGGCAAGACCTGAGGGTAGAGGCTCAATATCTTTTTTTAAAATTTTAATTTAATTAATATATTTTTAAAGTTCAAAATGCTCCCATTTATTTCTTTAGGCAAACATATCAATGTACAAATATGATAAATATAAAAAAATCACATATGAACTCAGAAACAGCCTCTGATTCTGAATTCCATCAGTTTTCTTGCAAGATGTCATCTTACCTATCTCTCTGAAATGAAGGGAAACTGCCTTATTTTCTTCTTTGTTGCCCAAAATCCAGAGCATCTTGTTTGGTGGTATTTTACCTAGTTTCATATATTTGTCACCTTTTTATTTTATGCAATCCTTTTCTTTATTTTTTGACAGCAACGTATTTATTGTTATTTTATTATTCATATTTTCAATCTTTTTTTCCTTCTTCTTAAAGAAGACCCTTTAACATTTCATGCAATACTGGTTTGGTGATGGTGAACTCCTTTAACTTTTTCTCGTTTGGAAAGCTTTTTATATGTCCTTTGAGTCTAAATGATAGCTTTGCTGGGTAGAGTAATCTTGGCTGTAGGTTCTTACTTTTCATCACTTGGAATATTTCTTGCTAATCCCTATGGCCTATAAAGTTCCTGTTGAGAAATCTGCTGACGGTCTTATGGGGGCTCCCCTGTAGTTAACTGCTTTTCTCTTATGGCTTTTCAGATTCTCCTTTCTCTTTAAACTTTTGCATTTTAATTATGATAAGTGATGGTGTTTATCATAAGTAATTATGATAAGTGTGGGCCTCTTTGGGTTCATCTTGTTCAGGACTCTTTGTACTTTCTGGACTTGTATGTTTTTTTCCTTCTCCAGGTTAAGGAAGTTTCCTGTCATTAATTTTACAAATAGTTTTTCAATGTCTTACTCTTTTTCGTCTTTTTTTGGCACCTTCATGATGTGAATGTTGGTACTCTTGAAGTTGTCCCAGAGGCTCCTTATACTATTCTCATTTTTTAAAAGTCTTTTTTTTTGCTATTCTGATTGGGTGTTTTTTGCTTCCTTATATTCCAAATTACTTATTTGATTCTTGGCTTCATCTTCTCTACTGTTGATTCCCTGTAAATTATCCTTCATTTCAGTTACTGTATCCTTCATGTCTGACTGGTTCTTTTTTATGGTTTTATGTCCTTTTTATGCTGTTGAAGTTCTCACTAAGTTCCTTAAGCATCCTTATAACCATTGTTTTAAACTCTCTATCTGTTAGGTTGAATGCCTCCATTTCAGTTAGTTCTTTTTCTTGTTCTTTTACTTGGGACCTGTTTCTTTGTCTCCTCATTTTGGTTTCTTCCCTGTGTTGGTTTCTATGTATTAGGTAGAGCTGCTATGACTCCATGTCTTGGTAGCATGGCCTAATATAGTAGGTGTCCTATAGGGTCCAGTGGCACAGTCTTCCCTATCATCCAGGATGGGCACTCCAGGTGTGTCCCCTTCTGTGGGTTGTATACACCTTCATGTTGTACTTGAACCTTGATTGCTGTTGGCAACTTAACGGGAGGGATTTGCCCCCAGGTCAATAGACTGCAAGGACTAGCTAGGCCATTGTGAGGTGTCTGCTGTGCAGGGGCCCACCCCACAAAGCAGAACTTACTTCAGCAGGGCTCTGATGCCTGCTGGCTCCATGCTTTGGTGTGTTGTTTGTGGAGGTGGTTGGGTGGTGCTTTGCAATGGTCTAAAGCTCTGGGACCTCTCAAGAGGTACATGCCAAGAGCAGCCACTGCCTGTGCTCTGCCCAGAGCCTCCCAGCATGAGCTACAAAGTGATCTTCAGATGACTGCTACTTGTACTGGGCTTGGAGGTGTTCAGAATAAGCCAAGCTGCAAACCAAGCCTGGCTGCTGCTAGTGCCGGGCGTGGGGCCACTTAGTGAGAGGTATGGGGCATGCTGAGGCCTGATGCTGCTTGTTTGAGAGATTTTAGGAAAGTCTGAAGTCCGAGCCAAGATAGGCCACTGAAAACTGTTTGAATGGGCCTGCAAGTTGGTGGGGCAGGGTCTCTGGGAATCACCAGGGTAAAGCTAAGAGCCTTAGCCAGGTTGATGAAGACTCAGATAGGAAGCCTGTCTGGCTCAGAAAAGGACCAATGGCCTCTGCCAGCACTTCTATTTGGGAGAAATATGCCTTTCTGGCTCTCGCCCTTGTGACAAACAATTCTGTTCTTCCCTGTATGTCCCCAGTGCCTTTCAAGTTGCTGCCTTAGCACTGGAACTCAAAGGGAGTGAGTCCAAGTAAGTTCATGTGTCGAGCCTTTAAGAGGAATATCTGGGGTTCCAGCTACCCTCTGTCTTACTCAGCCACAATCTGTACTGGTTTTTATAACCAGAAGCTGTAGTGTCTTCTCTTCTCAACACTGGAACCTGAGCTGGGGAACCTGATGTGGGGCTGGGACCCACCACTCCTCAAGGAAAACCTCCACAGCCAAGATATCCCTCCCAGTTTCTATCTGCCACATGGGTGTTGGACCAGTTTGTTCTGTGTCTCTGTTCCTCCTACCAGTCTCAATATTTCTTCTTGTTTACACCCTTAGTTATAAAATTTCTGTTCAGCTAGATTTCAGGCAGTTCTGAATGATGCTTGTTCCGTAGTTTAGTTGTAATGTTGATGTGGTTGTGGAAGAATGTGAATACTGCACTTATTAATACCTCCATTGCCATCTTCACTGGAAGCCTAATTTTACTCTTCAATATCTTTTGTTTGATTGTTATCTTCCCCCATTCCTCACCACCCATCCCTGCAACACATACATTGGATAAGCAGGCCCACTAGTGATTGAGAAACCTATGTGTGAGGTGTGCTGGAGGCCTGGCCTGGGCTGAGCTAGACTTGCTTGCAAGATGCTGGATGTGAGACCAAGGGGACACTTGCTGGGAGGAATGTGTCACTGGGGTGTCAGATTCAGGTTAGATAGACAGTTGCAAATGGGAGGAGCCTAGGTCTGAGGAAAACTGAGATGAATCCTAAGGGACACCATCTGGATACTGAGGCAGAGTGTACAGGGTAATTCTGGAGCAGAAGTTGGATGCTCTTAGTCATGTTCCTGCAAGTGGGCATGTTGGGAGTAGGAACAGAGAAGTATTCCTTTCTTGAAGGTATGACAGAACACATTGAAAGAAATTATATTTTCAACCTCTCTGAAGAAGCAAAAATATTAATTACATGCCTAATCTTATAATATATTCAGACTATAAGGTGGGAAATCCTAAAAATGTAACTGGAAGATAAATAGCTTTCAATGAACCTGATGTTCACAAGCAAGATGGCTTTATACTGACCCTATTCTACTGTGCCTGAAGAATTAGAAAATCAGACTTGATGCTGCATTATCTGCAATGCCTCTGCTGAAGAAAGCAAGAAATCCAGGGAAGACATGAAAAAGAGGAAGAGGGGAGGTAGGGAAGATTCTGGAATTATCCATTCAGTTCCACTTTACAGTTCTGGCTGATAAAACAAGCAGGAATTTTGTGGGTGGTTAAACTTGTGTGTTCCCAGGGCAGAGGGAGTGCCTTTGAAAATTCAGCTCAAGATTACAGTTCATCCCCACCCAGGAGGCTGGGATTCCAACTTCTAATGGTAATAAAGCCCAAGAACTGGTGGTAAAAGTGAATCAGGGGAAGGCTGTAATTGCTTAAATATATCTCTTACTTTAAGTCCTTTTTTTTCTACATCCCATCGTAGATCTACGGAGGCCCTGATTTCCACTCTCCCAGAATAGCCCAGCTGTGTGCCCGAAGATCATCTGAGAATCCCATGCAGGTGTCCAGCACAGGAAATGAGCTAGCAATCCGATTTAAGACTGACAGCTTCATAGGTGGGAGAGGCTTCAATGTCTCATGGCAAGCAGTCCCAGGAGGTGAGTGAGCCAAAGAGAAATCTAAAGGTACTGAAGCCGAGCCCTTGTTAACTTTCAAGAAATGAGTGGAGTGGACAGAGGTATGAAGGATACATCCTGACAACTTTGTGACTTCCCAAAGGACAAATACTGCTTTGGCATATACTCTTCCCTAAAACATGGGATAGAGTTTAACGTCTGAAGCGTCACAGTGTATGTGAAAACAAGGAACATATGTGAGTCCTTGGTGAGAGCAGGAGTGGGGTGATTGGTCAGGCTCACTTCCTCTCTAAGGACTTGTGCCGCCTGTTCACCAGCCTCCAACGGCAGCATCAGCAAAGTGGTAAATTACTTCATGCCACAGTTTAGACCTTTGGATTTGGGCAAATGCCAAAGCTGTAAATGTTAAATTAGCGAAATCCATGGAATTACCAGGTGTCAGATAGTGACATTCTGCCTAAGAATTTAGACAGTCTGAATAAATTACCTATTGCACATAGTTTAAATAACAAAAGTAATGCACAAAATATTTTAGCAAATGTTACCCCATCAAATGACTCATAATAGCCAAATTTATTGAGTGCTTACTAAGTGCCAGGAACTTTCCTAACTATTCTATAGGATTATCTCATTTCATCCTCACGATCACCCTGTGAGGGACGTTTATTTCATATACTCATAATAGTAAAGAAGAAATCAAAGCCTAGAGAAGTTAGTGACTTCTAGAAAATGCCAGAGCAAAATACAGCCTAAAGCTACTTAATAGTCCTACTTTTGCAACTTTAAGGTAACATAATAAGTATATCACATCTTTCCTGGAGTCAATAACATATGAATTTAATGAGAATTATAAATATGTATTATTTAATTACCCCCAAATGATTTGCAGTTATTAGAAAATAATACTGAATTTTTCCATTATTGGTTTATATCATCATCAATCCAAGAAATGGTGAGTCATAGAGGTAAAAGTTGATAAGTATTTGATAATGTCATAAGAAGAAACAAACTGAATAACTGTACTAGGTCCAGAATATTAAATTTAAAAGGCAGATATTAAATTATTTATAAAAACATATATTACTAAATGAATTAAAACTTTTGGAAGGAGATGTGTTCTTAAACTTTGCTATATTTTTAGGGAACCATGATGAGGCATTTAATGGCTTTATAAAAACGGTTTCATTTGCACTTTTCGGTATTTTAAAATAAATTTAGCATCAGTATTTAAATTATTTGAAGTATTTGCTTAGTTGTCTTTCTTTGTTTTGTTGGAATGGCTGAATTAATGGTGGATATTCATGTCTTCAAAATGTTTAGTGTAGACTACATAAAAGTGGTAGCCAAACGAAGTAGCATATTGTCCTAGCTACCAGGTTATGGGGTAAAGTTTTATGGATCAGGGATTCCTCTCATTATTGAATTGGGTTTCCTACTGACAGGTTGTGGTGGAATTTTCCAAGCTCCCAGTGGAGAGATTCATTCTCCAAATTATCCCAGTCCTTATAGAAGTAACACTGACTGTTCCTGGGCCATTCGAGTGGAAAGACATCACCGTGTTCTCCTGAACTTCACTGACTTTGACCTTGAACCTCAGGATTCTTGTATTATAGTAAGTAACAGATATTTCAAGCATTGTGTGGAGTCAAACCTGGGTTAAAAACATTGCCATCTGAGCATATTTAGCAAATATATTAGTTATGGGTGTTTTCAACATCAAATTGTAGGAAACCTACCAATTGGCAACTTAAATATAAAGACATTTATTTTTTTTACTTACATACAGGAGGTAGAACTTCTCAGGGTTGCTTAGAAACTCAGCTTCTGCTCTACTATTCTTAGTGTATTTATTGCCTTTTCATTTTGTGTTTGTTACCTCATGGTCAAACAATGGCTGCAGCAGTTCCACACATTTTTATATGAGTTCAAACGTGGGGAAAGGGAGAAAACATATTGTTAGTTGTTTCCATTTTGTATTTTGTTAATCAAGAAAGGAAAATTTGCCCTGACTGGTATGGCTCAGTGGGTTGGGCATCGTCCTGCAAACCAAAAGCTCACTTGCCCAATTCCCAGTTGGGGCACATGCCTGGGCTGCAGGCCAGGTCCCCATTTAGGGGCATGAGAAAGGTAACTGACTGATGTTTCTCTCCCACATCAGTGTTTCTCTTGCTCTCTTTCGCCTTCCCTTCTGCTCTCTCTAGAAATAAATAAATAAAATCTAAAAAAAAAGAAAAGAAAACATTTCATAGAAGCCCCCTTATATATTTTGTCCAGAATTGGTTGCAATAGATATTAGGAAAGTATATATGGAATGGAGGAATGGATTTATCATAACTTTAAATCAATTTTTTAAGCCTTTGGGAGTTCTCACAGAATTCTACTTTTCTTGACATCAGTATCTCTATGTGCTATTTGATCAAATCAGTGCAGACACTGACTATATTCAGTGTCTGGACAGAATATATTGGGAGACTGGGGTGGAGGAGAAGGGATATGGCTATTAGTTGATTAGATGACAAAAAGGTTCTGTTACTGCCCAAAACTTTAATACATTCTCACCTATAATTAATGCTAGATGCTTAATTTGTGAGTGAATAAGGTTGTATTTTGAGACTTTCTTTTTGGTTTTAATTTAATTATTATTTTTTTAAAGATTTTATTTATTTATCTTTAGAGGGGAAGGGAAGGAGAGAGGGAGAGAAATATCAATGTATGGTTGCTTCCTGTGCATTCCCTGCTGGGAACTGGCCTGCAACCCAGGCATGTGCCCTGACTGGGAATCGAACCACGATCTCTTGTTTCACAGACCCGCGCTTAATCCACTAAGCTACGCCAGCCAGGGCTAATTTAATTATTTTTAACTAAAGGTTTTTCATCTTTTATTTGTATTTTTGTAATATTTTATTAAAATGCTAACCTGATTTTCCTAGCTAATGGATATTTCTATTTAAGTTTCCTGACAGATTCTTATGTGAACCCCAACTGGCTAGCTTTCAAATTTAACTAAAGGGAAGTCAAAAATTGTTTTACATTTTTCAAAGTAGTCCAGTCTAGTGGCAAAATTTTAAGTATTATTTTACAATATTAAGTCATTAATGTACTTAGAAGTTCAGAGACTTATGACTATATATTAATCTTCTAAATGAATCTTCAGAATTTAAATTAGCAAAGCATTATGCAAACTTAACGTTTAGGATATCTACTTTATGTAATGGTAACTCAGACCAACTCTCCTGACAAAGACAATTTAAAAATTTTGGATGATATTTAAAGACACCTTCCTAAGTGCAACAAAGACTTCACAAATAGTGAGAAATTCTGAGTTAACATCAGAGAGAGACATGAGCCTAGTACTGGGAACTGCTTTTGTCCACAGTGCATGTGCTGATCCTGAAGGAGCAGGCAGCACTTCAGAGAGCCTCTCAGGGCAGAAGGAGCAAAGTTTCAGTCCAGGGCCTGAGTAGAGGAAGCCCCTGGTAAACTCTCCTGAATTTCATGTGAAATGAATGCAAAACAGCCTTCACAGAAACTGCATCTTAGCTTCAAGGCACCCGTGTGGCCCACAATCTGAAGCCGTAGAATAATGAGAGGAACCCTGTACTGCTAATGCATTTAGTTATTGGACATCCAGTCAAAGTAATTTAAAACCTTCTCCAAAAGGAGATAAAAATCATCCTGTACTTCATTTCTACTGATAATTTTCCCTATACATTAGGTTTGATACACTGTCAAAGATATTCAGGTATATGAGAAGACAATAGAGCCCAAATGAGATAAAACATTATTTATTAACAGACAATGGAAACAAATACAGTGATATGTCAGACACTAAAATTACCAGGCACAAGTTGCTAAGTAACTATGGTCACTAAGCTTAGGGAGGTAAAAGTAAAGAATTTAGCAAGGACTGCAAACTATAAGTGACATTGCAAGAAAAAAGAGAAGTAACTGAAAATTTATAACTAGATAAATACAATAAGTGAAATTAAATTCTCAGTAGAACTTTATTTTTGATATACTAGACAAATTGGACAGAGATGAAGATATAAATAGTGAGCTGAAGGATAAATCAAAAGAACCTATCTGGCAAAAAAAAAAAAACATGGATAAGCAAAAGGATTAAAAATACAGAGGAGAGGTTAAGATACATAGAGGACAGATATAAAAGGATATAACATCCATTCAAGTGTAATTCCAGAAGGAAAAGAGAGAAAATGGAACAGAAGCAATATTTGAAGAGCTAATGATTAAGACTTTTCTAAAACTGATGAAAGACATCATTTTACAGAAACGAGAATTCCAAGGAACCCAAACAGCCAAGCAGAGTAAAGTGAAGGACATATTATTTTAAAAAATAAAGATAAAGAAAAAATGTTACATTCAGCCAGGGGAGTGGGTGGGTAGGAGAACAGATTACCTTTTAGGAGGTGGCAGACTGAATGCTGACTTTTCAGTAGTGATAATTGGAAGCCAAAAAAGACAATGGTATGGTATTTTCAGTTTGAAGAAAGAAAGTAAAGTAACTACCAACCAGGAATTCTGTACTTTCCTAAACAGCCTTTTAAAATGAAGGCAAAATAAAGCAGAGAAGCAGAAGAGGGGGTCTTCAAGTTTGAATGAGCCAGAGAAAAACTACCTCATAGTTTTGCCTGTGGTGGGCATTTCTCCATCACTTGTTCTCTCCCTCCGTATGGTGCCAGGTAAAGTTTCTTGTCTTTGATAAAGTCCGTGAACCATAGAATTCAACATACAACGGTGTGTGAACAAAACAAAGCCCAGGTCAAAGGCACACGCAGCATGGATGCATTATTCCCCTCCTGTGGTCATGAGTAGGATTTTCCACCTACCTGAGATAATAAATACACAGTGTGGCTTTTCTATTCACTGCTGCCATATCTCAGTATACAGCTGGGCTGGACTTCAACTGCAGCAAGAGAGAACAGATTAGAGGAAGTGAAACCTCAAATACAATCTGGTCATAGGCATGGAAATAAGAAAATCAACCCAAAGACAGGTGCTGGGAGGAGTCATGTCTGGCAGATAAGGTAAAATACAAAAAGTAATAGTCCAAACAAGTTGTTGGAATGAGAGTGCAGTATGCACTCTATATGCAGTATTTGGACTATCCCAGCCCATGGGCAGATGTGGCATTCAGAAGCTGAGGTCACTAAGCCCTTGAGTGACACATTGATACACAACGTGAACTACACCAGCCATGTGAGACACCACAGTACCATGGTTAAGAAATCTAGCTCTGTGGTGGGGTGGACCTGGAACTGAGTCTGAGTTTTTGCCATTTTCTAGTTGTGTTGCCTGGAAGAAAGTTAATTATTCCACTTCAGATTCCTTAACTATGAAATGGGGATTGTATTAGTTTGTTGTTGGGATACCTGATATGATGCAAATGACCTGCCTGTCACACAGAAAGTTGGCAATTTGTGGTAGCCATAATCCTACTGATGCTGATGAGGAGACTCTTAGAGGCATGTTCACCTGGCCCTGAAGAAAGGAAGAAGGTGTGAGCTTTGAGGAAGGGCAATGGCCTTAGGAGCCAGGACTTCCCACTTGTGGTCCCAGGCCTCATGGTCTTCAGTAAAAGAAGTCTACCTGTGATTCTTTGTCATAGCACAGCACCTAGCATTCAGTGTACTCAGGACTCAATAAATTGTAATAATAATGAGGGGAAGGCAAGAGTGACTCATGTAGGCCTGGAAGCCAGAGAAGTTTTCACACTGAAGATGACATTAAAGTGGCAGAATTTCCATGGTGGACATGCGGTGGCGAGGCCTGGAGAGGAAGCCTTAGGGAAAGAACGAGGGAGATCGTGGACAGAGGTATGAACGTGCACAGACATTTGGGAATAGGAAAGGAGAGTGTGTGCCCGGAGTGTAGCTATGTGTCAGAGAGCATGTGGAGACCAAGAAGCTACAGGAGACATCCAAGTTGGACAAACTGTTTTACGCTCTGTGAAGAATTTGAAATGATCCTGTAGATAGTATGGGATTGATGAATATTTTCTGTAAAACAGAGGGAAATATACTCAAAGCCACTCTTTACAATGATAACAGGCAGTTGTTACAACACCGTCAGTAAAGGAAGAGAAAAATGTGATAAAGGCTCTTTGGGAAGCTATGGAGAAACCTTGGGCAGTGGCCTCAGGGATGGAGAGAAAGGCCATGTGGAAGACTCTTAGAGTGGTATAGTCACCAAAACTTTGAGGCTAATTCCATGGCAGAGGGTGGGCTGGGTGATAGAGGTAGAGGAGGTAAGACTGTTCTCTTGAAGAATAGGTGAATGGTGATGCCGTTAACTAAGTGAGAAAGGGTAGACTACTGAGGTTGGAAACAAGTTTGAAGGTCTACACTATGTCCATTATATAGTTCAACACTTGAATTCAGTGCTCTGGAAGGCATGTGAGCTGGCCATATCCATCTGAGGATAATTTCTGTATAGTTGGCTGGTTGTTAACCCCACAGAAGTAGGTGTTGCCACTTATGGGAGTGTTTTGTAAGGACAAAAGGGCCAACTAACTCTTTTGAGAACACCACCACTTTCGGGGCAGGTGAAGGAATAGAGGAGAAGGAGACTGAGGACGGATACGCAGAGAGGTAGGTTGAGAACTGGAAGAGAGTGGTAGCAGAGACTGAAACAAAGCCACTGGATTTGGCCTTTGATGACCTTGTAAGAACCAGGATGGTGTGCGTCATAGTGGAAGACTTCAGATCACGATAGGTTAGGAGGTGCGGGTATTTCTTAGCTTTTCCCCAGAATTATGGAAGCAGTTGATATAGAGGGAAAGTAAGATCAATGGAAAGTTAGTTTTTAATGATGAAAACTTAGGCATGTCAGAAAAGCAAGGTGTGGTGGAAAAAGAGCAATTGAATGTAAGAGGTAAATGAAATGAATAACTGATGAAGGCATGTTATCCGGGCAAAGAACTAAAGAAGAGACAGATTGGCCCCATAAATTTCATATTTTCAGAATGAGAAACTGAAACACATGCTTGTCCATAAGACATTATTGACTTGCAAATTTATTTATATAGAAAATTGCATAAATCATATACAAACTAAACCATTTTTGTTTTTACAATTTATAAGTCATCCATACCACAAGATAAAGGGACTGTTCAGGTAAATCGGGGCAGAAATCTGCTGTGGACGGTTGCCAAGTAGACTCAATTATGGAGATGGCAGGTGGGCAGCAGTTTGGAGCCAGGCAGGCAGTGTCCTGGCGAGGCTGGACGCTTGGCTCGGAGTTGCGGTTGGCTGTCCAGGGATTCATGAAGACAGGCACTGAGGCACCAGCCGTCCAGTCTTCAGAGCTAGATGGACACTGGATGTGAAACGCACCTTAAAGTCCAATGTCTTACACAATACCTCTGCAGTTCAGTTCATACAAAGCCAATCATTCATTCTGGAGACATGCAAGTTAATTTCATGCTCCTGTTGCTTAGAATCATTAGCAAAGAGAAAAACATTTAGCTGCCAGTAATGCTGCCAGATAGTGTTTGTGCTCATGGAATTTTTAATAGACCTCAATACTACTTAATACTGAGGAAAATTGTGCTTGGAGGAGACCAGCCATTGTGGGCTTTTTTTAACTCCCACAACAATTTGGATTGTCAGAAGTAGAAATATTAATTTTAACAGTCACTATGGTTAATAGTCATGAGCACATAGATACACAGAATGTTAAAGTTGGAAGAGGAGAGATTAGAGATAATTTACTGTTATCTCCTTATTTTTAAAATAAGAAAGCTGATGTCTAGATGGGTCAGCATCGACACCAGGTAGAACTTCATAGCAGGATCAGCACTAAAACGCAAACGCAAGTAAGAATAAGTGTTCTGGTAAAATATAAAAATTTATAGCCTATGTACAAGGAACTGAATAGCAGAATATTGGGAAAATAAGGAGAGAAAATAAAATTAGGATTACTTTGGAACCATTGTGAATTCCTTTAGTATAAACCCAATGTAAGGAAAAGTGTTAGGATTTCAAATAGGGAGTGCACGGTGTTGGTGCTGTGAAGTAGGGTGGTCTGCATTCATCCATTCAACCTGTGGTGTCAGCTAAGTGCTGGGCACTGCTAGGCACCAGTGTCTGGGCACGGTGCCACCACTCACTCTCTTCATGGCCTGGGGACCTTACATTGCTCATTTATGAAATCGAGTTCCTGGGGGGCCCAGGCAGGAACAGAGA
Organism: Trachops cirrhosus; assembly: GCA_028533065.1. Lineage (NCBI taxonomy): Eukaryota > Metazoa > Chordata > Mammalia > Chiroptera > Phyllostomidae > Trachops > Trachops cirrhosus. Next base: position 57,918,711 of record CM052538.1, read on the forward strand.
AACTAGTGAGGGGTTCCTGTTTGGAGTTGCGTTTATGGGTAGGAAGAGGAGAGCAAGGTGGGAGTCGAAGGAACAGACACTAAGAGACAGGTGATATCAGCAGTGGGTTCATTCCGGAGGTCACCATCAGACTCACACACACTAAAGCTCTGGTTACCCTGTGGGCCCAAGTCCACCAGGCATCAGGCAGGACAATAACTTCACATTCCACTTGCTATACAGGAGAGAGCTCTTCCTGTAGTTGAGCTGGTCCCCAGGGGCCCTAAATGGAGGCAGGGTAACTCCACAGGCAGCCCCACACAGACAATTGGTTTCATGGAACAAAAGGCAAAATTCAGCAAGTGGAAGAAAGAAATGAACATTTTAAAATGGAACAGTAATACACCACCTCCACCCCTTCCCATGCAACCCACAGCAGCAGTCTTTGTATTTCAAAGACACCCATCTGCACAATGCATGGATTACTAGTAGATGCGTGGCTGAATAGAGGAATATATTTTTGCTGTCTCTGCTCCTGCAGTGATCAGTGGAAAATTGCAGATGACACATTTGGGAATGTGCTGTGTAGAGTTCACTCCCCGGCATAATTACTGATGGACAGTCTCACTCTTTCCAGCCACATGAGAACTTAGATAATATCCCAGAAGTTAGTTCTCTAGAATTACATGCTGTTATAATGAAAAAAGAGAGAAACTGCATTTTCTAACTCTTTTGAAATGGTGATGGCATCATGGAGTGCTAATGACAATGTTCGACTTGCACTCAAGTTTCCACTAATTTGGTAATGTGTTTGCTCCGTGCCTTTAGAGTGGCCAGTTTAATTAACCTCCGGTGCTCTGCTGCCGAATGACACACACATTCTTCTTCAGGCAGCAGTGGGACCCGCTGGCTAGGCATGACTCTGTATGGTCAACGCGAAAATGGCTCCATTATGTGTCCTTTCAGGAAGGCTGAGTTTTAAAGTGACCTCTGACTGACAGTTTAATTGCTTAATTAGAGTCTCTCTGCTGAGCCTCAAATTCATGTAGCCTCACAAGCTCTTATTGATCTCTGGGAAACGCTGCTTGTAGCTCAGTGGGAGAGTGGGGGAGAAATCAGCTCAGCAGCACCAGGGGGCCCCTGGAGACTCTGACCTCTGATTTCAGCATCCTCTTGCTCAGCACAATGGAATGTCTGCCTTGTGGGAATTTGTAAGAAGCAGATAAAAGCAAGCAGACCACAGTCCAGAGCCAGGCTCCCACTTGGAGAAAACATACACTAGGGCTCACCAAGCCTAGTACAAAGGGAGGGCACATGATAAGTAACCGTTTTCTTTTCTGAGCTTGTTGTGCTGATGTAGGAGAAAGAAAGCAAAGGGTCTGGTTTAAACTGAAGAAAGCCAGATGCCCCCACCCCCACCCCAAAGCTGCAGTGTCTGTTGTTACGAACATTATTTGACAATAAGGTACAGGGTAGAACAGGGCAGTTTCCACATTTTGTTTTATTTTTTTAAGACACTACCCATGATGTGTTTCCTTTTAAAACATCAATCATTTCCAAAACAGAGCAAACAGACACAGGAATAATAGGACTCACTGCTTCAAAGAGATGATGGAAACAATTCCTCCTTAAATATTTGTTTTTTTACAAATAAATCCAAGACAGAAATTAATCTCTTCCCCTCCGCTCCCCCCATTTCTTCTTTCTCTCCTTCACTCTTCATTAAGGAAAATGTAGTTTCCATTTGATACTTGAAGATGATCTCTGTAAAATGTTTAATTTGCGTCCTGGCTAGGTAGGTCATTTTGTAAAGCATTGTCCTGATGTGCTGAAGTTGCAGGTTTGATCCCCTGTCAGGGCACATACAAAAATCAACCAATGAATTGTTAAATAAGCAGAATAGCAAAATCAATGTGTGTGTGTGTGTGTGTGTGTGTGTCTTCCTCTCTCTAAAATCAATAAAAAATAAATTAAAATAAAGGCATTATTTTCTATTACAATAAAATGAATTTGTGACTTTTCATAACCTGCTTAGTCATTTGCATTCCAGTGCCAAATTAGTCACCAAAAGCCATGCCAGTGCTTTACACCCCCAAAGCAAAGAGTAACAGAACCGAAGCCGCTCTTCTCAGGTTTGGATGCAGGCTTTGTTTTGTTTGCTTTATACGTTGCCTCAGAATCTCCGTAAGTGCCTGTTTATTTGTGAATAAAACGAGTTTCTTGGATTTCTTTTATGTTAACATCGGAGTTACTGCTTAGAGCAATTGCAAATCATTAGCCTTCATAGTCTCCTGAGAAATTTGAAGACTGATTGTGATAATATAGAACAAAGGAATAAGATTGCCAATGTCCATGAAACGTGTGGCTATATATTTAACTTGGTATTTAATTTCAGAGGAGCATAGCTGGAAAATATCACTGGCTGAGGAAACCGATGCTTCCCACTTCCCCACCCCAAAGAAAGGCTGCTAGAATGAGTAATATTTTCATCTCTGTCCTCGCAGTTATGACTTTAGCAGCTTGGATAACATCCTGAGGGATTCCCCTTGCTATCACTTCGTATTTCCTCTATCTCTGAGCAGTTTGAATTCTGAGATGGGATTCCATCAGCAGCGACACTACCACATGTAGTGTGTGAAAATATTTCATGGAATTTCATCCTCAAAATTGACTTTGCACCTCCATGGAAATGATCTTTTCTGTACCCTAAATGTCTTATTCTTCACTGAATTTTTTTTTACCCTGACAAACTTTAAGGCAATCTAAAGCAGTAGACATGTGTTGCCAAAAGGAGTTAAAAGTGAAGTAAAGAGTAAAGACCATGTCAAAAGCCAAGTTATACCAGGGGGAGGAAAGAGGCTGTGCTGGACCAGACAGGTTGTAGTTAGACCAGAAAAGGACAGGAGTGATTTATATCTGAATTCAAGTATAGAACTGAGCTTAGAAATTGGGGGTATGAATTTTAGCTTTATTTATTGGTCCCAGAAACTGCCCTTTGTTATGCAGTCCACTAAATTAGCCGTGCTGGGAATCCCAAGCATGTTCAGTGGGATGGAATGCGTGACAGGTGCCAATGACTCTGAAATCCACAGGGGCCCCAAATAAGAATTTCTGAAATGCCACTAAGGGTGCTTTATTGTAGCACTAGGTAAGTGGGAGGGGACTTCCATTCCCTACTTCCAGAGCTCCCATGATTATCTTTCTAGGAGGCCATAGACATCTTACTTAGCTTCATAGACTCATGGTTAACTCAATATTCTATTCTCAGTGAATGGCATTGATTTTATCTTTTCAGCTGGTTCAATGGTAATTGATGAGATGTCAGATGGATGGGATCAGATGGATACTGACTCGTTCTATGCTGCTCAGAGTGTGACTGTGAGCAAGTTAGTCATGTTTTCTGTGCCTCGATCTTACCAATTGGAAAATAAAATTGTAAGAACAATTGAATTTTTAAAAAATGTATTTAAAGCATTTATCACAGTGTATGGTACAGATAAGTGCTAGCTGCTACTCCTAATTTTTATGTTATTGCAACTACTGCTTCTATCACTACTCAAACTATGTGAAAGGTCCTCACCTTTTTAAAAACTGGGATCCTATCGCTTCTCGGCCTTTTGGCTAAGATCAAGTGTAAAAACTGGGATCCTTAGGCACACAGAACTACAGAACTGGATTTGTAACCCTCAGTTCACTGCTAGCTATCATCATTAGTTTAGAAATAGATTCATTTTGTTTTACCTTAAAGTATTTTTCATCTTAAAATATACATAATATTTTTTCCACACATTCCTCAGTATATCATCTCAGTGAATTTTATTACTTTGTAATTTTGTTATTTTGATACCTCCCAGAAGATGCAAAAATGAATTAAGAGGAAAAAAAAGTAATAGTACAGAAAATGAAAATAGAAGCATATATTTGTATACATTCATAATTTGCATGAAAACCACAGCATTAAAGCATTGTCATACTTTGAGGATTGTAAAATATGCTGCGTGTTTTCAAATTAAAATAGTTTTTCTTGCTCCAGTTTTGAATAATTTTAACCCACACATTTAGTTGGTTTATTTTCTCCATGAGCAAGATGAAAGTTAGTAAAACAAGAAGATAGGCAATTCAGTAGAAATGTTTCCCCACCACCTACTCTCCAACAATCTGAGGAAATGTATTCCATGTTTCTAGCCATGAAAACACAAACATTACAGAGGAAGCTAATGTCTGTTTCCCCCCCACTCAGTCATGTGCTTGGGGCTGTAAGTAATGACTTGCAGGAAGGTGACCACGAGTCGCTCAGTCGGCCGGGTTTGGGTCACAGAGGAGGGCTGTGGGCTGAAGTGCTCTGCACTGCATCCTTGTCGGTCCCTTGCTCTCCGGTTCTCCAGCAGCGCATCAGTGATTGCTTGTCTTTATGTAGCTCAATTTTTGAAAGTATTTGTATGCCTAGCTGTCCTTTTTTACCCCATTTTATGTTTTTGAAAGAACAACACACTGCACAGTGGCAGTCATTTCGAGACTGAACTGATGAGGGCACAAACTTAGGCAGGGGGAACTTCACGCTGCTGCAGTGACTTCGGCAAGATGGGATGCCTTCCCACACCAGGACACCAAGAGGAGGCCCTGCAGAGCAGGTGGTGGGAAGGCATCCAAGAGATACATCAGAGGGTGAATCGACAGAACACAGGATCCATTGGGCTGGGGGATAAGGGAGGAGAGATCTAAAATGGCTTAGCAATTGGGTAGTGCTTCTGGCATTTCCTGAGGCAAGAAATGAAAGTAATGAAGGAATTAAGGGAAAAGGAAGGAAATGACTTCAGTTTAAGATGTTTACTTTCAAGATTTATGGGACCATACAAGCCATGCCATTGGATATATGAGCCTGGAGCTTGAAGAGAGGTCTGTTGCAGTTGTAGATATTGGCCAATGAACAAATATCTTGCAGATCTTAAAGCAGAAGCATATCCATGTGACTTGATACATTCCTGCCAGGCAGCAAAAGGCTAGATTAAGTAACATTAATATCCATCTGGTTTAGATACTGCAGTACTGTTACATGAATTGCAGATTGTCATGTCTGTGTATGTGATCATTTACATGTCTGATTGGCTAAACACTTAAACATTTTAAGTATATATGTTATTTAAAATTTGCAAATGCTCACATTACATTTTTAAAATACAGAAAAGAATAAGAAATTAATGCCATCCATAATTTTGCAATACAGAGACAAACTATTAAAAGTTTGGCTTATTTCCTACACAAACACATACATGTAAGCATTCACATGCACATTTATGCACATGTAAACACAGATGGTCCGGGTGATACTGCACATCATGTTGTATCTTGCCTTTTAGCTTAGCATTGTTTAATACATTTCCTCTTAAAAATATTATCTTTGGCTATATAATCAATTATATAAGCATACCAGAATTCAGTTAGCCATTAACTTACTATTTGCCACTTAGATAAACATCTAGACTTTTTCTTCTGATTATCAAAATGCTATGAAGAGCATATTTATATGTAACTCTTAGTCTACATTTCCTTTTATTTCCTCTATATAAATTCTCTTTTCATTGAAAACTGTATTATGAAATATTTTAAGTATATAGAAAAGTCTAGCTTACATAATGCATGTAAAGTATATAAGGAACAAAGACACCCCACTGTCTGAGCTTGCCAAATATTAATATTTTGTCATATTTGCATCAAGTTCTTTTTTACCAAAAGGAAGAAATTGCCAAAAGGACAGTGCAGCCCTACATGAGGCCCACACTGATACAGTTCCCCTGCCCCATCCCAGAGGGAGCCAAGAGAATTGGGGCTTATGATTTTCATGGCTATTTTTGCATTAAAATATAGTCAATATACAATAATATGTTAGTTTCAGGTGTAAAACATGGTTATTTTACATTTTAGGCCTTATGATATGTTTGCTACAACAAGTCTAGTAATCATCTGTCACCATACAAGCTTATTGTGTTACCGACCACATTCCCTGGGCCATGCACTACATTCCCATGGCATTTATTTTATACCTTTTTTCACCCATTCCCCTACTGTCCTTCCCTCTGGCAACCCACAGCTTGTTCTCTGTGTCTGTGACTCTGGTTCTGTTTTGTTTTTCTTCAGGTTCCACATATAAGTGAAATAATACAGCACTTGTCTTTCTTTCTGACTTATTTTACTTAGCATAGTACCCTCTAGATCCATCCATGTTGTCACAGATGGTAAGATTTCATTCTTTTTTATTTTTTGTTTCTGAATAATATTCCATTATATCTATTATTGCCTAATAATATTCATATATATATATATATATATATATATATATATATATACACATCACTTCCTTATCCATCTATTGATGAATACCTAGGTTGTTTTGATATCTTGTCTATTGTGAATGATGCTGCAGTGAGCACCGGGGTGCATAGATCTTTTCAAATATGTGTTTTTGTTTTCTTTGGATACTTCCCAGAAGTGGAATTACTGGGTCATATGGTAATTCCATATTTATTTTTTGAGAAAACTTGATATTATTTTTCATAGTGGCTATACTGTTTACACTTTTACTAATAGTGCATGTGGGATTTTTCCTCCATATTCTTGCCAATGCTTGTTATTTATTGACTTTTTGATAATAGACATTCTGACAGGTATGAGGTATCTCATTGTAGTTTCGATTTGTATTTCTCTGATGTTTAGTGGTGTTGAGCATCTTTACATATGTCTATTAGCCATCTGTATGTCCTCTTCGGAGAAATGTCTATTCAGCTTCTCTGCCCATATGTTAATCAGATTGTGTTTGGTTTTGTCTTGTTTTTGATGTTGAGTTGGATGAGTTCTTTATACATTTTAGATATTGACATCTTACCAGATATGTCATTTGCAAATATCTTCTCTTATTCAATAGATTGTCTCTTTGCCTGTGGCTATTTTTATACTTTTTTTATTATATGTGTACACCCATATATATTACTATTATTATAGTATAATATTATTATTTTTGTGTGCTTTAAAACTTTATGTAAATAATACCACACAGTACATATTCTTCCATCTGTTCTTTTCATCAACAATCTGTTTTTAATAGTTTTGAAATTGTAATGCATTCAGATTTAATGCATTCTTTTTGCCATCATACAAAATTTCATTTTATGAATATACCATGAGTCATGTACCCATTCACTCATGTACCCAATGCACATTAACAGTAATTATGCACTTCTGGTTTCTTGAAAATTGCTTCCAATATTTAATATTTTACTATTGCAATCATTATAACAATGAATATTCTTGCACATATTTCTAAATGCAATCAAGCAAGAGGTTCCCTAGGATAGGACCTAGAGGTGAGAGTACTAGCTTTTATATTTACTCTTATGTTGCCAAATTCCAGTAGAAAATGTATGTATGAGAATTCCTATCAAGAAATAGGAGAAGCTGCCCTGGCTGGTGTAGCTTAGTGGATTAAGCGCGGGCCTGTGAACCAAGAGATCACGGTTCGATTCCCAGTCAGGGCACATGCCTGGGTTGCAGGCCAGTTCCCAGCAGGGAATGCACAGGAAGCAACCATACATTGATATTTCTCTCCCTCTCTCCTTCCCTTCCCCTCTGAAGATAAATAAATAAAATCTTT
>CM052538.1:57926434-57946893 GCA_028533065.1 Trachops cirrhosus
GGAGATGCTTACTGTCATATTCATAATATATAATCATAAAACTTTGAAGACATTGTCTTATTTGGTTCTACAGTGAGGAGGTAGGCAGGAGGGATTGTCAATGCCTGGTTTTAAGATGATGTAACTGATAATCAGAAGCTTAAGAAGTGCCTTGGCAAAAACAGTTACCCCAGGTGAATTCAGGACTTCATCTAGATGACCTGACAACAGAGTGCTTCGAAGTGCTCATAAAATCTCTGTTTTCCAGGTGTTCTGATTCTGTGCTGAGAGTGCTGTCCACTGGGCCTTGTTGGTCAGGTGGAAAGGATCAGATGGGCTGGACTCTGTAGGTAGCCTGTCAGTGCAAGCTGGGCAATGTGATTTGAAAGAGCATGAGCAATGTGCTTTGAGCTGAACATGGATGTCCACATCCATTTTGGTTCCACTTTTTGAGTATTTATGAAGCTGTGTTCTGCAGTGGGACAGGTATTTGGAGAGGAACACAAATTTTTTAAAGAAAATCACTACTCTTCCTGAACTAGACTGGATGGATACCTTGTCATCCACTACTTAACCTGGTACATTAATGGATCTAATAAATTCTTGCATAATTCATGATAGCCTTACTTTCCAAAGACCGAAGGATGAAACAAAGAAAGAAGAACATGGAATTCCCCACCAGGGTAACTGACATTCACGGAGAACTTATCAGATGGCAGGCACCACATATTACCTCAGTGTCTCCTCACTCTGACCCCACGAGAGCCAGCTATTGAAAGGAGAGAGAAGGTGTCACACTGTCTCAGTATCCTCCCTTTGCAAACCCAATTCAGCCCACTCTGTTCATGTGTGCCCCACAAACAACACCTTAGACCTCCAGAGACCTCCAAGTCTCTCACAAGTCCCATGTGCTTCCTTCATGCAAGTTTGACACAGTTCATCACTTCAGGTGAAGCAAAGGAGACTCAGCAGTCTGGGAAACCTATCACCCCCTTAATATTTTCAGGAATTCTTGTATGGAGTAGTGAAGAGGAAGGGGAGGTGGTCACTCAGATTTCCCTTTATTGCCACTGTTAAAATTTGAAGTCATCTGTCTCTTGCTTCTTATGGCCACTTCTTTTTTTCCTTGCCTTTTATTAAGAGAAAGTTAGAATTTACACCCCTTTTATTTATTTTTCCAAAATACCACTCTCTTGAGACTCTTTTGCGTAGTTGATTTCCATTAAATATTTTAGGTACTGGTAGGTGGTTGTGCAAAAAGCAACATAGCAGTTGAATGAAAATGTTTTATTAGACTTGTTTCATTGTTAATTTCTTCCTCAATACCACATTTCATCCCCTCATATTAGTTATCTATTGCTACACTTAATAGCTTAAAACAATAGCATTTATAGTTTCTGTGCCAGGAATCCAAGTGTGGCCCACCTGAGTCTTCCCTAGCTCACTCACAGGATTTTTGGCAGGATTCAGTTCCCTGCAGACTGCTGGCTGGGGGCCTCCCTCCCTCAGCTCCTTGCCATGCAGGCCTCTCAGAGGGCATCCCATACCACAGAGCTTGCTTCATCCAAGCAAGCAATGGGGAGTGGAAGAGAGAATGCCAACAGGAGGGAGAGTTTCATAACCTAATCATGGAAATGGCATCCTATTACTTTCGTTTGCATTCTGTTTATTAGAAGCCAAGTCACTAGGTCCATTCCACATGCCAGGGGAGAAGATTACATGAGGGCATGAGTCATTGGAGCCAAGTCAGAAGCTGCAACTCCCACAGTCCCAGCTGAGTAATCTCCGTGGATTGTGTCTCCTGCTCAGGCTCCTGCTTCATCCACATCACTGGAAAAACCTTCACCCTTGAGACTGTCTGTGTTTGCCTCCATAGATTTCCAGTTCTCTCCCTCCAAAGCTTTCTTCATTTCTTAAATAGCAATTTAGCTATCCTTCTGTCACTTTAATAGTAGAGGCTAATATCTATTAAGTACAAACAGTGTGCTAGGAACTATGCTAAGCACTTTATATCTTTTAACTCTTTTAAATCTGATGAACAATATGAGGTATGTACTCATGTCCATCCCATTTTCATTTAGGAAGCTGGAGGATAGTGAGGAGAGAAATTTGTCTACGATAATATAAAAAAATAAAAATAAATGTATCTCACAGTCATTCTCTGAGAGTTTGTGAAGGTGTTTTGCTAAATGAAGACTTTCTCTCTGAAAGAAATTCTGTCATCAGCTTCTAAATAATGCATACTGTATATATAGAACAGAATGAAGAAACAAGAATTCACGAAAATGAGAAGGGGCTTAGGAAACTCTGGCACAACTTTAAACATTTCAACATCTGAATCACAGTGGTGCCAGAATGAGAAGAGGAAGAGCAAGAAATTGAAAACTTATTTGAAAAAATAATGAAGGATAACATCCCCAAATTGGTGAAGGAAATAGACATGCAAGTCCAGGAAGCTCAGAGAGTCCCAAAGAGCAGAACCCAAGTAGGAACACACCAAGGCACATCATAATTAAATTACCCAAGATTAAGGATAGGGAGAGAATCTTAAAAGCAACAAGAAAAAAGGAGACAGTTACCTACAAAAGAGTTCCCATAAGACTACCAGTTGATTTCTCAAAAGAAACCTTACAGGAAAGAAGGGGCTATAAGGAAGTATTCAAAGTCCTGAAAGGCAAGGACCTACATCCAAGATTACTCTATCCAGCAAAGCTTTAATTTAGAATGGAAGGGCAGATAAAGTGCTTCCCTGAAAAGGTCAAGTTAAAGGAGTTCATCATCACCAAGCCCTTAATATATGAAATGTTAAAGGGACTTATGTAAGAAAAAGAAGATCAAAACTGTGAAAAGTAAAATGACAACATACTCAAACTATCAACAACTGAACCTAAAAACCAAAACCAAAACCAAAATCAAACTAAGCAAACAACTAGAACAGGAACAGAATAACAGAAATGGAGATCACATGGAGAGTTATCAGTGGGAAGCGGGGAATATGGGGGGAAAGGTACAGGGAATAAGAAGCATAAATGGTAGGTACAAAACAGACAGGGGGAGGTTAAGAATGGTATAGGAAATGGAGAAGCCAAAGAACTGATATGTATGACCCATGCACATGAACTAAGGGGCAGGGGAATGCTGGAGGGGGGGTGCAGGGTAGAAGAGGATAAAGGGGAGAAGAAAATGTGACTACTGTAATAGCATAATCAATAAAATATACTTAAAAATTCTGGCATCAGCTTCTGAATAATGCATACTGTAAAATAACGCATATTTCTATCATCATTAAGTGTATAGCAAGGTAAGGTGTTCCTTTTACTTAGGTTCTTTATTTTCTCAAATGACCAGTTCTTAGGGCTCTGACTGTAGGCTTCTATAAATTTCATCAGAGGGGGATACTAGTCTCTTCCTTGAATGCTTTTCCTCCCCATATCACTTTGTGCTGGAGATGACATGTGCACTTTGGAAAAGGGCTGACATTTACTCAAATCTCCTTAAGATTTTAAAGTATCAGTGTTACAATTCATAAATGATTGGCTTAGTGTTAACTTCTGGCCAGGGCTTAGGGCAGCGATTTTCAACATTTCTTATATCATGGCACATAACTAATTACTAAATTCCTCTATCGCACAGAAATATATATTATTTTTTCTGATTTCACCAAAAAATAGGTACAATTTTGATTCATTCACACTGGACAGCTATCATTGTGCTGGCTGTTGTTATTTTTTTTTTTAATTTGACAGTCTAAGGGAAAAGAGGTCAGTGCCCCTGACTGAATTGTCAGATACTGCACTTTTTAGAAATTCCTGCGGCACGCTGGTTGACGATCATTGGCTTAGGGTATGAAGGATTCTTGACAGCATGGTAAATGTCATGTGTTCTGAATACTCTGGGCCTTGGGGACTGGTCTGCTGTCCTCCGCCTACCTTCTGCCTTTCATGTCCTCTCACAGCGGGCGACAGGCTGGCGCAGTCAGTGAGAAGGCACCTGGGAGCCGTGTGTGAGGCCTGGCCTGTGCCCTGCGATTGGACCCCCTCCGCTGCCCTTCGGGGCCGAATGTAGAAAGCCTGCCCAGAAAGCAGCCCCAACTGACCTCTTTCCCACTGTGAATAGCCTCTTATACCCACTGTCGTGCCTGCTGTGCATTCATACACTCTAACCCATGAGACAGAGGACAGTTTTTTCCTCAACCCCATCCTCTGTTCTTAGAGGCCGTAGAGTCTTATATGTTATTCATTTACTTATTTGAACATCAGACTTTTATTGTTTGTGGCATAGAATGTTCTCTACTTTTACAAAGGCTCCTATTTTGGATACTGTGAATGTGTATGCTGGTATTGGGAAATTTCACAGACCTCTGGATCTTTTTAAAGACACCAACATTTTTTTTGTAAAAATTAGGTTACCACATAATTAGCTCTGCCCGTTTTCAGAGCCCCTGTAATTAAAACTCCCAGGAATGATGGCCACTTTTTCTTTTGTGGATTCAACTTTGAAATTTTATTTTACTAGCATCAGACCAGAAAATCACTTCCCAGGCCTAGAGAACTCTTGGAAGCACACTTAAATAAGAATTATGTATCTGTAAGTCATATGAATATGTTATATGAGTAGTCAGTAGTAATATAATTTGCTAGCTCTATGTTGGGCACTAAATGGAAGTAAGGGAAAATGCATATTGATAATTTTCTTGAATTTATAATTTTTAATAAATAGGAACAAGGTTTCCCATATTTTCTTTCTTGCATTTTTTTCTTATAATTTTAAAATTAAAACTTAAATTGGTTTGATATTAAAAGTGTTAGCAACACTTTGAAGACTTGTTATTCCAAACTGTTAAAAAAATCAATCATCTTCTTGTAACCTGTGGTGGTGTACTTTTATATAATAACAATTAGGTATGTATAACTTAATAACTCTCAAAAGCATTTTAAAGAGAAATAACATGATATAATGTCGAATTTGGAAATAGAGCCCTGTCTAGTGGCTCAGTTAGTTGGAGCATTGTCCCATACACCAAAAGGTTGTGGGTTTGATTCCTGGTCATGGCACATATGATATGAGAGCCAACTAATTGATGTTTTTCTCACTCTCCCTCCCTCTCTCTCTAAAAAAAATAAATGAATAAATATATCCTCAGGGGAGGATTTAAAAGAAAAAGAATTTGGAGAAAGAATTGAGTTCCTGAACCTTGCATTACTAGCTCTCATTGTCACTAGCTTCCACCGGGTCAAGACAATACTTTAATAGCTAGCACATTGTTTAGTCTCTGGTTATTTAAACAAAAAGTCATGTGGTGATGAGTACTAAGTTAGGATGTTTGTGATAGTGCTTGTACAATTGTTGGTCAAACTTAGGGTGCCACTGGTATATAGTTTTGATTCAGGGACGTTTGGAAACCTTCTAACTTGGATCCATTCCCTATGAAGAAATGCTTAAGTCATGCGAATTTCAACAGAGGTCCTGCAACTCCAGGGTCTGTAGAAGATGGGGGCGGGGGCTGGAAAACATATAGACCCCCTTGGAAGATATGCTGCTCTCCAAGGATATCCAGGCACTGGCTCATTCGTGTGACTTTCTGAAGCTTCCAGCCTTAACTTTTTACCTTATGCTTACACTTATTTATTTATATATTCATTCATCCATCCATCCATCCATACATCCATTTATTTGCCTTGAGGGGATGGCAATCATTCATAGAAAAAAAGATAATTTTTAAAGGCCAAGGAATAATGTCCATTTACTCACTAGAGCTCTGAATTTAGGGAGAAAGAAAGGAGACTGGTAAAAATCCTCTGAATGAGTGTGTTGTTGTTGCTTGGTGGGGGTGTCTGTAAACCTCATAGAGCCCCAGTGTTCCACTAGAGTTTAAGAAATGTTGTTCAAAACAAACAAACAAGTCACCTTAAGAGGAGCAAGCAGTCTTGTACAAGTAGTGTCGACTGAGAATCATTGGTGTGTTGCCAGACCTTGTAACCCCTGGCATTGCAGAAGGTAGTCTCTAAGGCAAGATAGTATTAATATAACATTATTGAAATCACAGGTTGTTATAGGTCTAACCTTAGGAAAGCAGAAAGCCAAGTGTAGAGATAAAGAAGTCTTTAATTACACCAATGATGTTGATATTTGGAAGTAAGGTGAAGTGTAAATGTCATAAGATGTTTTGTAATGATGTTTCATATGTTATTTCAACTACTATTTAGTGTCCAACATGTTCCAAAAAAAGCAGTCATACTAGATGGGAAGTATATTTTGAATTGGTTAAGAAAATGTAATTTAGAGTTTAATCCCTCTTTAAATGTTGAATAAAAATTAGTTTTAATGTTTTATTTATTGGATATATAGGTTTAAATTTGAACATCTAGTAAAAAAAAGAAAAAGTAAAAAGAAAAGAATTGCTGTTTGAGAACCACAGTTATTTAAAATTTATTATTGTAAAATCTTTAGCCCCTCTTGTGAGTTAAAAATTATCTTAATGTTTGATTCATGTACTTGCATGAACTCAACTGAAAATAGCCTCCGAATTGTACTCGTGCTGAAGAGAGTGCCGATGGTAACCACCACTAGATATTCAAAGCCATTGGCACATCCCTTCCTTGTATTAAATCCCTGAACTTTACATTTTTTCCAAGACTTTCCTATTACATGTAAATGATAACTTATTTTGAATGAAACAGTATATTTTAATTTCATATTTTAATCCCCCTGTGGCAGCTGGCCAGTTTATGTATCTCTTCCACTTACCTTGCATTGGACACAGTGAGAGTTCCAATCTGCGCTCTGGAACCTCGCTGTCAGTTGCAGTGTCACCTCTCAGGAGTTGTGTGACTTGGCCACATTACTTAAGCTCTTTGTGCATCAGTTGTCCTCTTGTTAAAAATGGAGGGATTCTTGGGAGGGAAAAAATGGGCTAATGTATGTGAAGGGCTGAATCCACTTCTGAGCACATAGTAAGCACTTAATGAATAGTTGCTATTATTATAATCACCCAAAGAAAAAGAACTCATTTACCACTGGTTTGCACAGAAGAGCATTCAAAATTTCACATGGACACACAGAGTTCCAAGAAAATGAGCAAGCTTCAATTTTGTAAGCCAATGCAGCAATTTTGAGTGCGTGTAATGTGAACTCTATCCCATTGGTAAGTATGGGAGGTCACCTCGTCCCAGGATCATACATGCTGAGCAGACACAGAGCCCAATCCATTTTCTTACTTCTTGAGGTAATTTTCTAAATGAAACTCACATCACTATATAATTTTAATGAATTCTGCCATTTCTCTTGCTTCTTGAGCACAATCCTATGAAGACAAAAAGTGCTAGCAAATGTTGGTTTTCTGAAAATGAATGGTTACTCATCATTAGTTTTCATTGATTTGCTCCTGTATTCATTCTTGTATCAAACATTGTGAGTACATGTTGTGTGTTTGGCCTATGATGTGACTGCACTGGAGTCAGAGGAGGAAGGAGGGCTGTCAAAGCGATGGTCCTTAAATAAAGACATCCAGAGCTCTAACAGTGGTTCTGGCAGAGACGCTCCTATTGAAATCCCTGGTGTGTCCCTAGTAATGGCCCCAGACACTCCCATGGAACTGTGTGACACGATATCAAAATAAAGCACTCAATCTGGCAAATGTGTGGTTTTCCACTAGCTCACCAATGTGCAGATAGTCCATGGATGTTAAGTGTAAAGTTCTGGACCATTACTCCATTATTTTCTCTACTGTCTCTCTTTGTAGGCATATGATGGTTTAAGCTCTGCAACTACCCGCCTTGCCCGAGTGTGTGGAAGACAGCAGCTGACTGACCCCATCACCTCTTCAGGGAACAGCCTGTTTGTGAGATTTCAGTCTGGCCCTTCTAGACAGAGCAGGGGCTTCCGAGCTCATTTCCAGCAAAGTAGGTACCGGGTGGGTCTCTTAGAGGTGCAGGCCTTCTGTCCTTAAGTGCCTCTCCTGGTGCTACACTGAAGGTAAACCTAGCCTTAGAAATTGGCCCCAGCTTTCTACTTATTACACAACAAATTAAATATTAGAACCAAGGAACTATGATTTGCAATTATTCCAATGATTGATCCTTTCATTTTACCATTGTCTAACTTGGTGCTAACTTCCTTCCGATGTCTATAGCTGTCAAACAAGTTTTCAGAATAATACTTAAAAGTAGCTTTAATACTAGAGATATGACTTTTTAAAAAATGTCTATCCAAATTCATTTATCCACATATAAATTACCTAGCATTTAACCAAGTTTATACGCCAAAAGAAAATGTGCCTCTATAAATTACAAGACTTGCTCATAATGTATTATAGAGTCAGATTCTAACCCTCGAGGCAGGGGGTGCCCACAATTCTGAATCCTACCATTGTCTACCTGTCAAGGTTGTTTTCTGTTGTTTTTGTTCTTAAATCACCACTTTCCAGGTCTTCTTACTAGACCTTTATACCCATTGCCTTTTATCTAGTAATTCTTAGACATGAACCCCTTATCCCACTTTCTGAGACAGACCCAGAACAGGAAGGGTTGTTGGTCAGTTTCAACAGGCCTCTGATTTTTATTCAGATGTCCTTGTCCTTTCAAATAAGTTTAGTCTGCTTAGCTGTTTGTCTGTTTCAGTGCCCTTGCTTGCATTCTGTTGTGAAAGAGCCCTGGCTAGGGATAGTTTCTGGACTGAGGTCTCCCAAAGACACACTGCACACTTTGGAGCCAGACGGACTGCATAAAGCAATCACTCTGTGTGCTTTTAAGGAAAGAAAAGTTTCTGAACACATTTTTTCCCATTTAATTAATTGCTTATGCTTTGCTTTAGAGTTAAAAAAAGTCCCCAATACTCACCTTTTCCCCATCTTCCTTTAAAGTCCACTCACAAAAGCCTCCCTCTGATCATGCCTTTGCAAGTGGCACTATCCGTCCTGGCACTGCACTGCCTAGGGAATGGAGCCCTAGCTCCTCCACAGTTACCCAAAGGCCCAGATACCTGCTCTGATCTTTTATTCAGTGTCTCCAACACTCCCCAAGTGCCACATGCTTCAGCCAAGCCTGGGTACATGCAGCCCTTACCGCCCTCTGATTTTTGCTCAGGCTGCCCTGCCCAGAACGACCTCCTTCACCCCCAATTCCCCCTTTAATACTGTCTCTTCCATGAGACTCCTCTTACACTTTGGCTGGTAGCAGACCCGCCCCACCCGTACTCCCCTAGGGTTGTGCGCTTCTCTGATAATCTCTTGGTAAAGTCTTGCTCAATTGCATATTGATTTTCCTAGAAAAAGTTGTTCATAAACAGATTATTTCTATACATATAATTTATGAGAAGGCAGAGTAAGTGAATCAATGCCAGAGTTTTGTTGCAGTGATTCAGTCAATTCATAGCCATTTAATCTGTTGTTCTGTGTCACTCCTCACTTCCTATAATTGAAGAATACTGTTATAAATGTGCAGTGCATTCCCATTTTCTCTTGGTTTATGTGCAGCTTCCTTGGCAGATTACTTCCTTGTCCTGAATTTCAGAAATAAGAAAAAAGCAATTATGTTTTCATTCATCAAATAATTGTTGTGCATAGTAAGTGGACATCAAAAGTATGTAACACGTGTGTTTGTGTGTTCCTCAGTCTGTGGAGGCTATATCCTCACCAACTCACTGGGCACAATATCCTCTCCATTGTTCCCTGCCAAGTATCCAGACAATCAGAACTGCAGCTGGATAATTCAGGCTCAACCTCCATGTAAGTAACAAAAATAAAGAAGAAAAGGAATCCAGGATGGAGGTGCCTGTGGGAAAATCTGTCTGTGACTAATGTTCTTATCTCCTCCGAGGGAACAATTGATGGCCTTCCTCTTTTTTATTTATTGTTTTTTGGAAGTCCCAGTTCCTGCTATGCTCCAGAACAAGCATTTCCTAATTGGATAGGGTAGTTATTTCACCTTGTATTCTTAATTTAAAATTTGTTTTAACTTTCAAGGCCTAACAAAGGGGGGAAAAAAAAACAAACCCTATAATCTTGCTGCATTAACAAGCATGTGAGATTGGAGTAAGCAAAAATAATTAATAAGTAAATAATTTTTGACACATATGCCCAAAAACAGTTGCTAAATGAATAAATAAGAACCACAGACTAGAAAATCAATGTCATGATTTTGGGAAGCAATGCCATAAGTGTATGGATCTTTAATCAAAGTGTAGGTTAATTATCAAATCTGGTCTCTCCTGCGGTGCATGTATTAAAAAAAAAATCTCGGCATGAACCTGGAAGAAACATTTAATGAGCACTTACATTATGTTGTTTTTGAAATCCTAGAATCTTATTTTCTGGCCTGATAATAATCTGGTGGTAAGGATTGCTGTTCACATTTTATTGACAACAAACCTGAGGAGACCCCTAAGGACTAAAGCAAAGTGACCGCAAAGAGGGTGGCCCTAGGGCTTTTATGAATCTTGTTTCAGATGAGCCCTGCCTTTCCTTCAGGTTTTCAGGAAAAATTTATGATTTCAGACATAATGGGAGAAAGGCATTAAGCTCTCGATTCGTCTACAATTAATGACCTATGTGATAATAGGGAAGTCACTTAAGCTAATGAGGCCCCATTAGGTAATCTAAAAAATGATAAGTTTGGCTTAAATATTCTGCAACGCTGTTCCTAGGGATATTAAGAGTTAACAAATGGGTATGTGTACTGACACGCATATGATTTGGAGGTTGGTGATATAGTCGTTAGCCAATTGCAGTCTGGAGCATGGATACCCGAAGTGAGTTGCCAGCCCTCTAGAGACTGAGCCTTAGGTAAAGAGGTCCCACCACCACCCCTTGAACCAGCTGTTCTGCACCTAGGATAATTTATAATGAGTTGTAAAGCATTTAGATGAAAGATCTCCTTTGTTCAAAGGCAGCAACAAGGACAAACCCTGTTCTGAAGACTAGGGACCCTGGAAGAACAACAAAAGGAAAACATACCCTGGCACTTGCTGTTGAGCAAGTAATTCGAAGCTTTCTTTCTATTTATTTATTTAATTATTTAATTATTTTTGGGGTGTTTTTTCATTGCCATTTATCTCCCTTATACTCTCCTCCTCCCCACCTCCCCAGTCACCTCACTGTTGTGAAAGCTTTCTTCATAAATGACTCTGAAACCTGAGGGCTCTGGGCTTAAAGGAAAACTGACAGTGCTCAGTAAAATATGTGTGGCAGGGAGAAAAGAGTGTCTTATTTACAAGCATACATAAAGAACCATGCTTTAAGAAACTATCCTATTGAGAAAAATACTTAGGAGAAGAACATAGTTATGGCTGACATAACAATGTGTAAAGACTATCTATTCATTCCAACAAGCTGTTCCCCATAGTCACTGGAATAAAACTACCCAGGAGTCCTCATCTTTACTAGTGTTTCAGATTCTGTAGGCATTTTCAAACATGTGGCCTCTGTTACTCTTCAGAGGAAACCCTCCAGCGGGACAGTTGTTGCCTTCCTCCTCATCCCCTCAGCCCCTGATCAAATCTACCCACTCATTGCTTCCCTGCTGGAGAACCCATGTGTGAAATATCAGAGGCAAAATTTCTCTCCCTGTATGTTTGTTGGCCAGTACTTTATTAAACAGACTTGTCTTTTTCCTTACAGTCAATCATGTCACCCTCT
Organism: Trachops cirrhosus; assembly: GCA_028533065.1. Taxonomy (NCBI): domain Eukaryota; kingdom Metazoa; phylum Chordata; class Mammalia; order Chiroptera; family Phyllostomidae; genus Trachops; species Trachops cirrhosus. The sequence continues at coordinate 57,938,046 of CM052538.1, forward strand.
CCTTCACCCACTTTGGACTTGAAAGCAGCACGACATGTACTGAGGACTTTTTAGAAATTTTGGATGGCAATTATGATGACGCACCCCTCCGAGGTACTGTGGCTGGTGCTCTCTCGTCTCCATCTGTGGCCTTGTCTGGGTTTTATTTATATTCTTGCATATGTGTGTGCTGTCATTCAAGGTTAGAATGTTTGCAATAAAAAAGGAGAGCAGTATAAACCAAGTAAAGATAATTAGAGGGTAAGAAACCAGGATTCAGTGTGGGGTTTAAAAAACTCAGCTTGTTCATATGCAAGGATGTGACTAGTTTATGTCTTTTTTTTAGTTTAAATTTTTAATATTTATATAGTAGTAAAATTCAGTCTACCCCAGCATTAAGAAGCATTCTGTGAAAAAATTTTTATTAATATTTGACCACAGTTCTTTTATTCAAATGAGCATTTTTTTTTCTGGGTTTGTCCTCAGTGGGAGCAAAAGGAAAAATCAGAAATAAGTAAATAATCTGGAAATCGGTTTGTAAACTATCCCAGTAAAACTAAACCTGTCTGCTACCTAGTTTCTGAAATGTCCTCAAGTAAAATGATCTCAGGTTATTTCTGTTTGCCCTATGAGAGACTCATATTTGAGCATCTCATGCTGCCCTGGAAGATGGGCCGGGCTCCCTCCGAGAAGGGCCTTTGTTCCGCTAGTAGTTTATTCCCAGGGCCCAGAACAGAACCTGAGACAAGAGTGGGCAATCAGTGCACACTCTCTGCTCTGCACACACTTCTGATTGTACTGCTTTTTATCTATGAGCATGTCACCAGTCATGAGGGTGTGGGGTTCAAGAAACACATATAGAGCTCACCTTGTGCTGAATGCTACTCAAAGAACTTAATAGATAGTAACTCAATTAATCCTCATAAGGTTATGATATAGTTTTCATTATTTATCAATATTCTCCTTTCTTAAGTGATGATATGAAGGCACAGAGAACTTAAATAACCTGCCCAGGTCATATAGCTAGTAGATGGCAGAGCCAGGCATTCAAGCCAGGTATTCTGATTCTAGCATCTGTAGTTTTTTCAGCTATAGAGATATTTTGCTTTTAAGTATTACTGCATTTATTTGTGCAAGTTCCTACTGTGCTAGGGATTTTAGGATTAGTTACATTTGGAGCCAGACCATCTGCATTGTTCTTACCTTCCTCTAATGTCCTTTATCATGTTTATAAATCATCTCTCCTATGCTTGTATTTATATATATATATATTTTTTTTTTTAATTCTCAGGATTGAATCAAACACTGACACTGATTTAAATGGTTCTCCTAATAGTGATTTCTTCTCTTTGCTTTGGTTTCTTGTGATTTTAGGAAATCCACATCACTAGAACAACGGCCCATGCCATGTTATTGTTCATTCTCCTTGTCGTTGTTTTCATTATGTAGGTCATTACTGTGGCAGCTCCATGCCCCACCCCATCACTTCCTTCAGCAGTGCTCTGACACTGAGGTTCATCTCTGATTCTACTGTGAACTCTGATGGTTTCCATGCTACATATGCCGCATCGTCGTCAGGTCAGTCCACTTAACAAATGATGCTCCTAGGTTAAGAGGAATGGGGTCAAATTCCTGGGTTTGTTATTTGGGACTCTTACCTTTAGAGATTGGAAGCTATATTCCTTAGATCACCTCTGTGCCTAATCTTACATTCTTCCAAATTAGGTTAACATACTTATGAATTCTAGCAGTAGTGAACTCTGTCCCCAAACTTCTGTACACATTTATCCACTGATAGACACTCAGGGTGTTTCCATTCCTTGGCTATTGTGACTAAGGCTGCTAACAATGAACTCTGGAAGTGAGGAGAATTGACTGGAATGATCTTGGGTGGCTTGCTTGTCAGAGTATTGGTGTTCTCCTCCATGACAAGTTGGTTAAGGCAGCCTCTAATCGACAGTGTCCACTGGCATCTCTTATGAATGGGCAACCGCTGTTCTCCTGTCTCCCTGGCCTTGCAATTGGATGCAGGCAGGATCTGTGTGTTGTCACCCAAGGCTTGCTGGATGGTGGCACATGGAAATGAGAGGAAAGAGGAGCCACCTGATACTGGGTCTCTCAGACTGCGTGCTGTTTGTCAGCTGCCTGCTTCCTTGTTACTAATGTTCAGAAGCCTGAGAACAGCTAGGAGAGGTGTGTGTGTGTTTCAGTCTCCTGAGAGGAAAAGGCTGGAAACTGCCTTCTGTTCTAGGCCAGAGTTGAAAATCATCTTGGTCAGAAATACTGAGTCATTGTAGGATTAAAACAAGTCTTATTACATAAAGTTATAGTGCACAGGGAGAATAGCCTTTTAGAAAAGAAATGGCAGAGATTTCTTCTGATCTACCATACCCTACTGCTTTTAGTTTTCAGTTTTCAGAATCTTTTTCTTATTTTATGACATGCATTTTTTAAAATGTAAAATGGATGCTGTTAACAAATCTAGTACTCTTTTTTCTTTATCTTGTGGTGTCTTGTATTGGGTCTTTGTTCCAGCTCTCACTTTAATCTTTTTTCTTCCAGCATGTGGTGGAGACTTCCACATGGCTGAAGGCATCTTCAACAGCCCTGGCTACCCGGAAGTTTATCCCTCTAATGTGGAATGTGTCTGGAACATCATCAGTTCCCCCGGCAACCGGCTGCAGCTGTCTTTTATGTAAATCATTTTTTATGGTGTATTGTTTCAGTGAATCTGCAGGAAGGAAGCACTGTTACTAATAGGATGGACAGCTAATAGCATGTGTCCAGGCAACTATTAGAAAATACATTCAGAACTTTAGGAAGTCTGTTTTCAAATTTCCTCTGTCTTAGTCATAGTTTGGGTTATAAATAGTTTTAAAATTCTCTTGAGAATGGTTCTAGAGTCCTGCCTAATATTATCAGAAGTACATGTCTGAGCATTAATTTGTGGCATGTTCATTTTTCAGAGAACAATAATTTTTTTAAAATTACAAACATTTAGATTATTCCCCCAAATCACTAACATTCTTTCTTCCAGCAGAAATCCTATCTCAGTTAAGCTTCTTACTCATATACCTACTCCTCTACCCCAATCCACTCCAATGCACTTTTCCTTCTGCTCCAACAAAGAATAATTTGGTAAGTTTTTTTGAACTTTTGGAACTTAGTGGTTTAGTTGTAAAATCACCCTTATGTTCCTCAGTGAACTGTAAGAATTTACGAGTGTGGACTATGGATATGGAATTAACCATAGGATCCCACCATGATCTCAGTGGTGTCAAATTAAATTAAACAACAATAATGTTTTGTCCAGAAGCAGAGAGTGAGAAGCGTGTGCCGAGTGAAATGGAACGTTTCAGTCATCGGTGCGGAGGCGCCTGTGACACGCCACTCTGGCGATGAATGCTTAGCGAACGCTGAGTGATAAGACTTCGGTATTTAAATTCACATTTTAAATTAAAAGTTATTTATTATACTATATCACATTTTATTGGGGTTGCTAATTCTGTTTTTGAAGAGAATATAATAAGTTAGTGTTGAAGGAAGAAGATTGTTTTGAAGACACTTGGACTATTTATTCCAAAAAGTCTTGCTCCTTCTCCTAGACATGCAATTCTGTGCATCAAGAATGAATTTAAAAAATGGATTTAAAATTGGACCATGTTCAGAGATCTCCGGTTACTTGCTTTCAGTCCATCAATCAGATAGTGCCTCTTCAGGGTACAAGAGGCATTGTATTGAAAATGAAAGTTTAAGTTGCCACACAGAAAAGAGAGGTTTTTGTTTGCTTTGTCTTTACTAAAAGCACAAATTTCTGTATGGGAAGAAATATATATAATTTTACCTAGTATATATATGTATTCCTTTATTCATATTTATTAAGCCCCTACTATGTGCTAGGCATATAGTGGCAGATGTTAGACATTTGGCAGTTGCCAGGAACTGGGCCAGGCACTGTAAATGTTTAAGACCAATAAGATTCTATTTCTTGATAAGTTACTAATAAAGTAATGTCAAGAAACTATTTATTTAAGACATAAAAAGATTCATTTCATCTATAGCAGATAATCATATACATATAGGGCCACTCTTGAGATTAACGATGTCAGATTTAAAAGGTGTAGCATAAGGCTGATGCATACCAGATGTTCAGTGAATGCTAAACTCTCTCCCTTTGCTATTTCTAAAGTATCTTGAGTGGTAGTTCAGTTAAACTTAATTGGACAACATTGGGCTCTCCTGGAACATGGGAGATAAACATGTAAAGCAAGTTTCATCCATTTTACTCTCTAAGGGACTAAAATCTTAATTTTTGTGTAGACAAATCTTAATGACTCAGCCTTTTCCTTTCTTATCCATAAAAAGTTAATTTTATTATTTCTTGTTACTTGCTTGAGTTTTATTTTTAAAATAAATTTTGTAGAATGCGAGATGTTCCTCTCTGTGTGGATGATAATGAGAAAGGCTTTATGGCAAGGTCTGCAAGTTATTTCTGCCCTCCTCTAAACTGGATCCAGATGAGTGCTTGGAAACTTTCCTCTGGGGTGTGAGAGAAGCATATGGAATACGTCAAGTTCTAAACCATGGGGTTTGGATTGCGGACACTGTGGTGAAATTGAGTAGGGAGAAGAACTGAAGAAATTATGGTTGAATCTGCAACAAAAGGGATGGGGGGGTGAAATATAAATTAAAAAGGAGTTTTTTGTAAAGGAGTTAACAAAAAAAATATCTTATGCTTGCGGAGTGCTTTTTGAAAGTGATTGATCTTGGTTCAAGATCAAAATGAGATAATGAGAAACAGTGATTGTACTATTTTTGTTCACATCATATTTTTACTCACAGATCCTAGCCAAAGTGTTTGGATTAAAGGGAGATTTGCTTCTCAAATGTACTGGCCTAAGTTTAATTTGATTCTTCTGAGTATCATCTTACCATCACTTCTAATAAAAATGTCTTTTCTGCAATTTAGCACTGGATCATAGCAGTCTGGTACTGAAACAGAAAAGGCCTGCATTTAGTTATCTTCTGGACCTGTGCACCAACATTTAATGTGCACACTGGCCACCTGAGGTCTTGCAAAATCCACAGTCTGATTCAATTGGTTGGAGGGCCCTGATTCTTCATCTCACACACGCTCTCTGGGGATGCTGAGGCTGTGGGGCCTTGTACTGCACTTTGAGTAGAAAGGTTTAGAAGCAATTTCGCATAAATCGTGTGCTGAGGAAAATGATCTCCCTTTCTCTCTCTTTCTTTTCTTTTGCCTGAGAAGCAAAAGAAAACAATTTTAGCATATTTTCTAGTGCTGATACCACTATGGGTAACAAAACTGAGCACCCAACTTCTCAAACCACTCCTGGCCTGTTGTTTTCTCTTCCTTTCACTGTATGCAGCATATGAGTCTTCCCTCAGCTTCTGCTCTCATCCCTTATCTCTCTCTCTGCTTATTATTCCCAACCTTTGATTTCTTAGCCCCCAGTCTAGCCATGCTTTCCACTATTACCATATATATACAAGTGATTTCCAAGTATAGCCCCAGAGTCTCTTCTGAAGTCCAAACCTGCATATTGGCTCCAATAGATAGCTCCACTTGGGTGATACACCATCCTTTTCGATTCAATATAGCAAAGAAACAAAAAAAAAAGGTTTTTCTGCTGCTGGCAGTCATTACTATTACATGTCACTGCAAGATAATATTCTCAAGTAGAGCTCTAATGATCTAATTTTACCACCCAGAATTCCTCAGTACTTTTTAATGTAGTGAAAAAACATAATATAAAAATCAACATTTTACCCAATTTTATGTGTATAATTCAGTGGCATTGCACGTATCCACAATTTTCTACAACCAGTGCTGTTCCCCTTTCTGGTACTTTTTCATCATATTCAATAGAAACTCTGTATCCACTGAGTAATAACTCTCCCTTTCCTCTGCTCCCAGCCCCTAGAAACCTCTATTCTATTCTCTGTCATTATGAATTCCCCATTCCAAATTTCTCATATAAGTAGAATTGTATAATACGTGTCCTTTTTTGTCTGGCTTATTTTACTAAGCATAATGTTTTCAATGCTCACCTATGTAGTAGCATATATCAAAATTTCATTCTTTTTAAGGCTGAATAATATTCTAGAGTATTTGTGTACATATATAAATGTGGTATTATATATGTAGTTTTATATGTATTTTCACATATTGTATGAAATTATATGAAAATTTTATTTTCATATATGTATTTTCATTTCATTTATTTATTAAAGAAGTACATATATTTATCTATATCTATATTATATATAATAATATATAGGTTTATTTGTTTATATATTATATATAGTTAAATAGGTTTATATATATATTTTTAACATATCCTTTGGGTATATTTAATTATATATCCTTTGCACATATACTTAGAAATGGAATTACTGCATCTTATGATAATTCTATGTTTAAGTTTTTGAGGAAGTACTAAATTGTCTTTCACAGTGGCTGCATCATTTTATATTTCCACCAGCAATGCACAAGAGTTATGATTTCTCCACATCTTTGTCAATACTTGTTGTGGCCTATTTTTTAAATAATAGCCATCTGAATGGGTATGATGTGCTATTTCACTGTGTTTTTGATTTCCACTTCTCTAATAACTAAGAATGATGAGCATCTTTTCATGTTCTTATTGGTCACTAATTTATCTTCTTTGGAGAAGGGTCTATTCAGTCCTTTGCCATTTTAAAATTGAGTTATTTGTCTTTGTATTTTTGAGTTGCAAGAGTTCTATTATATTTAGGATAATAGCATGGTCATGTGTTTTTATTTCTCTTGGATAAAAATCTAGGCATGAAATTTCTGGGGCACTAACTGTGAGTTTTTATAAGAAACTGCCAAATAATTATTCAAAATGGTCATATTAATGTACATTCCTACCAGAAATATATGAAGCTTCCAGTTGCTCTGCATGCTTAGCAACATTTGATCTTGTCAATCTTTTCTATTTTAGCCATTCTGCTGGGTGTGAAATAGTATCTTGTTGTGATATTTAATTTATATTGCTCGGATGACTAATGATGTAATGTACATTTCCCATTCTCATAACCATTATTCATTCATCATCTCTTTTAAAGTGCATGTTCAAATCTTTTGTCCATTTTTTAATATGACTATTTTTTCATTGTTTATTTGTAGGGATTCCTTTTAAATTCCAGATCTGAGTCTTTTGTTAGATATATGATTTTCAATGACCTACCTCCCGTTCCCCAAAGTCTATGACTTGCCTATTCATTTTTTAATTCATGTATTGAATGAGGAGAAATTTTTAATTTCTATTAAGTCAAAATTATTAATTTCATAATCTTATATGGAGTCCCTTTTGCTTTCTGAGAAATATTTGCCTATCCCAAAGTTATAAAGATAGTCTGTGTTTTCTTCTAGGAGCTTTATGGTCTTAGGTTTTAGGTCTATACCTGTGAGACATATTAAATTAGTTTCTGTGCATGGAGAGAGGCAGGGGTGGAGGTTCTTTTTCTCCTCAATGAAGATATCCAGTTATTGCAGCATCACTTGTTCAAACAACTTCTTTCCCCATTGGATTGTTGTGACACTGTGGATTGGGTTGCATTGGCTCTGGATTTGTGGACTTTTCTCTGGACTTTCTCTTCTATGCCATTCATTTGTCTACCCATACACCAATACCACACATTCCTAATTACATCCAAATTTTAAAAGCATGGAAGCCAAGTTTTAAAAGCATTCATTTAGGGGACTTCTGGCCAAGATGGAGGCATAGGTAGATGCACTGTGCCTCCTTGCACAACCAAGATAGGGACAACAACAATATAGAAACAAAATAACAACCAGAACTGACAGAAAATTGAAGTGTATGGAATTCGGACACCCAAGGTTTTAAAAATAGACATGTTCATCCAGACTGGTCTGGATGAACCAGAGGGTTCATAATAGGAGGGGCGGAGTCGGGCCAGGTGAGGGACTCAGGGTGGAGACCTGAGCAACTGGGGTGGCACGCAAGTCCGCAGCAGACCCTGGGTGCACTAGTAGCGGTGGCTGGTGGGCCCCAGCCAGGGGGTAGGGACCAACAGACCCAGCAAGGCAGCCATTGTGAAGCAAGGCACTGCGCCCAACTCAGGGTCCCAGCTCCGGGAAATAGAGCTTTGGGGCACTGACTGAAAAGGAAGGTCCCGCGGGGTGCACGGGCCCACCCACACTGGAATTGGTGCCAGAGGGGCCCAGTTAGCTTGCGGAAAGTGGCAGAAGGGTCTGAGGTCCTAGAGAGCAGAGCAAGCACCATTGTTCCTTCTCGTACCCTGCCCCCACATACAGCATTACAACCCAGTGACTGGGGTGCCCCACCCTGGTGAACTCCTAAGGCCTCACCTCTCACTACAGAAGCTCAACAAGACCAAAAAAAAAAAAAAAACAGCAAAAAGATGGCTCAAACAGAAGAAGAATAGAAAGCCCCAGAATCCATCCTTTTAAGTGACCAAGAGATAGCCAACCTATCAGATGCACAGTTAAAAGCACTGGTGATCAGGATACTCACAGAACTGGTTGATTTTGGTCGCAAATTAGAGGAAAAAATGCAGGCTACAATAAGCTTAATGAAGAAAAATGCACAGGGAACCAATAGTGATGGAATGAAAGATGGGTCTCACATCAATGGAGTGGACCAGAAGGAAGAAAAAAGTATACAATCAGAAAAAAATGAAGAATGAAGAAATGAGAATTCAAAAAAATGAGGAGAGGCTTAGAAACCTCCGGGACATCTTTAAATGTTCCAACATCCGAATTATAGGCGTACCAGAAGGGGAAGAGGAAGAGCAACAAGTGGAAAAGATATTTGAACAAATAATAAAGGAGAACTTC
>CM052538.1:57947393-57986225 GCA_028533065.1 Trachops cirrhosus
AGCACTTAGCTATTGTAAATTGTGCTGCTATGAACATTGGGGTGCATAGGTTCTTTTGGATTGGTGTTTCAGGATTCTTAGGATATAGTCCCAGCAGTGGAATTGCTGGATCAAAGTTGCCCCACTCTTTTAAAGATCAGGTTCAATCCTGGCTGGGTAGCTCTGTGGTTAGAGCATTGTCCCAGTATGCCAAGGTTGTGGGTTTGATATATTGTCAGGGCGCATGCAAGAATCGAGCAATAAATGCATAAAGAAAAATCAGGTTCATTCCTGCCACAGTTCATATGTTGAGGTTATGGAAAGCTCTAGAAATACTGCAGTATTTATTATGGATTTAGAGGGAGGGACAAACTATTTTGTGGTTATGGGGTTATCTTCTAAATCAGCTAATAAGCATTTATTTAGAGATAAGCATTGTTTCATCAGTCTCAGCAAAGTTTAGAATAGAAATCCCCAGTCTCACTGAGAGATAAAATATATACATGTAAAATAAATACTAATATATAATAACTTCAGAATTTGGCAATACACATGATTAGAGAATAAGTCAACAACAATAATTTGGAGTGAAATGTGTAGCAAAATTGCATAGTGAAGATAAATGCAAAAAAACGTTAGAGACAAAATTTTAAACTTTAAAAAGTACAAAGGTTTCTAGAAGCCAGAAACCCTCCAAAGAATGCCTTTTCCAGCATCTGGTATTTAGAGCTATGCCATTACATTTGTAATTACAGATAATAACTTATTTATTAAAGTAGTTAATAATGAGTGAGTTTTAGGTAGTAGTCAGTGACCAGAAGGGTTCATTTTGCCAGTTGTGTGAAAGGGCAAATTAACTCATGTCTCATATTCTATTTTTATTTTTTATAACCTTGAAATTCATTAATTCTCAGCCTTCGGGAATAAATAATGTGTTTTTCCAGCCAAGGAATCCAAGCCTCTTCTAATTCCTTTTACTCCATTCTGACTTTAATTGGCACAGCTGCTTTTACTGAACTTATGTAAGAGAAGCCACAGGAAGAAGGGCCATGAGGTGATCCAGCTGTCCTTTGTGTCTCTGGAGGAACACACTGTTTGAATCTACTTTTCTCTCATCTTCCACATATGGACATAAGTGTGTCCTTTTAACAGTAAAACAAACAACAAACAAATGAGGGGTGAAAACAAAAACAGAAAAACACAAGCTGAAGCTGAAGACACACATCTTGGCAAATGACCTTATGACACTAGTATATGATTTGAGGGTGAAGAACCAACTTTTTTTCCCTTTTAGATACTTGATGTTAAAAAAACTTTCCCACTAAAATCAGAAACAAGACAAAGATGTCTGCTTTCACCACTTATTCAACATAGTATTGGAAGTCCTAGCCACAGCAATCAGACAAGAAAAAGAAATAAAAGGCATCAGAATTGTAAAGGAAGAAATAAAATTGTCATTGTTTTCAGATGACATGATAGTGTACATAGAAAACCCTGTGGACTCCACCAAAAGTCTACCCAACCTAATAAGTGAATTCCACAAAGCAATGGGATACAAAGTCAATATTCTGAAATCAAAGGCATTTTTGTACAGCAACAATGAAATATCAGAAACAGAAATCAGGAAAAGTAGCCCATTTGATATAGCAACAAGAAAAATAAAGTATCTAGGAATAAACCTAACCAAGGAAGTAAAAGACTCAGAAGACTACACGACACTGAATAAAGAAATTAAGGAAGACACAAAGAAATGGAAGCATATATCATGTTCATATATTGGAATGCTTTAACATCATTAAAATGTCCATACTATCCAAAGCAATTTATAGATTCAACACATTTCCTATTAAAATATCAATGACATATTTCACAGATATAGAACAAACATTTCAAAATTTTACATGGAACAATAAATGACCTTGAATAGCCACAGCAATTTTGAGAAAGAAGAGGAAAGTAGAAGGGATCACAATACCTGATATCAAACTACATTACAAGGCCACTATAATCAAAACAGTCTGGTACTGGCAAAAGAACAGATACACAAACCAATGGAACAGAATAGAGAGCCCAGAAATAAACCTATGTCTCTATGATCAATTCATATTCAACAAAGGGGACAAAAGCATAAAATGGAGTAAAAATAGCCTCTTTAACAAATGGCATTGGGAGAGCTAGATAGGTACATGCAAAAAAAAAAATGAAACTCATCCACCAACTTACACCATATACAAAAATAAACTCAAGGTGTATAAAAGACTTCAATATAAGTCAACACCATAAAAGTCCTAGAAGAGAACATAGACAGGAAGATCTCAGATATTTCATGCAGCAATATTTTCACCAATATGTCCCCTAAAAGAAGGGTATAAAGAAAAGAATGAACAAATGGGACTTTATTAAAGTAAAAAGCTTCTGCACAGCTAAAGAAAACATCAGCAAAATTAAAACGGAACCAACTGTATGAGAAAATATATTTTCCCAATGACACCTCGGTCAGGGGTTTGATCTCCAACATATATGAAGAACTCATATGACGTCACTCCAGGAAGACAAACAATCCAATTAAAAAATGGGCAAAAGACCTGAACAAACACTCCTGCAAGGAGGACATACAGAGGGCCCATAGACATATGAAATTATGCTCAGCATCACTAGCCATCAGAGAGTTGCAAATTAAAACCACAATGGGATACCACTTCACACCTGTCAGAATGGCCATCATAACCAAATCAACAAGTGCTGGCGAGGTTGTGGAGAAAAGGGAACCCTAGTACACTCTTGATGGGAATGCAGGCTGGTGCAGCCCTGTGGAAAATAGTATGGAATGTCCTCAAAAAACTAAAAATGGAACTGCCTTTTGGCCTGGCAATTCCACTGCTGGGATTATACCATAAGAATCCTGAAACACCAATTCATAAGAACCTATGCGCCCCAATGTTCATAGCAGCAAAATTTATAATAGCCAAGTGCTGGAAGCAACCTAAGTGCCCATCAGTAAATGAGTGGATCAAAAAAACTATGGTACATTCACACAAGGAATACCATGCACCAGAAAGAAAGTAGGAGCTCCTACCCCTTGTGACAGCATGGATGGAACTGGAGAGCATTATGCTAAGTGAAACAAGCCAGGCAGTGAAAGGCAAATACCATATGATCTCACCTATAAGTGGAACCTAATCAACAAAACAAACAAATAAGCAAAATAGAACCAGAGACATGGAAATAAAGAACAGACAGTAACTAGAGGGGAGGGGGAACGAGATATAATGGGGTAAAGAAAGGGAAGGATCATCAAGGAACATGTATAAAGGATCCATGGACAAAGCCAAAGGGGGGTAGGATTGAGGGTGGGGGTAGGTGGGGTGGGAGAAAGTAGTGGTGGGAAAATGGAACAACAATTAGAAAATTAAAAAAATAAAAATAAATAAATAAAAATAAAATTTAGATCAGTGTCTAGTGCACACATTAGCACTGCTCTACAGTTACTGCCAACCCAGTGTACTGTAATGTTGATTTTTAGTGCCAGGAAGCTGCCAGCCAGTTTTCAGAGAGGCAGTGTTAACTGTCAAAAAAGACTTTTTTAAAAAATTTAATCTTTGTTGTATTTTTTTTCCATTGCCATTTAGTTCCCGTATCACCCCTCCCCTCAGCAATCACCACACTATTGTCCATGTCAAAGAAGTCTTTATCAGAAAGGGTAAAGGAAAAGGCAGGTGGCACCATTATAAATTGGAGCCTCAGTGATGTAGTCCCCTGGAGTGTCCTTGTATTAGAGAACCCCATTATGTGCTAGCAACGGTGTCATTCTGAGAAAAATGTGTGAGCTGCTTTGGTCAGGTTGCAGATGATGGTGGAGTCGATTCTGAAAACATACTTTCACGCTGATGTTTCCTTTCTTTGGTCCTAGGTGACAATAACATGGCCCAGCAACTTGCAGTTCTCTGTGGCAGAGAGGTCCCTGGACCCATCCGGTCTACTGGGGAGTATATGTGGATCCGGTTTACCTCGGACTTCAGTATAACCAGGGCGGGCTTTAATGCATCCTTTCACAAGAGTAATGTGTTTTAAGACTTTGAATTTATTTTGCCTCATCTCATTTCATCTCACCTATCTCTTGCTTGCTCCCTAATATACTCTGCTCATTTTTCCATGCCAGGACACAGGTTTATTATAAGTCAGAGCACATGGGTCTCTGCCCAGCCTCTGGATGGCTATCCTTATATCAGGTACCAAGTTCTGATCCAAGAAACTGGCCAAGTTGTAAAAAGAAGGCCCTTCCTTCAGGTCTCTGGGTGGTCTATCTTCTCTCCACAGTAGGCACACGAGTAAGATCTTTAAAACAAAATTTCAGCCTAGCTGAGGCTGGAACTAGGAGACAGCACAAAGCCATTGCACATCAAAGAAGTAATAAGTCAGAATTATCATCAATCTAAGAAATAACCAGTCAAAGTAATACAGAAGATAGCTTCATTAATCCCTTAGCCAGAATAATTTTTGGAAGGGTGACAGGAGGAGCTTGTTGGTCTTAAAAAATGAATTTGATGAGTCAGAGAATGTGCACAGTGTATGACAGGCTGTCATGTGTAGTGTGATTGAGACTTCTAAAACTTGACAAAATGTGGAGTCATGTAATAACCTTAAATCCAAACTAGATTAAAGTTTAAGGAGTAGTCTGTGGAATGTGGAATATCAAAAGACTCCCATGATTTTTAAGTGAAAAACATAATTAAGGTAGTTTATCAATCTAGACCATAAAAATTAATATTCACTATTATGTGTGCCTTTTGTAGAGTAGAGAACAATTGAAGATACATTGTCTTCCTCAAGGAAAGCAGGCTGCACAGTGATTTGACAGGACGGGCTTTGGAATCAGACCTAAGATAAATTTCCACCCCTGCCATATAGCTACTTGAATGCACTCTTCTACTCTCACTGATGAGCTGTTCAGCCCCTGGCAACTGGCAAGTTACTGCCTGCTCCAGCCACTCTCCATAACTCCTGACCTCTCACTCTACATCATGTATGGCATGTATGTATGTCTGACAGCTCATGATATATAAAGTCGCCATGAGGAAAACTGAACTCTTGACTCCCACCATTTTCCACCACCTCCCCCAGACTTTCTCATTCCAGCCTCTTCTTCATTTTAGTAAGTAAAAAGTACTTTCTTCTGGCTATTTAAGCCAAAAAGCTTGGCAATCATCCTTGATTCATCTTTTCTCACTCTATAAATCCTAATCATTAAACAATCGAAATGGTTCTACCCTCACAATAAATCTAGAGCCTCACACCTTCCCACATGTCTGCCTCACCGTCCTAGTCCAGGCATCTGTGATCTTTCCTCGGGCTCGGGAAATCACTCCTTTATTGGGCACCCTGCTTCTGCTTTCTTTCCCCTGTGCCCCCCACACAACTTACAGGTTAAGTATTGCAGATGGAGTGATTCTTTTAAAATTTAAGTCAGATCATGCCATTCCGATACTCAAAACTCTTCAATGTCTTCCTTTCCTTATTAAAAATAAGTCCTTTTAGTTTCCTGAATGACCTACCCTTGGCCTTTTGGATCTCTCACTCTGCCTCATCCACTCTGACTCCCATGATGTGTTTACCACTCACATCAGGCCTTTTCACCAAATGTTTTCTCCACTGGACTGCCTGTGGCTCAGCCCTCATTTCATTCAGGTCCTGCTCCGATGCTCCCCCGACAACACGGCCTTTTCTGACTTCCACAGGCAGTACAGTGCCACTGTCCCTTTCCTCGTTCACTTTTCTTTGGAGAAGTTAGCACCATCTCACATATGTGTTTATTGTATATCTTCTTCATCTGTAAAGTAAGCTTCATGAAAGTAATTTGTCTCTATTGCTTACTTAACTTTCCCAATCTTAGCAATAACAAGTACCCAATAATGTGCACTCGTGAAATGCTTGTTGTGCTAATCATTTCCCACACTTTGGCCTCAGTTACTTTCAAACCATATTTCTTTTTCTTTTCTTTTTATCATTTTTTAAATTAATGTTCAAATACAGTTGTCTCCATTTTCCCACCACTACTTTCCCTTGCCCCACCCACCCCCACCTCCCACCCTCAATCCTACCCCCTTTGGCTTTGTCCATGGGTCCTTCATACATGTTCATTGATGACCTTTCCTCTTCTTTCCCCCATTATATCTCTTCCCCCTCCCCTGATTACTGTCAGTTTGTTCTTTATTTCAATGTCTCTGGTTATAATCTGCTTGCTTGTTTGTTTTGTTGATTAGGTTCCACTTATAGGTGAGATCATATGGTATTTGTCTTTCACCACCTGGCTTATTTCACTTAGCATAATGCTCTCCAGTTCCATCCATGCTGTTGTGAAACCACATTTCCATTGCCTAAGTTTGAAAATCCTCAAGAAAAACAGAAAAGCCCAAAAAATCCAGTTGTAAATGTTATTTAAAGGGTTTCTTCAATTTTTCAATTAAAAAATTAATTCTCTTTGCTTCTTCCTGGGAAGGTTGTGGTGGATATTTACATGCTAACAGAGGGATTATCACATCACCCAAGTATCCCGAGACCTACCCTTCCAATCTCAACTGCTCCTGGCACGTCCTGGTTCAGAGTGGTCTGACCATCGCTGTCCATTTCGAACAGCCCTTCCAGATTCCAAACAGAGACTCTTCCTGTAGCCAGGGGGATTACTTGGTGGTAGGTCTTGGTTGCTACTTTTCCTCATTATTTTCTCAGCAGATTTCATTCAGAAAATAATATGATGATATCTCTCTCCTGGATAAATCAATAGAACTTCTTTATTTGGACTCCATCTTTATTAATGTGAAGGAATGTATACAATTTTAA
Organism: Trachops cirrhosus; assembly: GCA_028533065.1. NCBI lineage: Eukaryota > Metazoa > Chordata > Mammalia > Chiroptera > Phyllostomidae > Trachops > Trachops cirrhosus. The sequence goes on from CM052538.1 coordinate 57,954,210, forward strand.
TTTGCATTTCCAGCTAAAAAATGGCCCTGATGCCTCTTCTCCACCCCTGGGGCCCCATGGAGGAAATGGCCGTTTCTGCGGCAGTCGCCCTTCATCCACTCTGTTCACCTCGGACAACCAAATGCTTGTTCAGTTTGTTTCCGGTAATAGTGATGGGGGCCAAGGGTTTAAGATCAAGTATGAAGCAAAGAGTTTAGGTAAGTATTTTCATTGAGAGTAATGTCTGTACCTTCCCTGCAATTGTTCGGTCTTCCTTGTTTAAAGAGACTTGAGAAAAATAAAGTTTTCCTCTCTGAAATAAAAGTGATGAGCATAGCTACCTCTTATCAAGCACTTGCTTTGTGTTCAGTACAGTCAGTCTCTCATCGTGGCTATTTTTTAGGGAAGGTATCATTGTTTCCACTTTACAGGTAAGTAAAATGAGGCTGTTTTTCCCCCCAAGGCTACATAACAGGTGAATGAACAAAGTAAAATTCTCCATGAGTATAAATTGAACTGATTTTAATGATCACCTTAAATTCTTTAGACTTCTCTATTATAAAATATCTAATTATGTTACATTCACTTATAGAAACATTGTAAGAATGATCATTGCATTGTTTGGTAATCATGTGTATGTTTTCCTTTAAATGAATACATGATCCTCTGATTCTATTATTACTCATTTAATTATATATTACAGTAGTGATTTTGACTTAATTACCTTTACTTAATTATACTTGATTATAATTATGTTTAATTCTACTGTAATGATTTAATTTTGTAATATTTATTTTTACATAATGTTTAATTGAATAAATAACTTCAGACAAAGGAGTAGTATGAGTAGAGAGTATGTTTTTGCTTCAAACTTAGATAATATGGATTTCAGGATAATCCTATGATCTCCATTTCAGATTTTTTAATCTATTTCAAAATACACACTAATTTATGAAGTTATGTTTTATTACACATCCTCCAAAAAATGAGAATTTAAAATACCAGCATAATTTCCTCATTTGGGAAAAGGAAATGAAATCCGTCTCCACCAACGGATACAAAAAATCAGCTAATCACTCAAGTAGTTTCTGTGACTACAGGGCATGTCCTTCTGTCACTTTTCAGCACGCATGGCCCTGGCACTTGTAAGGAGCCTTTAAAAATACAGCTCTGTGACACCAGCATCATCACATTATAGATCAGGAGTTTGTCGTCCATCCCTGTCTCAATGCACAGCTCTGCTGCTGAGTCATGACTGGACAGGATTCCGCCTGGTCCCAAGACTTTATAGTGTAACGGTTCCTGTGTCTAGTGAAGAGACTTCAGCTTGCTCCACAGAATTCTACATCTCCATTTTTACCCATGCTAGACTCACTCTTGAAATATTTTTAAAGTCAACATTTACTAGGAACCCGGGTACATAAAGGTCTATTTGCAAACACTGTGACTTTTATTATTCCTTTGTGGACCCTTTGTTCATGCAAGAATGGTATGGCTATTACCTTCTCCCCATCTTTCTGACATTAATATTAGATTTAGCTGGCCTTGGATTTCAAAACCTACTGCTTAACCCAACAATTTAATCGCTCTTGTTTCTCTGAACTTTCCATTTTAACCATTTTCCCTAACTATGCAATCAGCCTTCTACTTCCCCCATCTATCTTTCCACCACACTTAACTTCTCTGCCACTACCATTTATCAGCCTTTAACATGGTATTTGGAAAACAACCTTTGACACCAAATCCTCCTAGTTCTTTACTATCTTTCTCTGGAGATATTCCTTCAATATGGTCGATTGAGAGTTCCATGTTCCTATGATCAATGCTCTATATCTTTACCAAGTAATTGGCTTATTAATTAATTACTAAAAGATTTACCATGTGCTTTACACCTTGCAAACTACCAAGTTTTGCCGAGGAGTTCACAGTGCAGTGGAGACGACAGACAAGCAAAATATAATTAGAACATGGCATGGTAAGAGCTAGAGAGAGGAGTGCATCAGGAGCTATGGAAACACATAAGAGAAACACCTAACTCAGCTTAAAAGATCAGAGGAGGCTCCAGAGAAAGTGGGTGAATAGAGATATGCTAATCAGTGAGGAAAAGATGTGACCACATATAAAGTCTCAATGGTTATGTGATAAGGCATATCCATGGATTTGAGAGAATTCACTGCTGCCGGAGAACAGAGTTGAAAGGACATAAATGTAATGGTGATGAAGCAGGCAGGAGTCATAGTGCTAAGGACCACAGCTGCCTCCATAGGGAGTTACGATCTTAGCTGAAAGGCAGCTGGGAGCCCTGGAAAGATTTTAATCCAAAGCATGAATGGCATAATCAGATTAGCGATATCAGTGTGGTTGCAGCACTGAAAACACTTTGAAAGGGAAAAGACTAAGGTGGAAAGACAGATGAAAGAGTAGTTCAGGGAAAAAGTATTAGGCCATGAACTAAGGCAATGTCTGTCAGAATGTAGAAAAGAAGGCATATTGAGAGATGTTATAAATATGGAATTGAGTGAATTTTGAGGTCGATTGGATGTGGGAAAGGAGGGAAGGGTCGGAAGGCCCCATGGATGGCCTTTGGATTTCTGGCTGGGTGGATACTTCAGAAGTTGCTATGTGACAGACACTGCACTAGGTCCTGGGCTAGAGCAGTAAACAAATAAAATCCATGTCCTCATGAAGCCTTATTTTAGTGTTAAAACGCAGCTAATAAATAAGATATACAGTATGTCACATGGTAAAATGTATTAAGAAGAAAAATAAGGTAGTGAAGATGGATAGGGAGATGGTAAGAAGGGGAGATACTATCATTAACTCACACGTAGGCCTTGAGATAGGAAGTAGATAATAAGTCAGTTAGGGACGTGGTCAGTTTGAAATCTCTGAGTTACATCCACTGGAGACATCCCGTAGGCCGTTGGAACAGCAGTCTACAGGTCAGAACAGGGATCTGGACTGAATCTAGCAATATGTGAATCATTAGCAGACTGGCTGTGTAGTAGCTTATGTCATAAAAATGAATGACATTAGTCATAAAATTATTTAGATTGAGAAGATGAAGGGCCTACAGAAGGTTCCCTTGGGATTTCCAGCAGTGCTAGGAAAGGCCTAGAAAGAGGCACTCAGGGATCAAAGGAGGGGTGGTGGGAGGGATAAAACAGGGAGAAGAGAGCTTAATGTCCAAGAAACTGAGGGACAAAAGTATAAAGAAGGAAGATGTGGCCAACCATGTTAAATGCTGTGGATATAAGATAAAGATTTAAAAAGACCTCTGGGTGCACAACTGTGAGGCAGCTGTGGCCCTGGACAAGAGTGCTTTCATGGTGTTGAAAAGTGAAGGGAAGATGATGAGGATAAAAAAAGAGGGTGGTGAGGAAGTAAAGAGAGCGACTGTGAATTACCTGAGCTTATAATATATAGAAAGATCAAAGAAACAAAGAGGAGTGATTAAAAGTATAAGTGAGGGCAAGGTCCTCGAGGAGACACAATAGAATGGGAACCCCAGCCAGAGATACAGGAAGGCAGTGTACAACGAATAACTAAAGGAGAGTAGAGAAACAAATGAATTTATTAAGGATGGTAACAAGTGAGGGAGTAACAAAATGAGAGGGGTCTAATCTGACTTCTACTGTCTTTCTAAGGTAAAACTGAAAGTCCGGTGCTGAGACTAGTAAGGAAATGGAGAGACTGAAGGGTTTAGAGCATATAGTCAAGTTTTAAGTAGCTGTTGTCATTTGAAAATTTTTTATTTTAATCCTCATCCAAAGGTATATTTTGTATTGATTTTTAGAGAGGGAGGAAGAGAGAGAGAGAAAGAAACATTGATTGATTGCCTCCCATATGCACCCTGACCAGAGGTCAAACCCACAACCTAGGTATGTGCCCTGACCAGGGATCGAACCCACCACCTTTTGGTGCATGGGACAATGCTCCAACCAACTGAGCAACCTGGCCAGGACTATATGAAAAAAAATGAGGGTATTGCAGTGTTGAGACTGGAGAACATGCATTTGTAATGGCAGAAATTTTGATGAATGATTTGATTGTTACAACCATGAAACAGATTTTGCAAGAATTCTGAAGGAGAGACCAGGAGCAAGGGAATTAAAAGCAATCAAAGGAATTTGCATTTTAAGGTTTCACTGATTAAGGAGTTCTGGGTAATGACAAAATTCAGGAAATGATCATAAGTGGCTGAATGTGGAAAAAATGGCAATAGAATTTAGTAGATCCTATATTTATGAGGCTGAGGTATTGGACAGGTTCATTTCATTGGCATTCCTAGTACCCGATGTAGCCAGTTTATTGCTTGGTTTACATGCTGAGATTGCCAAAAAAAAATTGTCTGTTGATAAAATGGAAGTATTTTTACATAATACTGTGGTCTTTTAGTAAAGTTTAAAAAGCTCATTCATCTTCTTGCAAAAACTGGCTAATAAATTCTCTCATGCCAGTCATCTCTTGCTCTGCAAATGCATCAAATTCCTGAAGAAACAAAATGAGTGAATGCCCACATAGTTGTGCAAATATATATCTGCCAAATATTTTAAACACATAGGATCAGGCTCTGCATTGTCCTGCTGAACTGGGCAGTAACTGGGCAGTTACAAGTACTAGTGCATTTACACGCTTGTTTAAGTGGTGGGTAGTGGTGCTTCTGTGATGTTCCACTGCATGCACTGTGTGCCGTGGTCATTTTGTTGGCTTTAAGGAAAAGTGAAACTTCCAGAGAGGATATATATGGTTTGGCAAATTAAAAAGTGACACACTTGGTAGCTCCCTTGATAGCAAGTTCAGAATTTATTTGCTTGAAAAGTGTGTGACGATAATTTTAGATGAAAGAAAATTGACATTGGAAATATAGATAAAGAGATATTTTTAAATGATTGTGGCAGTTGATTGTGTCCTGTTTCCCTAGCCTGTAGATTGATTTAACTGTGTTTTCTGACAGCCTGTGGGGGCCATATCTACATCCATGATGCGGACTCTGTTGGATATGTGACCTCCCCTAACCACCCAGACAATTATCCCCAGCACGCTGATTGCATTTGGCTCATAGCTGCTCCTCCTGGAAAGCTCATAAAGCTTCAGTTTGAAGATCAATTCAATATTGAAGTAACACCCAAGTAGGTCACCTCCATTTAATTTTCACCTGGCCAGAGTTAGTCCTTTTTTTCAGCTGTCATGTCTCAGTACAACTCCTATCTTCATTTCTTAGCAACGTATACTGCACAGGCAATCTAGGAATAGAGAAGGAAAATGTTTTCATGCCTCCAGCCTGAATACATTGCCTGACAACCACTCTCCCGTCAGCTGAGCAGAGTCCGAACACAGATATTGTCCCTCGTGACCCCGTGCACATCCTCCAAGAGACACTGAAGATGGCTGTTTGAGATTTATGTGATCTGTCCTTCCTCTCACAGGAAAAATAGTGTCTCTGGTAGATGAGTATTTATTTGCCCAGCCTCATACTGAGTGTCATAAATGATAAAACATTTGTTTAAAATATGGAAATTTATGTTATGCGACACCAGGGGTGTCAGAAACAGGACTAATGCAAGTACAATACAAATTCTAACCCTTATTTAATAAGAATTCTGAAAGATAACACATTAGAAAGTAAGTCTTACTATGGTGAACACAAAGCAAATGACTGCATAGAACAAAAAAAAATTTGTATTATTTTTTTCAGTTAACAAAAGTGTGCATGCATTTGCATGAATAGGTGTGTGGTACAAAGCATATACAAGACCTTTTTTTACCATTTCTGGGCATCTTATATGATGTCACTCTTCCCCTCAGGGGGCATTAATTGACTGCTTGACTTTCTCAAGAAATATTGGGTAAATTTTTGCCCTCTTTTACATACATAGAAAATTCCAGCGGAGACTCGCCATTAACCCTGCTCACAGAGCTGTCAAGAGAGAGTTCATCTGTGTCATGTGAAATGTGTTGAATCATCATGTGAAACAAAATACTTTAAAAAAAATCCTAGGGGTAATTTGAGAATGACTTTTAAATTTATAAATTAATACAGAATATAGAAGACAAGTGAATATTCATTAGTGCAGTACATGTAGAACGCATCTTTTTCAGCTACTAACTAAATAAAGGGTGTGTTATGATTAGGAAGAATATTCTGAAGTAACATGGCACTTAAATTGACTCTGTTACAGTGTCTTCTGCTCCAAAAAGATAGTTTAATAATGCCCTTAGAAAAAGTGAGGAAAATCTTTTTTAAGCAAAATATGTCAGAGCAATTGTCTTTATACATTAAACAGAATTTTCTTTCACGATAGCTGTACATCCAATTATCTTGAATTGCGAGACGGAGCTGATTCAAATTCACCGATAATTTCCAAGCTGTGTGGGACATCTTTGCCCAGAAGCCAGCTGTCCTCAGGAGAGGTGATGTATTTGAGATTCCGGTCTGACAGCAGCTCCACGCATGTGGGGTTCAAGGCCAAGTATTCTATAGGTAACAATATTTTTTATATTCAATAAGAAAGTAGTGATAGAATAAATACATTAAAACTTTTCTGAAAACACACCATTCGTTATAAAAGAAATCTTTCTAGCTGCCTAATTTTAATAATTATTTTAATGATAGAAGTAAGTAAAGAATATAAATGTTTGAAACAGCTAGTCATTTATTAATTTTTACTTTGATTTCTGTTTCAAAATACTTTTTTTACAAACTTGAATATTTTGTGCTTTTTCCTAAGTTGTTTGTGAAAAACACATTCAGTTAAATCAAATTCTTGTTTTTTTCTGTCATCATAAAATATGTGTTACTTTGAATAGTAAAACTCTTTAATAAATATTAATTATATTTAGAACAGTGATTTTGAAATCCTTGTCATTAACAAATAATTGAGATGTTTTTCTTCTAAGTCTTTAGTGTCAAATGAGTCACTAGACAAAAAGCAAATGTCTTTTCAGTGTTTTGATTTCCTTCTTAAAAAGTGAGCAGTAAATATGTATACCGAGAATTCACTGTAGTATGATATAATTACATAGAATTGAAGGTGGGTCTGACACTAACTAAACGTATTTAACACACCCAACACCTGCAAAGCCTAGTTGTGACAACATTTAGCCTACACCATAGGTTGTTTCATAGCCTGATGCAAATTGTATATAATTCAACCTATCACATCCACCTAATGAAAAGTAATTGAATAGTAATTTTCAAGGCCCTGAGATACCAGTTGCTACAGTGAAACATGGATTTGATAATTAAACCGGAAACAATAGGCATCAGAAACGAACCACAGCACCGTGTCCAGCAGAATTTCTACTCGGCCTTCAGAATCACCAACACAGGATAGAGGCAGACCCTATCCGTCTATCAGTTGGTTCTTAAAATGAAGTGTAATTATAACTAATAGCTTTATACAGTATCCCAAGAGAATTAGAGGTATTACAGAATGCCTTCAACAGTCTCCCAGTCTTCCATTTCCCATTATTGGATGTTCTTGTGTTATCATTTCTCTTTACGTCGAAAATAGATTTCCAATGGTAAGGGAAGCACTAACCAAACATTTTCAGAATTTTTTAAAACTTCAATTCATGTTCATCTGACACCTAAAAGTTTTCAGATGTGCTGGCGAAATTTCTTAAAAATCTAATAGAATATTTTTCTTTGTTTTTGCAGCCCGTTGTGGGGGGACAGTGACAGGGCAGAGTGGTGTCATCCAAAGCATCGGCTATCCAACACTCCCATACATGGATGATTTATTCTGTGAGTGGCACCTCCGGGGTGCCTCGGGGCACTATCTCACCATCCATTTTGATGACTTTAACCTTCAGAACTCCTCTGGCTGTGAAAAAGACTTTGTTGAGATCTGGGAAAACCATACCTCTGGTCAGTAAAATATGTCTGCTGTCTTTTGCGGGGTGTTTATTTTCACATGTGCTCATTCAGCCTTTGAAGTGTCCTCACTTCCAAGAAAAGCACAGCTATGTCTATTCTTGGCAGAGAAATACAGATGTGCCAGCTTTGCTCCCCCTTGATGCACCCACAAACAATGAGTGTCCTGAGCCGCAGGTGCCCTTCTACAGCCTACCCTGGGGACCCCACTGAGAGAACACAATGTAGGGAAGGCTTGGTCTTCCTGCTGTGACATTCCAGTGTCATATACAATTATTTCAGGGACATCCTGTCCTGTAAGGAGAGGAAAGGGTAATTTAACCTGGGAATACTATGAGATGGTATGAGATACTATGAGAAATAGATGTCACTCTATTTCTTCAGACCATTTCTTTAACCAAATGAGCTAGCCTTCCTCATTGTGCTCAGATGCCCGAGCCCTGATTGCTTGCCGTTTTCGTTACACTTCATATATTTGAATACATTGATTTTTCTTCATGTTTGGCCTGCTTCTCTTGACAGAAATTATCATTTCTTTGCAGACAGGGTCTTATGTTTTATTATTCCCTGCACCTGGACATATACATACTTACTTATTTTACTCTCACAGGAAACTTACTGGGCAGATACTGTGGAAGCACCATTCCTGACAGCATAGACACTTCTAGCAATGTTGCTCTGGTCAGGTTTGTCACAGATGGCTCTCTTACTGCCTCAGGATTCAGACTTCGGTTTGAGTCCAGTTTGGAAGGTAAGTTCATGGACTTATTTAAAGATATGTAGTGTTGAGCACCGACACTGGATAGACACTATGCTAGGAACTGATGCTGTAACAGTTGGACAAAAAACATGAGCCCTGTCTTCTTGGACCTTACAGCTTAGTGGGGAGGCGAACATTAATCTAACAGTCACAGCAATAAGTGAAAAACCACAACTGTGAGCAATGCTGCAGGAAGGGAACCAGCACTTAGGAGAGGTGGGAGGGGATTGGAGCTGTATGATGTTACTCATCTTAAGGAAGCCAGCTCATTAGTGCTACTCAGAATTTGCGTTCCAAATTCCCTGAGAAACTCAGGTAAAATGAAGATCTTGTGTGAAAAAAATGGATAATTATTTTAGCCCTATGACTTTCCTAACTCTAAGATTTCTACATTTATTGGTCTGTCATATTTCTTGGGCCATGATGATAAAAGCTGTGAACTATCATCCTTGGAAACAAAGATCAGATATTAATATTAGAAATCGGAAGTAAATACAAATGTTCTATAAAAACCCTCGTATTCATATAGTTATAAGTGTCAACCAATGATTGTTGGCAACAATTCAATGCCAGTAGGAACCCTCAGTTTGGGGTGCAGTGAAGTGGAAACTTGATTCAATGCAAAACAGCTCAATGGCTGTGAGGTGACCCTGAGGCCAGGCAGCCCTGAGGCCAGGCCCCTCTCTGGCTGGACAGCTCTGCTGTGGTCTTCACCAGTCTTCTCTGCCCTGCACTGGTCTGTCCCATTCTGCTCTGGGGAGACATCTTGGGTGTGTCTCAGCTCCAGCGGGGGAAACACAGTTTCACGTGGAAAGGAAAACTGTGTTCCCAGAGCCACAGGGAAGCTGATTTATATAGACAGAAGTCCCCACTGCTAGTCCCTGATTGGTTTGTCCTCATGCAAATGAGGACTCCAAATTTCACTGTTTGATTAGTCTGCAAGGCACTGTCCTGATTGGTCAGAGTGGAGCCACTCTGATTAGTTGATGAAGCAGCTGATGGGGATTTGTTTACGCAGCTCCGAGTGGACGGGGAAGCCTCTGTCCTACTGGTTGCAGTAGGGCTCTGGAACTCCTTTATAAGGGCTGGATCAGACTGCAGAAACATAGTGCTGGCAGGCAGTTTAGTGCTAGCTTCTCCCTGAGAGGCCCCTGTGCAGAAATGGCTTCTAGGCTCTGTTTTTTAAATTGTTGCCCAGTTAGCCACTGAGATCCCTCCTGAGTAGGTGTCTCCTTCCTCAGGGTTCACATAAATAAGAGCAATGATTTGTATAGTGTGAGAATGAAAAAATAAACCTTTAATTTTGAGAACATTCTTTATAGAAGGGGTCGATTTAGTTTCATTGAAAATTCCCTTGTTTTTTCTCCCCCTTCAGAATGTGGTGGGGATCTACAGGGCCCTGCTGGAACATTTACTTCTCCCAACTACCCAAACCCAAATCCTCATGGCCGGATCTGCGAGTGGAGAATCACTGTGCAGGAAGGGAAGCAGGTCACCCTGACTTTTAACAACCTGAGGCTGGAAGCCCATCCATCCTGCAGCAGCGAGCATGTGACAGTAAGTACCCTGTGCAGTCAGACATATTATATTCCATTGGTAAAAGGGTTAATTGATTCACAAATCATAGTCAGAAAACTAGGTCAAGAATATTCCCATTGTGCAACTGTGTTTCAGGAAAATTCTAAGTATTTTAAATAGGACAAAATCATAATAAACTGCTGCAATATTTGTAAAAGCTGTTTTAAGAGGCTGTTGGAGGTCACAACATACATCAGGGTCATAGGTAGGATAAATTTTCAGAGTTAATGATCATTATACATGGCAAAATGGGGTAAACAGAGAAATTACGCCTGTGGGTAGCACATGGCTAAACGAGACCAGAGTCGCAGAACAACCCACCACCAAAAGTGTAAAGCAGATGAGTGGTAATGCAGAGCGGTACCTCTGCATAATACTGTCTGTGCAGAGGTACCGAGTGACCCCTCTGAGTCCAGGGTTGCTTGCCTTTCATGTTGCCAAGCTCACATGCTTTGATGTACACCCTCGGCATTTTTACCTCCTGTTAGCAAAAGACAAAAGTGAGATCCATGAGTGTGAAATAAGGTTGTTAGTTGTGAAATGACAGACCTATATGCATATTTACTGTGGTGGTGGTAGATTAAGATGAGCATATTCCCACCCAACTTGTCCTTTCTTCAGGGTTTGTTATCTCAGTAAATAATATGATTCCAAACTCCTGATTGCTCAAAAACCTTGATGTGTGTTTGGGAGTCCTTTTTCTCATGCCTTCTATTACATCCATAAGCAAATCCCATTGGCTGTATCTTTTAAGAGGATCCAGAGTCTGACCACTCTTTATTACATCCACCACCATCACCACTCAGATTCATTTTAATAACTTCCACCCTCGTCTCCCTGCATTCTCAACACAGCTGCCAGTGTGATGGGTTTAAATGTAAATCAGATCACATCATTCTCATTGAAAATCTTCTAATGGCTTCTCATCTCACTCACAGGAAAATCCCAATTCTTTACACTGGAGCACTGGCCCTACATTGTTTTCTGCTCCTCCCTTTCCTGCCTCTGCATCGTATCTCACCCTCCCAGGATCCAGCCACACCGGCCTCTTTTCAGTCCATTAAATATGCCAAGACCCTCCCACAGCCAACTTCACATGCACTATTGCCTTTGTCTAGAAGGCTGCCTGGTTTATTCTTTCACTTCATTGAGGTCTCTGCCCAAAACTTGATCCATTAAATAGACCTCAGCTTGGCCTCTCCTGTTCTCTACATTATTGTTTTTATAGCACGTCTGACCAGCTGCCGGTCCGCATATTTATGTGTTGGCTGTTTATTGTCTGCTCCCCCACCTAGGATGCGAACTCCATTAGGACATGCACTTAGCTTCCTTCAGTGCTGAATCTCCAGTGCTGGCACATAAGGAGGACAATAGTTGTTGAATGAATAAACAGAAGTACCATCATTTTTCTTTTTAAAAACAAGCCACTTTTGTTTTCCATTTAATTGTCTCCTGTTGGGTAGTGAGTTTTAAAAACATAAAATATCTTTGTATGTTTCTACCACTATTTAGTACCCCAAAATGGTCATATTCAAGCTTAAAATTTTGCCAAGTTCTCATATTTGAAGAAAAAATTAAGTACTCCTACTATACCATATTTTGATATTTTCTTTTCTTAGCAATGATTAACATTATGCAATTGTAACTATGTGACATAAATTCATTTGTATGCTAATTTTAATCTATGTTACTGATTATAAATACAATGCATGCTTATTGGCTGAAATTAGGAGAGTTTATTATAAAAATAAAAATACTTGGAATTTTACAGATTCATTGTTAAAATTCTGGTGTATGTACTGGCTTATTTTTCCTTTGAAATGGTTTTTGTAGTTGAGGTCATACTTAATGTAATGATTATTAAGAATCTTACCAGCATAATTTTCACATGCCCTACAGGAAAGATAATATGTAGAGTCATAGTTTTAGAACTTAAGCAATTAAAATAAAATTTACAGTGATAATCACAAATTTGGAATTATGTCTTATCATTTCCACACTTCTGCATCATAGATGCCAAAGGCACCTACTCTCAACTGTTTTAGCTACTTCTTATGGAATTTCTGTCATTATTTCAAAATAATATTCCTGTTCTGTTTCTTCTTTGTTTTTGGACCTTCGGCATTGTCTATCTACCCCCAGCTGTGGATGGTGAGGACTTGGCCCTCTTCACAAAGCAGCCCCACCGCCACCACATATGCACCCTTCACATGCTCCCCCGATTCCTCCAAAATACTTACATCACAGTTTGTTTAAACTGCTATTTAATGTTTCCATTACCATAATTATGTAAATACCACTTGCAGCTAAGCCAGGTAGCATTTGCTTTTTTTTAATGTAATAATAATAATAGGGTCCTTCTTACATTTTCTTGTTTTTCTATAAATTTATCACTAATTCTTTCTTCCACATACCTTCCACTCCAGACATATATCCCCACCTTATATAATGAAGCACATTTATTATTTTCATTCATTTTCCTTAGCAATATTCTTTCCTGAGCCTTTATTAATTAGCTGCAAGCCTGATGCCAGCTGCATGTAGGGATTTCCCTTCAAATTTCCAAGTCCCTCTATTCCTCACTTGTGCTGGATCGCTGGCCTTATGATATAAGAATTTCCCTTTCTTGGTTATTTTGCTGTTTTGGGAAAGGCATATGCTCTTATAGCTTCTTAAGGGTTAAGAAGTGGAGATGAGTGATAAAGTTTTGAGAATGTGTATACCTAGAATTGTACTTATTTTACTCTTACTCTTTAAATATATCATATATTTAAATATTCAATATATAATCACATACATATATGACTATATTAATCATAATTTTGAAGTTTTTGCTTTTTGCAGTCTATTTTCTTTAAGTTCTTGTTTCCTATTTACTATATTTGTCTCTGACAAATACATTTGTTTCCTATTTACTATATTTGTCTCTGCCTTTGACATTAGATGTTTCCCTAAATGTCTGATAACCCTTGGCTGTTCATTTCTACTTAACAATGAAGTACTCAACGGCTGATTGGAAGCTCCGTGTACAGGACTGGGCTGTCAACTTTTGGGCTTCATGGGAGGCGACAAAGGAGGAGACTTGGCTATTTAATTAGTGGAAACTACAAATGTCATTTCTATAGGTCTTTTCTCCTGGGCAGGTTAAAACTCCAACAAAGAAACACTTTCAGAATTAATTACTGAATTTTCAATGTGATGTCCATATTCCTTTTTTATTTGCAATATATTTTTATAGGTTTGATTTTTTTTGTTTGCTTGCTGTTCACTCTGCTCCAAACAAGGGGATATGGGTTGCCCTTTGCTCATTCTTTATTTATTTGAAAACTTACCAGAAAGAAAGGAAAGAAGGAAGGAAAAAAGAAAGAGGATGAAGGGAGGGGAGGAGGGAGAGAGGAAGGAAGGAGCTAAATTTCATGATAAATTATAGTAAATATAAAGCCTCTATCTTTTGTGATAGAGTACATTCTCTTTCTCCATAGTTATTACTGTCACACTGTGAGTCATTATTTCTAATTGAGAGACATTCAAATCCTTTTTTAAAAAGGAATGTCAATCACTCACTCTTTCAATTACTGTTTAGTTACTTCTAGATCTTTCTTGAACTGTGAACACCAGGCATTCTAAAATACTCGCTTGGTTTTGCACAGAAGTGAAATAATACTTTGCCAATTGTTATAACTATGTGCATATGAGTTATTGTTTAATAGTTTGGAGTCAACAATACTCTAATCTACTTTTTAAAATTCAAGTTAGTAAAAGAATTGAAGCTTGAATCTATTAGTAATTAGGAAAGAATTATTGGTAGAGATTGGCTTTTCAAGGCATTTAAAAATATTTGATTACATTCTTCACATCATCAGAGACTACGATTTAAGTCTTCATTCTGAACATCAAAGGTCCTGATGCAGTGTTAGGAAGAACCGCCCATCAGTGAACACTGTGCACTGAGATGGAAGTGTGTTGGCATTTCTACTTACATGTAGAGCACAGTTTCCTGTTGCAAAGAGTACAGCAGTTTTTCATTTGTCACCACATGGCAGGAGGGTATTAGTGCTGTATTTTCATTTAGTGAAATGACCCTGAGGCCACAAAATGTGCTCTGGGTAATATAGTGGTTTGTGGCACTGGGCTAGGAGCCCGTATTGTTCAGTAATTCATTTTAGCACAGCGTTTCCTGAGAAGGAAGTGTTTCTGGACTCAGAATGTAATCTCCTAGGAAGTATTCAGTAAGATGGACTGTGTGCCTAAAGGTTAAACTGTTTTTCTAACAGGTATTCAATGGCATTAGAAGTAACTCACCCCAGCTGGAGAAGCTATGTAGCAGTGTGAATGTAAGTGATGAGATCAAATCTTCAGGAAATACAATGAAAGTAACTTATTTCACCGATGGATCCAGGCCATATGGAGGCTTCACTGCTTCCTACACATCCAGTGAAGATGCAGGTAATATAGGGTGTTATGAATACACATGCATTGCAGATGTCCCCACAGCTGCTGCCTGCAGGAGCAGAGCCATCTATTTTCACTCCAGTGATTAAAGTTACACCTGGGATCTTCTGCATAAAACAGACCTATGTAACCAGACAGAAAACCCATGGTGGATAAACAATTTTTTTAATTAAAAAATAAAAAACCTTTGGTTCTAGAAAGAGAACTGCCATCATGGATTAAAACTTTAAAAAATGCTGTTAGAAAAGATGCTAGCTCAATTCCATGCAATGTTGCCATTGTAGTTGGTTTCCAGTTCTGCAGTCTTCTGTCATTCTTTTGTGCTGAGAGACCATCTATCTCTTAGAAGGTAACTCACTTCCAGAGAGTAACTACATTAATTTAGGACAGATTTTATTGTTTCTTCATCATCTGTCTACATACACATTTCCAGTGTAAATGAGGAGGGGTTCACATTTGACATAGAGTATTTAAAAATTAAGTAAGATATGGCTTTTCTATTCCAAATATTCTTCTACACTCTGGATTGGTGTTATTATCCAAGAGGCTTTAAATTTAGGAAGATTAGAACTTAAAAAAACCCTGTAAGTTATTTTATTGATACATAGAGTGTATATTTCCTATTAAAAGGGGCAAATTCATTGGTACTGTAATGTTAAATGATCTGTTTGATCCAATTAAACTCTTAGATATGTAGAAAACTGCTAAGTGGAAGCAATTGGGACCACTGTTATATTTTGATATTCCTCTAAATTAAATATTAATGAACAATAGACTCAAATGAGGAAATATAAATGCACAGCCAAACCCCACCCACCGACCTATTCTTCATGGGAAAATAAAGAAGGGGCTTGTTTTTCACATATTTTGTTCTAAACCCACTGAAACTTCTCCCAAGGTTTGCATCCATGAGCCAGCCCTTCACCCACAACCTTGACTTCACCTAGAAAAAAAATGAAAGTAGTAAAAATGTCACTGCTGTTGTTGCAGAGATTGCTCCTGTATTGTTTATATCTTCTCGTAGGGCATGAATTTTACTACTACTTCCTCTGTTGCCTTTTGTTTTTTTTAGTGTGTGGCGGGTCCCTTTCAAATTCCCCTAGAGGAAACTTTACTTCTCCTGGTTATAACGGAGTCAGTAATTACTCCAGAAACCTAAACTGTGAATGGACGCTCAGCAATCCAAATCAGGGAAATTCATCCATTTACATTCATTTTGAAGATTTTTACCTGGAAAGTCACCAAGACTGTCAATTTGATGTCCTAGAGTTCCGAGTGGGTGAGTTCAATCAAGAACATTTCTCCCATTTATCTATATTATTCTTCTTATGCCTGCAGACCACCAGCGACGAAAGGAGTCATATGGTTGTAATATAAGTACATAAGATCCAGAGGAATGTTGGTCAGACAGAGCCATAATTCTGTGTGTGCTCAGCTGAGGAAAACATGCCCTATGAACAATGAGAGAGATGAATCAGTATCTAAAACCTGACTGTATGTCTCAATTGCATGAGATTTACCCAGGAGAAATTCTGGTCTGTTTTCCCTCTCTTAATGAGTTCAGGGGGTCCCTTCAGCTGAAATCTAGTAGACTCCTCTCTTGAAGTCTAGAGACTCCTCTCTTCAGAGAGTAGAACAAAAAATGGTCAGAATGACAGTGGTTTACTGAACTTACAGGATTCACAAAAGCGGTTGTGGAATTCTACTTAGTCCTTTGAAGTCAAAAGAAATTTTGAAATGCACCAGATGGAGCCCATGGGAGCTCCATGAGAAATCATCCCTAGAGCAGTCAAGTCTGTCTTTGATTTCATGACAGAAAAGGCTGGAGGTATACTTGGTAGACCATAATTCTCTTAAGAATGTTTGAATATCTTCACTCAAGAAAGATGAATCCATTTTAGTTCTTGCCTATAGTCAAGGCATAGATTACCCATTAAATTGACTCTTTTCCACAGTAAAAAATAGAGAAGGAAAGTAACATGGTAGACCATTCATGCCATCCAAGGTTCACCAAGTTTCTGTTATTGCAAAATTTAAAGAAAAGGAGGCTGAAAGCAGCAGCAGCTAATGTACCAATTTTAGGAATCAATGATGGGTTTGAGAACATGGAGGACAGAATTTTCTAGAAGGAGAAATAGATAAAGTCTGCAGTCACAGACCACCTACCTCAGCAGGAGAATCATGTGGGCTCTGTGAGACAGATAAATCTGGAGAAGGCTCATGAGAGAAATGGAAGTTGCAGTCTGAGACTGTTCTCCACGTGATTCCGGTGAACCCTCACCACTGCCACTGGCTCAGAGCCTCTGGCTTATAGATTCAAATGAAGCACCTGTATGTCAGTTAAATGCAATCTTCTCTCTATTCCTTCATTTTAGAGACAGTTAAAATACTATATTTTGTTGACTTTAAAGATCAGTGATGTTGTTTCACTTGAAAAAAAGCAGGGAAGTGTAAACTCTACAAGTGCTCTATAAATGTTAATCAAAAGTCATTACCATGAAAAGTAATCTTCATGAAAATATTCAGCTTCAAATATGGTAGTTCTTGGTCTGAGTACTGAATATACTGTGTGTTTTAGTTGATTGAATACAGTGAAGAAATCATTAAAATATTAGGTACTTACCACTTTTATCTTGATATCATAGTTTCTCACTGTTGGTATTATATTTCTTACTTCCTAAAAAAAAACAAGGCACAAACAAAAGGTTTTTTAAAAAAATTAATTGCATCTTTGTTTAGATGTACTAAAATAATTATGAAAACAAGTTGGAACATAATGGCACCTACATTAGAGAAAGAGGCCCATACCAGAAAAGCATGCTTTTTTGTTGTTTATTTGGTTTTTGTCTTGGAGGGACTCTTCCTTTTGCATTTGACAAAGATGGAGAGGAAATTTTTGAAATGTCTCTTACTAATGAAGAATTTAAATGTGTAAATAAGTACCTTGAAGTTTTTTTTTATTATTGATTCCTACTGAATTCACTAACTATATTTCTTAAAAGCTGTATAACTAATGGCACTTGATGTATTATTTTGTTCAGGTAATGCTGAAGGGCCTTTGATATGGAGACTTTGTGGACCTTCAGCATCTACAGTGCCGTTGGTTATACCTTATCCTCAGGTATGGGTACACTTTGTCACCAATGAACGTGTAGAGCATATTGGATTCCATGCACAGTATTCCTTTACAGGTAAGACTTATGATTAATCTTTCAAACTCTGGCAATAAAATAATAGGTAACAATTTTATGGTATTTTCCCCAAATATCTCATATATATTCTGTTAGATTTATTTCTAGGTTGCTATTGCTTTTGTTGCTAATGTCAATAGGACATTCTACATTACATTTTTTGATTGGTTATTGCTGATATCTGGGAATTTTTTAATTTTTATATTGGTTTTTAGCCCAGAGAACTTGCTATACTTTCATTAGTTTAGTATTTTAACTGTAATTATCTTTTTTGTATAAATAATCATATATTCTGCAAATAATAATGCTTTTTATGCAGCCCTAATACTTCATTTCTTTGTCTTGCATTATTTCACTAGCTAAGCCATCATCATAATTTTGAATGGAAGAGGTGAGAGCATCTGGTCTTGACCTTAATAATGTCAATGCCTGTGACATGCCATTGTTAAGTATATGGGCTGTTCTTAGGTTTTCAATAAATACTCCTTATCAGAATAAAGAAAGCCCCTTACATTCACAGTGTACAAAAAAAGTTGTGTTTGCTTTTTTCCCCCTGGGAATGAATATAAAATTTTATGAAATAATTTTTCTGCATCTATTGAAATGACTCTATTTTCCTCCTTTCATATGCTAATGTGATCAATTATTTTGAATTTTTTTTCTCTTTAAACCATTCTTTGATTTCCAGGATAAACTCTCTTTAGTCATGATGTATGTTTTGAACATATAACCGGGTATTATTTGCTAATGTTTTGTGTTAGATTTGCATCTATGATACTTAGCTTGCACCTGAAAATTTCATCCAGGTCAGGTAGGACTACTCCTTGCTGCTGCTTTGGGTCCTTGAAGTTTTTCTAGTTCCTTTTCACTAATATGGCAGTCCTTTCAGATCCCTGACTTTATGTAAACTTTCAACTCTAGTTCTTGACTTTGTGGGGGTCTGAGGTCATATGCTCTCTTTCTGTCCGGTCATAAAAACCTTAGACCCCAACCCCTGGGACACACATCTTGGTTCTGTATCTTCTCAGACTAATGTATTTTCAGTGTGAGATTACCCCTCAGAATTTGAGTGCACTTATTTGTTGATTTTGGAGATCTCCTTTCTCCCCATTAAGTTTGGATATAAATCAAAATATGTTTTGGTTGTAGTTTTATCTAACACTTTTTTGTGCTATAATCAAATGGGAGTTGATTGGGAGAAGGATTGAGGAGGAGTGACATTGGGACAAACATTACCTACTCAATCATTTTGCCAGTTTATTTTTCTTTATTAGATTGAAAGAAAGGAGTCAGACTTCAGGAAGCAGTATTATTTGTGGGAAACATCATACCCTGCTATGCTTTATATATGTATCTGTTTTTCAACTGCTGTGCTAATATACAAGTGTACTTTGATAGCTGACTGCAGACATATGTGCTCATTAACAAATGACAAAGTCTTTAACTATGGAAATAATCATATTCTTCCAGCTTATATTTATTTTCATTGGCCTGGCTTTTTTTAAAGAAAGGAAATTTTATTTATTTTGTCTCTAGTACATTCACTCTCAGTTATACACACACACCTAATTTTGCTGCATTATGGTACAGTATTATCTTCTTTCTCCTTTGTACTAGAGCCTGTTTCTCTCTGTGATTCTGCATATAGGATTTTGTTTATTTCTAATCTTGCACACAGTTTTACTTTGCCCTTATCCAATTTCATTTATTTATTCATTTATTGTATTTTTAAACTATAAAATATGAGAGCTTGAAGTATAATGTACCTTGGTTTTGCAGGGGTTTTTTTTCCTATCTTACTTAGAAGGTTACAAATCTAATTTCAGGCTGTGGTGGAATACAAATAGGTGAGAGTGGAGTGATCACAAGCCCCAACTATCCAGCCTCTTATGACAGATTGACCCACTGTTCTTGGTTGTTGGAAGCCCCGCAAGGCCACACCATCACTGTGAGTTCTGATGACTGAGAAGATTACTTCTGAGACTATAGAACTACGATATCATGTCCTGGGTGGGAACAGAGTTCTTTTATCAAGCAAATATTAGCCTTTGATTTCGCAATCAGATTATTTTCTCCCTAAAATTCTCTCTTATAGAATGACGTCTATAAGTTTGCAGTTACTGGAGAATAAGTTCTTATTTCAAGCATTGGAAAAGCTCAAAGTAGAAGATAATTCCACACCCAGGAGTGAGGTGCATTCATGCACTTGATATGACTTGGCATCCTGGCCCAGGGGACTGAGGAGTTCCCCCTAGTGACTCTAATTTGGGGAGAAACAGCCTTTTTCACAATTTCCAAGAGAAACTTCAATAAAGAAAAAGGAGGGCAAGGGAAAATTAAATAAAGAGATATAAATACAAAATTGTATAAATTAAAGCAAAATAAAAGGATTTGTGGGGAGCTTGTCTAACTCCGGGTAGGTAAACTCACGACTCATAAAATAATAACGAGTGCCTCATTGTTTCTTTCCTCTCCTGTAGCTTACATTTAGTGACTTTGATATCGAAAGCCATGCAACCTGTGCTTGGGACTCTGTCACTGTCAGGAATGGTGGTTCTCCCGGATCGCCCATAATAGGACACTACTGTGGGACTTCCAACCCTGGGCCAATCCAGTCTGGTTCAAACCAGCTGGTGGTGATTTTTAACTCAGATCATTCAGTGCAAAATGGTGGATTCTATGCTTCGTGGAGCACACAAACTTTAGGTAAAAGAAACATTCTCTGCACTTACCATCTTTTTTCTTTGATTTAAAAAATTTAATAACTAATTCAGCAATCTTATATTGTGTATATTCGCTGTAGGACTCAGTGCTAAATGCATCATCTCATGTAGTAACCCTGAAAGGAGGACAAGCACCAATACATTTATGCACATTTTGCACAGGCAGAAATTTAGGATACATGGGTTAATAAATTGCCTAGATTGTGTAGCTAATAATTGGTAGGGTCAGGGTTTGAATAAAGACAGAACCCAGAAACTTTGATCTTAACACTTCACCATTCTGCCTCCATAGGCAAAAGGGCACAACCACAGAATCATAAGTAATAGAAAAGATGTGTTGGGATTGCAAGTAATTTAACATTTGGTAGCCTGGAGGAAGACTGATAAGTGGTGAGCTGATGGCAGGAAGATAAATAGTCCACATCATGTGTCTTGGCTTCCATATTATTCTTAGGTAGTGGGGAGCCAGTGAAGAGTGCTGAGCAGCAAAATAACAAGATTTGTGATTTCAGAATGAATGCTCCGCCTGTAGTATGTGACAAATAATCGTACATTTGATTTCAAAGGATGTAACATTTGAGTATATAAAGTATGCACTTCATGGAAGTTCCCAGAAAATGTAAGAACTTGCATCAGATACTTTTAGTCGGGACTTTTTTAGAGCCTTGCAATGTCACATACACAGGGCAATTTTTTCCAGGAGAGTCAGAGTTATTATTACAAAGATCTTTATGGAATGAGTCAAATTTTCCCTCATTAAAGCACTGGTTGCTATGAAGTCAGAGGGAGTTTTTTAAAAATATTTTGAAAGATTTTATTTATTTAGTTTTAGAGAGAGGGAAAGGCAAGGAGAAAGAGAGGGAGAGAAATATCAATGTGCAGTTGCCTCTCGCACACCCCCTACTGGGGACCTGGCCCACAACCCAGGCATGTGCCTGTCTGGGAATTGAACCAGTGACCCTTTGGTTCACAGGCTAGGGGCACTCAATCCATTGTGGCTTTTGTCCTGTCTTAAGTTCATAGTTCAATAGTATAAAATAATTCTAGATTTTTTTATGTCAATCCATGTACTTTATTTCTTTCTGTTCATCAATATTTTAATATGAATGAACCAGGGTGATTAATGGAAGAATGTTCCCTTCTCAAGATCGCTTTCTCTAGTCCTGTGTGTTAGAATAAAATTACAAATGAGTAAGGACTTGTATTCTTGTGTGTTTGTAGTAATAAAACAAACAATTTGGGATTTCTGGACCACAAATTGTAGCCTCAAAGGGGGTATATCATACTGGTATTGTCTGAAGACAGAGTAGAAGTCCATCCTCTTTGTGACAAGGATTAGAGGTCTCAGGTGAGCCCCTAGAGGTGTGACAAAAGAGTAACAGCTGACTCTTCCTGTAGATTCAGTGCGCCTGACACTGACTGAGCATTCTTGCTGTATGCCCACCCCGAAGGCCAGGGACTCATACATAAGGAGAGATGAGCTAAAATCTCACATTTAGAAATGTGTCTTCTCTAGAAGTCCTGGCTTAACATTGTTATTTTCCTCCAGATTAATGACTTTTTCCATGACAATTTTTAAGGCTGTGGTGGAGTACTTCATTCAGATAATGGAACAATCAGATCCCCTCACTGGCCTCAGAATTTTCCTGAGAACAGCAGGTGTTCCTGGACAGTCATTACTCATGAAAGCAATCACCTGGAGATCAGCTTCGACAGCAACTTCCTCATCCCCAGTGGTGATGGACAGTGTCAGAACAGCTTCGTGAAGGTTAGTGGGCCTGTTTATTTAATTGGAACAGAACTGGTTTTGTGAACATAAACATTTAGAGTAGAAATGATTCACTGCCTCTCAAGGTAAGAAAAGGACAATTTTGCTGCTTGGATTTCTTTAATTAAAAGAGTGAGAAATCTGGACTATTAGGAGTTAAACTTTGAACCACAACACACGTATTGCCATGGGACTTTTTATTTGCTAATACACAAGGAAAGTAACCTAAGGATATTGTTTTCTGGCCTTATTAAATTCTCATGAGCATTAATGGTTCTTCCTTTCTGTAGAAACTAAAGAGAGAGAAGGCCAGATTTTGTTTTTTCTCTTATTCTCTCTGTCTCTGTCTCTCTCCCTCCCTCTCTTCCTGATAGATCCTCTGGGACAAATGAATGTAAGGCACCATTACAAGCACCATTTAAAGTATACTATAAAAATTACAGAAGGCTAGAGAAGTGGCTATTGTCACCTTCACCTTGACCTTAAGAGCCCACAAGCTGCAAAGACCATGAGAGAGACCCAAGCCAAACAGTGGCAGTGAGACAGTCAGTCAGTGGGGCTGGCTGTCCTACAGATACTGCTCATGTGGCGCTGGCCTAGCTGTCTTGACTTGTGACCGTGATGACTGATTGGAAATCCATTCTGTCTGTGCTCTTTTCCATCTTATATGTTTTATTTCTAATAGGCTATGCCTTTTAGTGGGAAGAACATCAGCCTTAAGTTCACATTAGCCTGGGCTCTATTCAAATCTCTTACATTTACCAACTACATGTTTCTCTGTGAGCTAATTAAACATTTGAACTTAAAATTACTCAACTGTAAAATAAAGAGAACAATACCTACTTCAGTAGGATTGTTTTAAGCATTAGAGGTAATATAATATAACAGTGTTCAGTACTGGGAATATAAAACCACCTAATGAAAAAAATATTTTATTGTTTTATTATTATTATTATATCATCTCTCAAATTATGTTTTATATCTAATTACTCTGTGCTTACTGTTTAAATAAAAATCCTGTACTTATATAAAATATGTGTATAATAAAACACACTTAATATACACTATTCCTAATTGCTTTTTTCATGAAACGAATGAACTCTCTCAGCATCTAATGTGCAGATGTAGAACTCGAAAGTTCTTTCACTGTAAATACAGATATGAAAAGTTTCTCTGGCCCATTTTTCCTCTGGCTGAACTGGGAGTCCCTCCGACATCGGGCCAAGGCAACACCCCCAGCAGGCGGGGCCCTGCGGAAACAGAGCAGCCCCGGGAAGCGCCCTTTTCCCTCCTGACCTGAGACTCCTGTTTCTGACAAGAGATAAAAAAGTTGGTGGGCAAAACCAGCAAGAAGAATCAACCAATAGCAAGCAAACTTAAACCTCACACCTTATATGAAAATTAACTGAAAATAGACCATAGACTGAAATGTAAAATATATAGCCATAAACTTTAAGGGGACAAAAATAGCAGAAGATCTTCAGGGCCTAGAGATAGGTGAAAAGTTCTTAGACTAAACATAAAAAGAATGATCTATAAAAGAGAAATTAATTGATTTATCTCATCAAATGTGAAATTTTTTATTTTGTGATTGCTTCAGTGAGGAGGGTGAAAAGACAGGCTACAGGGATGAAAGATTCACAAACCATGTATCTGACAGCAGACTACTACTTAGAATATATACAGAACTCTGAAACCCACAAGTGAAAATACAAAATTTCTATCAGAATATGGGCAAAAGATATAAACAGGTATTTCCCCAAAGACAATATACAGGTGGTAAATAAACATAAGGAAAGATGTTCAGCATCACTAGCTGTTAGGGAAAATGCAAATTAAAACCACACTCAGATATTGCTGCGCACCTCTCAAAACGGCTAAAATTAAAAACTGTGACAAACACAAAACCCCGGCAAGGTTGGGAGATGATGTATCACTTATCCATGGCTAGTGGGAATGAAAAATGGCACAGCCACTCTGAAAAACAGTTTGGCAGTTTCTTATACAATTAAACCTGCACTTACCTTAAGATCCAGCAATTTCACATTGGGGACTTACCCCAGAGTAATGCAAACTTGGTCCATACAAAACCTGCATATCAACGTTCACAGCAGCTTTATGTGTAGTAGCTCCAAACTGGAATCAGCGAAATGTCCTCCAACAGTTAAATGGTTAAACGAACGCTGGTATGTAGAAACCATGGAACACAGCTCGATAAAAAGAAAGTATTGACAGACTAACAGTTTAGACAAATCACCAGGGAGTTTCGCCGGGAGAAAAAGCCGGTCTCAAAAGGTTGCATAACCTATTGTCCCATTTATGTAATGCTTAGGAAATGGCAATATTTGAGGAATGGAGGACAGAAAGACAGAGGCTAGAGAGTCAGGGGTGTGGAAGCCAATCGTGTGACTCTAAAAGGGCAACTCGAGGTGTCCTGGTGGTGTGGGACCTACTGAATGCAGTGGCATAGAACTCGTATAAAAGTGAATGTACACGCACGAGTGTAAGTACAAGGAAAACTGGGCAATTGGCCAAGATTGCTGGATTGTACTGATGTCAGTGTTCTTACAACACACTACAGCTTTGCAGGATGTCCACGTTGGGGAAAACTGGAAATGTGTACAGAGATTTCTCTATTTCATATCTTACAACCACATATGGATCTGGAGGCCTCTCAGTAAATATTAATTTTTTAAAAAAATGACCTGAATGATAAAATATCACTTGCAGCCAGGCTGCGTTATAGAAAAACCTTAAGTAAGTTGAAAAGTTTTGGACCTGATGATAATTGTGTAACATTTTGTAGATCCAGTAGTTTGATGAGTCTTGGGTCACAGAGCCAATGACATGAGTTGCTGACTGACAAGGCAGCAATGAATTGAATACTTAATAACTCCTCACCAGTGTTATCATTACAACGTATGTCTTGGGCCAAATGGTAGAGCTGTCAGATCCATAATCAATGACTTCAGAAAGGTATAAATAAGCACACGAGTATTCTTGAAGTTCTTCATTAAAGAACTTGAGATCCCTTATTAAAAGTTATCTCCTATCACTTTGCTTTTTAGTAATATTTGTAAAAATAGTATATGTAGATATTAGTAAATCATGTTTATAATTTTACTAAATGTAGATAGAAAACTTCTGTATGCTGTTTCCTTGGATAGTTAAGGGAAAAAATTAAAAATTAAAAGGAATATTAGGGAAAATAGAGAGTGTGCTTTTCTTTCCTGACATATCTTTAAAACTTTTTCAATTGCACTTTACATTCAATATTATTTTGTATTAAGCACAATATTATTTGTGTACAAGCACAGTGGTTAGACAATTATATATTTTACAAAGTGTTTCCCCTGATATTTTCACTACCCACCTGGCACCATACAGAGTTATTACAATATTATTGACTATCTTTCCTATGACGTACTTTACATCCCTGTGACTATTTTATAGCTATTAATTTTTACTTAATCCCATCACCTTTTTCACCCAGCCCCCCAATCTCCCTATACTCTGGCAACCATTAATCTATTCTCTGTATCTATGAGTCTGTTTCATTTTGCTTGTTCATTTATTTTTTTCTTTAGATTCCACATATAAGTGAAATCATACAGTGTTTGCCTTTCTCTGACATACCTCACTTAGCATAATACCCTCTAGGTCCATCCATGCTGTCACAAATGGTAAGATTGCATTTTTTTTTATGGCTGAGTAATATTCCATCATGTACATATATATGTACCACAACTTTTTTATACACTTGTCTATTGATGGGCATTTGAGTTGCTTTTGTATCTTAGTTATTGCAAATAATGCTGCAATGAACATAGGGGTGCATATTCTTTCGAATTAGTGTTTTGGAGTTCTTCAGATTTAGATCCAGAAGTGGAATTGCTGGGCCATAAGGCAGTTCCATTTTTAATTTTTTGAGGAAACTCCATACTGCTTTCCACAGTGGCTACACCAGTCTGCATTCCCACCACAGCGCACCAGGGTTCCCCTTTCTCCACATTCTCACCAGCACTTGCTATTTGTTGATTTGTTAGTGGTGGCCATTCTGACAGGTGTGAGCCAACATGTCATTGTGGTTTTAATTTGCATTTCTCTGATGATTAGTGACCATGAGCATCTTTACATATGCTTATTGGCCATCTGTATGTCCTTCTCCAAATGTGTTTATTCAAGTTGTCTGCTCATGTTTTAAATTGGATTGTGTGTTTGTTTGGTGTTCAGTTTCATCCTGGCACATTTTTTATCTTAGGTATTTGACAGAATAGTTGTACTTTTGTTCTCATTAGCTCCAGTGCCAGGATCCTCCCATATCTAATAATTAGAAATATAATTTGACTTTATAAAATGACTAATGGATGCCAGTGTTTAAAAAATCAATTGCAATGATATCACTTCAAAGAACTGAGAAATATTAAGTCAGTGCTATGAATCCATGCTGTTTGATTCTTCTTCCCACCCACTGATATGCCAATAGAAATGTTTTTAATGGCTTGATGTTTTATTGCTTGGTTGAGAAATATTCCTGAAAATGATATGTTCAAATGAGTAATCTTGCATAATTTGATATAAAAAAAAAGCCAAATGGTCAAGGAAGACTGACCCAAACCTGATCACTTTCTTGCCTTCTTGAGCTAGATAGTTATTAGCTGGGGGAGTCTTGTCCTGTGCATCCCTGGCCCCTAACCACCACATGCCACAACATGCCAAATATGACAAAAATGCCTCTAGGCCTTGCTAATAATAATTTTTCCCTGGGAACAGCAGAATTGCTCCCAGTTGAGACTCTCTCAACTAGGAGGTCCTTCCCTGGTTAAACATGTTTAATAGTATTTTTCCCCAATAGTGTGTATTTATTACCTCATATCAGTATTTTCCTCAAGTGACTCAGCATTTTCTATACCATGATCTTTTGCTTGAACTACTGTGAAATCCTCCTGGCAGATCTCCCAGCATCCTCTCTTTTCTTTCTATTCTTCACATTGTAATATTTTCTAAAAGCCAAACTACCCTCCAGCTTCCTCGAGGCTCCTCACCATTTTCAGGACAGTGGCCCAGATCTCTAACATTTGATAAGGCCTGCGCGGAATCTTAGCCTCTCCTCATACCTTACTCGGTTCCTCTCTGTTCTTTGAACTAGACATGCCTGTTCTTCCTATGGGGTTTCCTTAGGCAGGCTCACCACTCTGCAGATCAGGTAGAACGCCTTATTGTATACTCTCAACAGTTCCATCACAGCCCCTTTCAAAGTTGGGATTTTGTATTTAAATTTGTGCTTCTATGATTAATGTCCTTCACTAGTCTGGTTAGAATAGGCTTGATTTGGAATTTCAGTGGTTACCATTTATTCCTCAGAAACTATTTTTCAAATGAGTGTATCAGTTATTTCTTTTAAAGTAGCAAAACTAACTAAATGACAGAACAAATCTACCTGGGAGTCGCTCACCCAGTCTTTACTGAATAATACCACATAGTGACCAAATCTCACCCTTCCTTCAAGTGGAGCCTTAAAGTTTTACCTTGGCAGGAATTCTGCCATAATTTATTTCAATGTGTGCTGGTTACATATATGAGATCTGTCCAGAAGGTATCCAGCCATGAAATATGACAAATAGAGACATTTATTGAAGAAGATACAAGGTATAAGAAACATTGTACATAGGAAAATGATGCCTCAGACCTTTTCGATGTAGGCATCTTGGGACCTCACACCATTCTCTCAATCTCCATCAGGTGCCCTGCCATATTTGCCTGAATCTCATTGATAGTCTTAAATCTCTTTAGTTTTCAGAAAAGCTGGAAGTGGCAGGGTGCCAAATCTGAGCTGTAAGGGGGCTGAGTCGCCTGGGTGATTTGACGTTTCACCAAAAGACTGCATGAGACGTGATGTATGAGCAGGCGTGTTGTCATGATGAAGCTGCCAATCGCCAGTTGCTCATAGCTGCAGCCTTCTGAATCATCTGAATAGTTTCTGCAGAGGAATGTTCAAGCTTAATGCAAAATTTGATGCAGATTCATTGCTCACTTGCTCAGTCATTTTGAATGTGATAGCCACACAGTACACATGCTCACTCAATGGCATCTACTACTCCCACTGACTAGTCGGTGAAGTCGTCCTTGTTCACACATGCGCATTCCAGTCCACTCTCTTTGGCTGCCAGGTAACATTGATGTCATGCACATTGTTCTCATTATATTAAAAATGGCTGGACTTTTTCTGGATCGACCTTGTCTACTTGGAATTCATGTCCACTTTCTTTATTCTCCACAAAAATATTAATTTCCATATGCTTCTTGCTTGGTAGTGTTCTCTACTCATAACCCACAATTTTCCATCCACTCAGGACAAATGGTAAGCCCCACACATCTCTCTCTCTCTCTCTCTCTCTGTCTGTCTCTGGGCACCTAGCAAGCTCAGCTAACTTAGATTAGGTCAACTAGGAGAAGGTGAGAGGAAACTGAGTAGTGACTGATTTTTTTAAAAAATTACTGTCTAGCTACACAAAAATAAACATAATGTACTTGGAAAAATAAAAAATGAGACATGCTGTTAAAATGCAGCTTAAAACTATTATTCTCAAAAGAAAATATTGCAGATTTGCATGTGTTTTATTTACTATTATGTGTAGGTTGATATACACCTTCGTACCATGATTTTTTAGCATAGGTGCATTAAAATGTCAACAGGAAAACCTTGAGCATTAAGTTATGTTTGTGGCTGTACTAGGTGTGGGCGGGAACTGAGGCAGCAGACTCAGCGCTGTTGTCCACGAGCTGTGGAAATGTGGCTCCTGGCACCATCATCACACCGAGAAATGCACTCATGGCCGTGTTCCAGTCTCAGGAGGCGCCGGCTCAGGGCTTCTCTGCTTCCTTCGTAAGCCGTAAGTGGCACTAAAAACGAAACTTAGAGATCCTTAAAAGAGTGTGGCTGCCATAGGCAGGCCTGGGGAGAGTACACACTGCACCGGGGTTGGCTAGAATGGGGTCCATGTGGGAGAGTGAGGCTGGGCCACCCAATCCTGAGAGTACTCCCATCCTTCAAAAATCAGTGAGAATGGAACTGAATTCAATGGTAGGTCTATTGAGAGTTGATGTAAAAGGCCTGAGTGTCACTAAGACATCTAAAATTAACCCCCAAATCCCAAGGGGCCAGGAATTTGGCAAGTGCCCAGGAGGCTAATAATTACTAGTCAACCAGGTACCCAGAATGTGGCACATTGACTACCTGCCCTGAAATTACCTGGGGCTTTAGAAGCACGCTGATTCTCGGGCCTCAACTGACCCATCTGAATTCAGAATTTCCATGGGTGTGAACAGGCATTTTTAGCTCCCACCCAGATGATTCTCATGGCCAGTAAACCTTGGGAGCCACTTTCTTCACAATTTTCCCTGCCTTCTCTTATTACTGCTCACAAATGAGGTGAGGGGGAAGTGTAGCAGTGCTGAAGCCTCAGAGCCAATGGTGTGTGCCTGTTGGCTGAACTGAATCAAGTAGCTACTAGCTGCAAACCACTGTTTAGGAAAAAGTTTGATGAAAGGAATTAGAGGGAATAATGAAGTGAAAGGGTACTTTAGACACAAATAAAAGAAAGGGTGGAGGCATGAAAGTCAAACCGAGACCTAACCTTAGGTCTTCGCTGGGTTGCTTGTACATGAGTATATGTATGTAACTGTGTGTGCTGGATATCAAGGTGGAAGGGCCCTGATGTTTACATACGTGATAGATCAGCGAGTGATCTGGATTAACTAGTTAGTGGTGACATGGAAACAAAAGTCATTTTAGTGGTGAAAAGATACTTCTGTTTCTGACACCAGGCATTCCAGGAGTTGGGATTAGTACATTCAACCAGTTAAAAAAAAAAAGTGGGTATTTTTGTGGTCAGATTACAAGGGTGATTAAATAATATAGTTTTCTAGCAATATAATAAGATACTTTAAAAGCACTAGGTGTACCAATGTGGTATAAATCACTTTTTATCAGTCATTTCTTTATCTACATGAACCATATTAAATCTTTGCTAAGTTATCCTTTTTACTATCTTAAAATTGATTTGCAACAGATTTGTGGTAAAAATTTCTACTGCTTAGTTGAAAACCCAACAGCATTTTCAAAAAAAAATGTAATGTCCTCATTCATTTTTTAAATGAGAATTCCATTCTCTTAGTTATTGTTTCTTCTATTTGGAATGCCTCAAGGAACACGTCTCTATAGAATTTAGGAAATTTGAATCTTTTCCTTACTGACAAAAAGATACAGAATGTGAGAACAAATGTCTGACAATGCTTTTTTCTTCCTACACAGGATGTGGAAGTACTTTCACTAAGCCTTCAGGCTACATCATCTCTCCGAACTACCCGAGGCAGTATGACAACAACATGAATTGCACCTATCTCATAGAGGCTAATCCTATGTCCGTGGTCCTCCTGACTTTTGTATCTTTCCATTTGGAAGGTAAGCCTATTCGCATGAAAATTACAACTGATTCTTAATAAATGAATGAGGAATAAGTAGAGGCGTACATAGTCTAAAATCACCATTTGAAGAAAATATTTAAAATGTCACAGAGTCCCTTTGATATAAACTTGATTAAAATTTCATCCAGTGTTTTAAGAACACAGGTCCTGTGCTGTTCCCTCCAGAAGTGAAACAAAATAGCACAAGAGCTTTAATAACACAAGCCTCAAGTTAATACCTTAAGGAAAATAAGTCTGAAATGTATTACATTTTAACAATAGTCATTAATTTATTCGTTTGCATGTATGGTCTATGGACATAGATGTGGATGTACACACCCACAGTCATGCACACACTATGACTAGTGAGAGAAACTATCAAAGTAAAATTTACAGATATCTGAGCTATACTTTTAAGTATTGTCATGGGACACCCGTTCATCTCCTTTCTCTTCTATTCTCTTCATCAGTCCCATACATATGGTTGTGAAGTCTCTAAGCACAACCACCTCGTTGGGTTCATTACGACTCTAGGGGGTGGGCTGCTGGCTGAGAGAACAGTGGAGCTTCTGGTCTGGGCTGGGCTATGGCTACAGTAGGCACAACCTGATGTTTAATGGGTGCTTCGACCCTGCAGGAGACAGATCCCTCCAAGTGGGTGGGTGTTTTCAACTATGCTGTCATACCGATATTTTTTACAAATTAAATTTTCATTGCTAAAGTATAATTAATGAGTAAATTTATCAAGCTGCATCTGCACAAATAAAACTTCTTTCCCTTTAGCTAATCTCCATGGCAATGAAAAGTTACATTTAGCAAAATGTCCTCCAGCACTCAGTATCTGGGAAATTTA
Organism: Trachops cirrhosus; assembly: GCA_028533065.1. Classification (NCBI taxonomy): domain Eukaryota; kingdom Metazoa; phylum Chordata; class Mammalia; order Chiroptera; family Phyllostomidae; genus Trachops; species Trachops cirrhosus. The sequence continues at coordinate 57,985,859 of CM052538.1, forward strand.
CGTTTCGAAAAAGTGAAAATGACTTGTCAGTCCTCATACGCTGATAAATTCCACAAAGCGTCTCCCATTTGATCCTTTTTCTATGACCTCCTTTTCCTAACTTTCACAGGTTGTGGTTTGGGGCACCTGTGTTTGCTAGAAATTGCCAAGTAAGCATGATATATGTCCCTGTAAAAATGCAACATGAAGTTTAATATGATCTTCTCAGCATCTGCTAGCACCAAACCCCAGCAATCAAAAAAGGTGTTCATGATATATACAGCATTAGGAGAAAGGAAAGCAGTTTATGGAAGATGATCCAGTTTTCTGTTTCCAATAACATACATGTGAATAATCTGTAGAGTTCTTAAGTCATACTTAAAGAGTT
>CM052538.1:57986725-58015377 GCA_028533065.1 Trachops cirrhosus
GAATCAAAGCCACAGTGAGCTACCACTTCATACCCACAAACAGGACTACAATAAAGACACAGACAATCACATGTGTTGGTGATTCTGTGGGAAATTGAAACCCACATGCATTTCTGGTGGTGTGGGAAAGTAGCACAGCCTCTTTTGAAAACAGTTTGATAGGTTCTCAAAATATTAAACATAGAGTTGCCATGTAAGTCAGCAATTCCACTCCTACTTATATACCCAAGACTACTGAAAACATATCCAACACAAAACTTTGCACCTGAATGTTCATAGCCATATTACTCACAGTAACCAAAAGGTAGAAGCAAATCAAATGTCCATCAACTGCCAAATGGTTAAATAAAATGTGTTCTATTTGTGCAATGGACTACTGTTCAGCCTTGGAAGTTATGAAGTATTGACACATGTCACAGCATGGATGAACTTCAAAATCATTATGTTAAGTAAAAGCAGCCAATCACAGAAGGTCACATATTATATGATTCTGTCTATGTGAAATGTCCAGATTAGACAAATCCATAGAGGCTGAAAGTAGGCTGCTTAGGGGTGGGAGAGCAGTAAAGAAGGAAGGGTAAATGGGCAGTTACTTGTAATGGACATAAGGTTTCTCTACTGGGTGATAAAAATGTAGGTTTGAGGGAAATGTCAGCTCTCTGAAGTTATGGGACTGAGTTGGTAACACCTTTGAGAAACCTGAGAAAGAAACTTACCTTAGAACTTACCTTAGTTACCTTAGTAACTCACCTTCTAAAAATTTATCTACTGTGAAGTTCTACCTGTGTTCACATACCTGTGCTTGTTTTGTGACTAGGGTAAGCCTCACTTCATCAGGAAACCAAGATAGACCGAGACTTACCAAAATAGCTCTTGATTCTCATTTCCATTTCTATGTAAAGTGCACGAATCTTCATTAATATTTTGTTTGAATGTTTACAGCATTGATTGTTTATATTGCATCTGATTAAAATGCTGGTTGTTGATGCTTTGTGCAGCACGCTCGGCCGTGACGGGAAGCTGTGATGGTGACGGTGTGCGCATCATTCGGGGGCACAGCACGGCGTCTCCACCTCTTGCCGCTGTGTGTGGGGAGGAGCTCCTGTCTCCTATTACCGTCTCTGGTCCAGTGCTGCTTAACTTCTACTCCGATTCACACACCACCGACTTCGGTTTCAAGTTTTACTATCAGATAAACTGTGAGTAGCCACACTGATGTGTAGAATTTCCTTCTTCTTCGTTTCCATAAGGTGTTTTAATTGTGATTCATAAATCACCAACTTTAAGATTCAAAGACTTTCAGGGTAAAAATGATCAATTAAGTTCATGATCCAGAAACATTGAATATTTAGACATTCTTCTTTTTTAAAAAATGTCTAAAAACTCTTTCTCATGAGCTTGGCTAGAACTACTTTTTGAAAATCAAATGGAAGTTTGAGATTTATTTTGAAAATTTCTGTTAAATGAACATGTCTGCCATCTTTAGCTGTTTGTACGTTGCACTGAGATGACTTTTTGGCCTAGGCTATCCAGATGTCTATTTCATTTTCCCAAGTCACTTTGCTAATGTGAAAAATAATATTGTATAAATTTAGAAAAAATCTAAGAGAATATCTTTATGATCTTCTGGTAGGATTTTTCAACAATACATTAAAAGTGTGAGCCTTAAAGGAAAAGGAAAAATTGATGTATTTAACTCTGTTACAATTTGTAGCTTGTCAAGGTGAGAAGTCAAAGTGAGAAGACAAGTCACAGGCTGTGCAAAGGCCTTTGTAGCAACCAAGATTGTTTCATTCTTTAAAGACAGTTCAATCCATGTTTATCTGTAAATTATGAAAATATATTTCCCTATTTTGAATAGCCTTTTCCTCTCCTGCAATAAATCTGCTTAGTTAGTTTGCTGGCAGTGTTTTCCCACTTCATTCATCCCGGCTTCAGTGACAGGGGCGCAGATATCTTGTGAAACCTTCATTTTGTTTTGTCTTTACTTGACCAAACCCACTTCTAAAAGTAGAAAGTTAAATAACCTCTCAGATAAGTGACTGTTCCCACCCACAGAGCAGACTGAAAATGTTAGTTACGCATGAAGAAAGGCCTTCACAACTCGTTCGTGTGAACTGCTACCCGAGTACCGGGCCCCACTCATCAAGTGCTGCCGCCTGTGGCTTTGTGGGTCTGTTGGCGCAGCCTGAGTAGAACCAAGCAGTGAACGACCCCCAGTTGTCTTGTTTAATGAAGAAAAAGGTTGAATTGTTTTACTCTTTTTGTACAACTGTTTTCCTGGAATGTTATATCATTGCTTTATATTCTTTTACTATTCCGTAATCCCTCAGTTAGTAAAATACGTGTGCAAAGTTCCACATATCCACTAGGAGAGTCTCATTTAAAGAGTGTTGTTGTGCCCTGGCTGGTGTAGCTCAGTGGATTGAGCGCAGACCTGCGAACCAAAGGATCGCCGGTTCAGGTCCCAGTCTGGGGCGCATGCCTGGGTTGCAGGCCAGATCGTTAGTGGCAGCCATGTGAGAGGCAACCACACAGTGATGTTTCTCCCCAGTTCTTTCTCCTTCCCTTCCCCTCTCTCTGAAATAAATAAATAAATAAATAAAATCTTTAAAAAAAATAAATAAAGAGTGTTGTTGATAAGATTTCAAATCCTGACAGGCTACAAATTTGGGAGTTATTTAGGCATTGGTAAACTTTCCAAGGCCACGTAATTGTGTACAAGATGAAATGGAGTAATGGCCACACCAACCTGACATTTAATTCACTGCAGATGTCCACAGGGGTCTGAGTACACGATTTCTCAAGGGCCTACAGAGAAGAGCTTTCCCTGCAAAGTGGGCTCAGCTGAGGTGAAGTACATCCATAAATAAATAGCCCTAAATGGCAGCCATGATTTGTTTCTCGTTTCTAAGAGATATAAGTGGAACATGTCCATTGATAGTTTATAAACCACAAAAATGACATTGAAATATACTAACCCCATTCTAATTTTGGAATCACAAAATAGAATAAATATAAACTTTCTCACTGCAATGGGAGGAGGGCACTTTCCAACATTGGGCTGCACAACCTGATTTCCCTTACATATAGGTCCAAACAAAAATAATAATAATTTTATATTTTTATAATAGGTTTATCACATTGTTATGGCTGTTGTTTTATTGGCTAATGGCAGTAAGTCAGGGCTTTGGGCAGTTGATTGCTGGAGTCGGGTGGGGAGTGGGTTCGGCTTCCCCATGCTTGCTGGGTGCCAGTGAATAAATTTGGGCAAGTATATTCCTTACCAGTCTCACATCTGAATAGAGATACAGAGGACACAGGAGCTATACATTTGAGCCCACAGAGAGAACTAAGCTCAAATGTTCCAGAAATGATTTCCAATACTTCACTTTTTAATAGTCTCTCCTTGACAGAGGAAACTTGAGTCCCTGTTATTGAGGATTTCTAGATCACAGAACTTCCTGGGTTCATATGCCCATAATGTGCCTTGGATTCTGCACACCTTTTCTAGATTTCCAGTTATCACTGTGCTCCCTCTGAATCTGTGAATTAAATGTAGAGGAAGGACAGTTACACCCCAACATATGAAATGTTTTTTTTCTCAGCCATTAATTTGACTCAGACTTATTCTGTTCCAAGATATGCCTTAAAATATTCTTCCCTACTTCTACTACTCCCTTACTGTCTCCTCCTTCCACCTTGATGAGAAAATCAGAATTAATTGTAAACATAAGGAAGGGAGCTTTAAGTTGCTTTAAGGAAAACAATTATTATCCATCTTAGAGAGAAAGATACAATAGTGAAGATTATCTCAAAGTTATTTTTCCATGGTATGAGTACTAATTGTTCCCTGCACATTCCCCTGTCTTCTGTTGCAGCCTGTGGTGGTGCGTTCAACTTCTCCACTGGACTCATCACCAGCCCTGCCTACTCAATTTCAGCCTACCCTAACGACATGCACTGTTGGTATAACATCACCGTTGCAGACAACAAAGTGATTCTGCTCAAGTACGTAAGACAAATTTTCCTCCTTAAGAAAACCATTTTAGCTCTATTTACAGCAAGGCATTCCTTAAAAATGGTGAGCATTGATTCTCATCAGAGGTGTAGAGAAAATTTACACCTCCGATGAGGTGTAAATATTACACCTGGGAAATGGGCCTCCTACCCTTTGCACACGCTAATAGTGCATGGTTAAGGGGGAAAACAGGCACTCCACCTGTTAAAATGACTGTTATAATTTTCCAACAGTTTCAAAGGATCTTCATATAATAGGTGTAAAGTTTTAAGCCTATCTTGAAATAGAAGGTCTGGGGAGGATAAGAGAAAGCAGTTTCCATTTCTTGGGCACTTATTATACTCACAAAAATACTTTAACAGTTTCTATAATTCTGTTATTTAATTCTTAAAACAGCCATATAAGGTATATATTATTAATCTCATTTTATTAATGAGAAAACTGAGTCTCCAGAAGGTGAAATAAGTTCCCAAATTGATACATTATTCAATATGTGAATCCATATCTGATTGCCTCCCAAAAGTGTCCCTAATATTTCCCTGTGCTGTCTCTGAATGGGTACATTTTCTGACTACTGAAGAGATTTGCTTTTGTGTATCAGAACACCTCTAAATCGGTGCTACATGAGATATCTTACATCAGTAAACTTTTCCCCTAATCCTACTTACTCCCAAGTCTGCCAAGGGAAATGCAGTCTCTAATTCTCCAGGGTGCCAAGGTTCCACATAGCTTTCACCTCATATGAGATGTTCTGGCTCGGTGGTCCAGTGATACACAGCCTGTGGTGGAGAACTCTGAGAGTTGGCATAGTTCACAGCAACTTTTTTACAGAAGCTCGATGGGCTAGGACCACTCCCACGTACCTCCCCTCTAAAAATCATGAAGTCCCTGCAGTTTACCTCCAGGGGCCTGCCATACCAAATGGGTTCATGGATGTAAGACAGGTCTCGTCAAGCTTGATTTGGTTCCTGGGTCAGACAGTAAGGGGTCTATAGGCAGGACCTTGAAGGAAACTACAGATCTTACCTGGGACTATTGGTAAGAAAGCTGTGCCCCAGAGCCAAAAAGTCCTTTAAGTTCTAGGAACAAAAAAAGGTAAACAAAAATTGCCACATGACCGGGAGCAAGAGGCCTGTGAAGGGATCGCTCGCCCAGAGAGGAAGCATAAGCATGGTTCTCGTTATTGGCCATCATATCACATTTGTTTCTTACATGTGTAGGATTGTGGTTGGTGTGCCTGTGTATTTTTTTTTCCTTTCTGTTTCCTGTCTGGGCTCTGAGCCTCACACTATATGAAAGTTCACAATGGTATGTTTGGACAATTATTTATTATACATTCTGATTTTTAAGAGCCTATAGTCTATGAAACATAGCATTCTCGGTGCTGTGAAGTTGTAGAGATTAGTCAAACATAAATCCTTCTAGCAAGGCTCTCAGTGGAAATAAGTGGACAGAAAACCTCACATAAGGTTTTCTGTCACAAAGATTCTCCAGATAGCTTCTATGTTCTCCTGAGAAAATGATGCAAAACAAAAGGCCAAAATAGCTTTGTTTTTATTTTTTACTTTTCTTTGTAAAAGAAAAAGTATGGTGTGGAAAATCAAGGTGTTGTCTATAAAGAATAAAAATGAATATAATGTTTGGGAAATTATCTAGCTATTGTTTGGCCCTCATCTTCTTTTACAAGAACATTCAATGTTCCAAGTGGTTAAATAATGTTTTTATCTTGTTCTTCCTCCTCCATTTGAACAAAGGTATCCAATCAAACATTTTTGGGAAAAAATTGATTCTTTTTTTCTTAAAGTTCTTAAAAGGAACTATTTTAATTGTTAGATAATTTCAAATTATTCTGTATTTTGTGTTATTTATTACAACCACTAGCAAAAAAAAAAAAGCCTAAGAAAGCAGAAGAACAAAAGTAAGAACAGGATAGCAAACAATTTAAACAAAAATTTTTTTAAGTAAGCATAGTAAACATGCCATAAAATCCTGAAGAAAAAACATGTAGAATGGCCTTAAAAGCTATGTGAGGGACATGGCCTGTGTGGCTCAGTTGGTTGCAACATTGTCCTATACACCAAAGGTTGTGGGTTTCATTCTTGGTCATGGCACATATCTAGGTTGTGGGTTCAATTCCCAGTCAGGGGATGTAGGGGAGGCAACTGACTGAGGTTTTTCTCTCATCTCGACGTTTCTCTCCCTTACTTTCTAAAAATTAAAAAAAATTAATGCTATGTTCGGCCATAATAAAAGTTAGAGGTGCATCTGTCAGGATAGGTTATAAGAGGTAGCAAGAAGCCTGAAGGCACAGTACCGTAACTCAACGAGTTTAGTTCTCACTCATATGAGCATGTCCAGTGTGACCTACCTGAGGCTTGGCTCGTTATGGTCACTCAATGGCTCAGGCTGGTGGAAACTTCATTTCTGCATTCGCATCCAAGATCATCGCTGCAATGGGCAGGCAATTGTGGCGAACTGTATAGTAGTTTCATAATATTCTTCCAAAAAGTAGTACCTACCACTCCTAAGACTTGCTTTGGCCATGGAAATGTGCATCTCAGGACCACGTCAGACCTCAGAGTGTGCACAGCAGGGCAATCCTAGCAAACACCGGAATGCAGACGGCGGGGCTGTGTGCCGCAGTTCCCAGGACCACCACAGTGATCTCAAATGTGAGTTTCTGCTTATGTCAATCATAGAAGATTCAAGAGAATTGAGTTCATTCTTTTCTACCATTGATTTTTAAATTTTAAAATTTATTTTATGAGAAATAACTTATTTCATATTCCTGATTTTCAAAACAGCAGTAATGATCACTTGTTTTGTTTTTTCTTTAAAAAATCTCTTATATGCCAGACACCATAGTTTGTTTTTGCATATTGTTGCAGTTAACTTTACTATAAACTCCAGCTTTTAAAGAGGGAAACAATGACCGTGAGAATGAGGATGGAGCTCTGATTCTAAAACCAGCATTCCCTCCACTGCGTTAGCGCCCTCCCATAAGTAAAGAATAGGTGATAGTACCACTTAATAGCACAAAATAACAAGAGAAGAGAGTAAGTGCTATATTGAAAAAATATATTTTATTTATTTATTTAGAGAGGAAGGGAGGAAGGAATAAAGGGAAAGAAACATCAATGTGAGAGAGAAACATCGATCTGTTGCCTCCTGCAGATGCCCCAATCAGGGACTGGGCCACAATCCAGGCATGTGCCCTGACTGGGAATTGAACTGGTGAGCCTTTCCCTTGCTGGACGATACCCAACCAACCAAGGCACGCTGGCCAGGGCTAAAAGCTATACACTTAATGAGACTGAAATGAAAAAATATATATATCAGTTCAACTTGTCATAACTTAATCTCAAATAGACTTAATATGTCCTTAACTCTAAACTCCTAGACGTTCATATCTAACTCATTTTTATATCCCCAGTGCTTACCACACTTTTTGACATATTGAGGTCACTTAAAAAATGTTGGCTAAATTATTGAATGGGTTAGTAAAATAGTATTTTGTTTCTAATATTTTGTATCAAGAAAAGCTTGCATGTTCTGCTTTTAGCCTTTGTCTTTTGGGGGGAGGGGTCAGGAAATAAAGGCTCTATTTAGCATAAATCCAAGTGGAGAACATCAGTATTTACAAGGTTCATTTCACAGGTTCATTGACTTCGATGTAGTTCCCTCCACTTCCTGCTCCCAAGACTACCTGGCAGTGTATGATGGTTATAACATCAGTGATCCCCTTCTTGGCAAATTCTGTGGTTCCAAGCTTCCACCAAATGTTAAGAGCAGTAATAATAGTATGCTTCTGGTGTTCAACACAGATTCATTTCAAACAGCAAGAGGTTGGAAGATATCTTTCCGGCAGACATTGGGTAAGAATTTTGGGCATGTAAATCTATTTTTCATGACTCTTACTTCTTTCTTTCTTTAATTTTTTTTCACCTGGCTGAAGTTGCTTTTCATTTTAGGTTTAGTGGAATATGTCACATGAAGTTTTGGTTTTTTAAATTATGTATAATATATTCTGAGTTCCTTTTAAACCACTCAACAAATGTACTTCTCTAGTATACTAAGGTAAAATCTGTCTACACAACCATCTCAAATGAGACCTGAGCCTTAGTTTATCGTCCATGGAAATGGTGGAAGTTGAGCCTGAAGGCAGTCCAGGGCCAGATCACGAAAGAAGGGCCCATAGCCTGTGTTGACTTTATCCTTAAAATGGTTAAGAGCCTTGGAGAATTCTAGGTGAGGACTGAATGGCCAGATGACTCCTGGGAAGAGCATGGTGGTACCAGTGTGGAGAAAGTCTCAGGGGGCATCATGACCTGAGAAGGAAGAAGTTTGTCATAGAATTCCAGATGGCAAATGTGGAAGGTTCACACTAACACAGCATGAAGGGAACAGAAGAGAGGGCAGAGGTCGCAGGGGTACTCAGAAGGTACACTGGACAAACAGCAGTTGGAACTTCATATATGACATAAGGACATGCCCTGTTGATGACTTTTTATGAGTAACTTGTTGGATAGTGGTGCCTTAGGAGACTAAGATTTAGGAAAGAAATATATTTAGTTTGGAGCATTTAGGGTTGGAGGGCCCATGAGATACCTAAATTAAAAATATAGGAGGGAGTTGAAGCTTGAAAAACAATTTGGGCTGGAAATAATGATCTAGGCACTATCTAGAAGAAAAAAGAAAAGCTAAACATGAGGATAAATAAAAAATAGCACCTCAGTTTAGCCCCACTGCATGTGAGAAATAATACCTATATGAAATTAACAAAGGACTTTAAATCATATAAGGTAGTTAATCAATCCTCTGTTTATCTATACTCATAGCATCAGTGGTATAATCTAAGATAATTTATATTTGACTCTGGAAAGCATTTTGATTCTTCCATTTGAATAGAGGTGTGATTAGTGTTCTGAAAACGAACAGCTCACCTAACAAATCATGTATTCTATGAAGTCTCAGTGAAACCTGGGAGATTTTCTACCAAAAGAATCCTGACTTATTGTTCAAACTCTTTATTTCTCTTTACTGCATGCTGTGGATAACCCTCATCCCTCTGATTCAAAGCAGAGCCTACCTTCAACTTCTATGCATCTAGTGTGATTTGCGTGTGTGTGTGTGTGTGTGCGCATTTTTGAGGGAAGCAATTAGACATTGTGTTTTGAAGGCTCCACAGTAAGCCACAGTCAACATGACAAATTGTACCTGAAAATCGCTTTCACCACCTACCCTACTTAGCTCTCCCAAAGATAACTTGAAAGCAAGTCTGGGGCAGAGAGTGTTTCCTTCATGGCGCTGCCTAAGTGAAGTGGTGTACAAATGCAGGAGGCTGTTTTGAAAGAAAAATTAATTCTCCCTTGGTGATTGTTTTTGTGCAAAAGAACTCATATACTCTTGCCTTTAGCACAAACTTTAGAATCAAATGGCATATATTTGCATTTGCTCTTGTTACCTGCTTTCAAGTTGTTTTTCTTCTCCCTCCTATTTGCTCACATGACCACTGAAGAAACAGTCTTAAGCACCCCACACGGTTGTCATCTGCAGGAGGCTTGCCAAGTTAGCCAGTGTTCTCCAGCCTCATTAAATCACTCTGTTTTTCCTGGGCAACAAAGAAGATACTTTTGGAATTACTGCGATTTTTGCTGGACTGAAACAGCACAGGAAGAAAAATCTTACACTGTCAGAGGCGCTGTTCATCTATGAGCACTGGACACTCTCAGTCAACTACCGTTTCCCTCTGGTCACAGTCAGAGAAAAGGTGCAAGTGTAGAGAGCAGAGGTGGGGTCTCACCCCTTACCAGCATTGCGCTACCGCTGCCCCTCACGATGGTGACTTTGACCTCTTTTTCATCCTTACGCACCATCAGCTCCTTGGAAATATTTGGGTGATTCTAAGCAATTTTTAACAATAATTTTTTATTGAAAACCTAAGTGTTATAATTTTGAATTGTATGGCGTCACAAAGCTTTCAAGGCCACACATATGAATTAGATAATCATTCTGCTTAACTCTAATCTTGTTTTATTTGTGTTTTTTTATTGTTTGTGGTGAGAAAAAAGGGAGGGAGAATAAGAGGAGAGTGAATTCTAGAGTTTATGGAATCTTTTAGTTAGTGATCTGGATAGAAAACTTAAACTTGGCTAACAGGATGCCCTTCACGCCCATCTTATCCACTTAAAACTGTTGTGTTTCCTGCAGCGGGGAAAGCAGCCTTGTGTACCGAACAGTGGATTTTTGTTTCCAATGCTGTTGGGTCAGCCCAGAAAGGAAACGATATCTTCACAGAGTAAATCATTAATGCAAAGAGGAGACCATTTTAGTCTGCAACATCTCAGTTCATCTTGATTAAAACACTAGAGTTTTGCAGTTTTGCTATTTAGATTATACACTTGGCGTTTAGAAACAGTAGTTTTAATTTCTCAGAAATCAGTGAAGAGCCAGCTCACATAATTATGTGATTATTAGGTAAATGTCTCCTTGTGTGTGTATTCTATTTGTATTGCTACTGGGTCTGAACACATTTTGGGGAAATGTCTCCTAGTTTGTTATTAATTACTAAATATGCAGTGAAATTAGGTCTCATTCTTTCTCGGAACTGCAGCTGCCAGGGGCCCACCTGGTGGGATACCCGTGCAGGAAAAGCAGAGCAGGCACTTCTCAGGAGCTGACATCTCCCTGTAATAGAAACCTGTCCTCCCCTTTCCCGCTGCACTCCGACACGACATGAATAATTGATCACAAATGACTGATAACCAGCAAAATGATCATACTGGGCCTTGGGGATCTGTGAAACCCTGGAATCATCTGCAGATCTGAGCATTTTTCTCCAGAGACTGCATAGCTTTCATCTGATTGTCAATGGTGTCTATAATCCCATCAAGTTTAAAAGCCATCAGTCCTGTAGATTTAGAGAAAGCAGGCATGCTCCACAGTGCAGAATCGACACTTACAAGGACCCTTTATTCTTTTAACTTCTGCTAGTTGAGTTTCTGCCCCTCCTTTCCCACCGGGATCTGCTTTGTTTGTGACCTTGCTCACCTGCATCACTCATGAAGCATTTCAGACTTTTAAACATGTTTTAAAACCGGCGAAGCCCCCACATCCCCTTACTGTACTGGTACGTGACTGAGTGCTGCTCAGTCAGTCTAACTGCAACATGCTCATCACCTTAGACACCAAACCTGTAGATACAGGATTAGACTGAGGATGTACAGTACATTTATTTACTGTGCAGCACCACAGTCATTTCATTTTCTTCTAAAGTAATGCATTCTGTAACAATTTGGCAAAATGTCAAGGTCAAAAACGGAACTTAGCCCAATTAGGTATGATGTCCATGGGTATTTGGATCAGTGAATGGCCAAGGAGAGTGTGAAGCATGACCCCTTCAGGATGTCATGTCCTAGAAGAACAAAGCATTGCCCTGGAGAAGATGGCAATATCAGGGACAAGGGGGCATCAGGGACAAGAGATTCATATCACCTAAAGCTGTGAATCCTGGGCACATGACTAATGCTCCTAGCCCCCTGTTGCCCACAGCCCACCTGCTGAGGATGAGGGCCACTGTCTGCCTGCCTCTGTCCAGAGTATGTGTCATACGGAGGATGAGTCAGGTGGCATCAGGTCAGACTCACAGACCTCTGCTATGAAAGAAAGGCAAAAATGCCAAAGTGCGTGTTTAATAAGGACAAAGTGAAGCATGATCCACAACGTGGGAACACGCCCAAATGGCAAGAGCTGTACACTAGAAAGTAGGTGGCCAGGCCCCAATTGCTTCATTACATCCTTGCCCGGTGAGACGCTTTAGAGAAGTCCCATAATAGACCCGAGCTCAATTTTATCCACTAAAAAGAATAGTGTGAAGTATTACCACTTTCTCTATCTTTTAAGAATGTGATGGAGATAAAGTAGACAATTCCTGCAAAGTACCATACATGTCAAAGAGAAAGACTTTGTATTGGAAAGTAATATTGAAGTTCTGGCTTTCTACGGGGCTCCCTGACCCACACCACCTCATCTCTGAAGTGGGGAAGCTGGTGACAGGTCATTTTTATCAACAGGACCACTTCATGGTACAGTGCTTTCTGGTTCTTACTCATTCTGTAATGAAATCTAACCAGCATACCCAAAGGTACATTTTATCATTTAAATCTGAAATCAAAAGCTAAATTCCAATTAAATTCTAAGGCCCTGCAGAGGCCTAGCACATAGATGTCACTTCTACAATATTGGCTATCTGAACAAATTAAAGAATAACTGAATAAATTATACCTACTTTATAATCACATTATATTACACATAATATATACAACATGTTATATATTACATCTATATTTGCCTCACTTTCAAAATGCAATTATGGTTCACAGAGTTCAGCTATTACTTGGTGCAGTAAATTGGATCACTTTTGCTTTTAGAGATTTAGGATCGTGGGATCAGATTCAACATTTGGGTCATGTGTGTCTGGTCTCTGGGTTTTTTATCTGCTACCTGAACATCTGGAAAATGTCTCTCAAATGTGCTGAAGGAAAACCTGTGCCATGGCGGGATGAAGTTGAGGGAGTTGAACAAGGCTGTACTTGTAAGAGGGAATCAACAGGAAGGAAAGGGAGACGAGAGAGAGCTGATGAGACCGGGCCCCAGTGTTGGGAAATACAGTCACAGGAAATGGAGAAAAATATAAGAATGTGTTAAATTCCCTTTGGCTTCTAGTATTTTTAAGTTTCGCAGGGTTGGTGTTAAGCTTGGACCTTGAGAGCATTCTAAAATTCCATAGCAAAACAATAAAAGAATAAACTTCAAAATATTCAATGACACTAAATATCAATGTGTGTATGTCCCTATGCACTTCTCAGCAGCCTTATATAAGCTGCCAAACCACATTACTCTTTAAAAGTACAAGTGCAGCCCTGGCTGGTATGGCTCAGTGGATTGAGCACCAGTCTGCGAACCAAAGAGTCACTGGTTCGATTCCCAGTCAGGGCACATGCCTGGGTTGCAGGCCAGGTCCCAAGTGCAGGGTGCACGAGAGGGAACTACACATTGATGTTTCTCTCCCCCTCTTTCTCCCTTCCTTCCCCTCTCTCTAAAAATAAATAAATAAATAAAAGTACAAGTGCAATAAGATAGTTGAATTATAGCTTGGATAATTTTATAAGTCAATGCTTGAATAGCTCTGAGTTTAGCAATAATGTGGGTATTACTCGAAAGCAACATTGTCTGTTCTCTTAATGTCATTTGCTCCCTCTGATAAAGTCCAACAAGTAGATGAACTGAAATTGTAAACCCATTTGCAGAAAACTAGAATACGCTTATTTCAGCCCTTTTTAAGTCTTGTAACTTTCACTGGTAATTGGGCTTCTCTTGGGAGCTGATTCCAAAGATAAGGTTATCTGCAATTTATTCTCTGTGCTGTTTTTACTGAAAAGGGATTTTTGCTGAGCTGAGAATGTAGAAATACCATAAAGAAACTAACACATGCTTAGTTCACCAAAACCTTACAAAAGCAAGTAAACAGTAGTAAAATTCGACATCAGCAAAAAGAAAAAAAAAGGTTTTTATTAACATATATCCCAGCATCAGGGTCTATGGCCCCCCAACCCTGACCCCCCACACATGTAAAGGGCCAGATTGCTGCCCCTGGTCTTGAATGGGTGACTGTTGCAAAATAAAATCAGTTGGTATGATGAAGACCAAGCTGAGTGACAGAAGTGACTTAATGGTAAATTATAAAATAACACTTTGAAAAATATTCAGGTAAACAAGAGCTGGGAAACAATTATTCTTTATACCTTAAGCCACAGACCTCCTTAAAATGTAACCCAGTTTTATCTCAGATGATTGGATGTTTGGGGTTAAAGTTTTTGTAACTATAGATTCCCTATAATAATCATTATTCTTACCCAGCTCGGCCTGGCTTTGCGGTACTGTTCCCAGGAACATACAAGCAAAGCATATCTGATTAGCAGTAAACATTTAAAAAATTCATTGGCTATAAATCAATTGTTCAGAAACAAAACATTGTTAAGACTATAGACTGTATTCTTGTCTTCATTCTGATATATGAAAAAATCTGTTAGCTTTGTGTGGTAGCTCTATGTTCTGCTCACTCTCAAGGGAAGACTTGTCACAAAGTCCCAGGGCATAGTTGTTGAGCATCCACACAAGGCACTTCACATAGATCATCTATCTCCTCTACCGCTTAGACAGGAAGTAAGAAATAAAGAGATTAAGTCATTTGTCTGCAGTCCAGGGTTCCTAAGAGGTAAAGCCAAGTTTTGGACCAGGAAGCACTGTCTCCCCAATTCTTTGGTTTCCTAATCAGCCCAGCCCACCCCTGTGGCCATCAACAGATTAACCCAGGGACGGAAGGGAGATTCTGGGGGAGTTTTCTGAGAGGCAAGTCATTTCTTTTCTTACTGGTTTGGGTAGGTAGAGCTGCTTTTCTCCACTTTTAGCTTCTCATTTGACATTGCCTGCTTTCTTGTAGTGGCATTCAAATTTGTACCTAGTCCGTATTTGGTAATATCCTACTGTATCCAAATATCTCACATAACTATAACAGTCACTCTTTCCTCCTTTCTACAGAGAAACATATCATGCATATTTAATAAAGTATATTATTTATAAGTACTAGAATATAGTATAATTATTTATAACATTTATGTACTAGAATTATGTATTATAAATATATACTGTATAATGTAGATATTATGTAATAAATTTATTATATAAAATAAACTATATTATAATATATTATACCTTATATTAATAATATATAATACAAATAATAAATTATATTATAATATATTGTATATTATATACAATAAATTTATTATATAATGTATACATTATATTATGTTTATAATATAAACCTTACATAATATACATGTATAATATAATATGTTTTATAATATAGAAATTTAAATAATTATAGTATTTATATTATAAAGAATATTTATATTTACAAATAAAAATATATTTATATGTACAATATATGTATTTTATAATATAATGTATATTATAATGTATATTATTTATCATATTAAATATATAATATAATTTATAAGTATATAATTTATAATATATAATATGTAAAGATATTTGGCTTTACTGCATATATATTATATATTTTATATATTATATATATTCTATATATGCAGTAAAGCCAAATATCTTTCTGATATTGACAGACAAATGTCACATATGTCTTCTTGGCTTTGATTGGCATAATGGTAAAGAATTAACACAGTTATATAAAGTGTAATTGAATTGGAATATAACAATAATAAATCTCTGTATAACAAAAGAACTCTAGTCCCAAATGATGGCCTCCAGTATAGTAAAATTCCTTACCACAGGATTTTAATAAAATGAAGGAATTTGGACACTTATTTTTATGATTGGTATTCTTATCATATAGTTTAACTTACAAATTGGGGAACTAAGTTGCAAAGAAATTAGTGACTTGCCGAGACCCTTTAGTAAGTCTTGAGCAGAACTGGGAAAACAATCCCTGTGTCAGTTAAATAATACTGCCACCATAGTAGTAAAACTTGAAATATCCATAGAACCATGCACAATCTCATATATCAACAAGAACAGCAGAACAATTCCTTGCTCTAATTATTATTAAAAAGCCATTTGATGCTTGGTCTGTCTTTATGAATTCCATATCTTCTTTATTGTAACCTATCTTATGACTACTGCACACTGCTATTTTTCCTGCTCTCTCTAAACAGAACATTTTCAAATTTTTAATAACTTTTGATTTTGTAATTGCCATGTTGAGTAAATAGAGTTTTACTTTTTAAAAATAGTATTGCTGCACACTAATGTGTCCTGAATTTTATAAATTATTAAATTTGCTCTGTCTGCTAAAATCTCATATTCAGAGATTAAATTTTCTTAAGTAACAGGCCTCTGATATCATTTATCACTGCAAATTTTTAGCTAGAGAAGCATTTTCCTACTGAAAACATACCCCTTAGGCAGCATTTTAAGTCTTTTGATGAGTCTTTTACTGTTGTCCTGGTGATTTTGTTTTCATAATCAAATATGCTGCAAAAGGCAACTAAACTAGCTTTAAAAACAGGTTGATACATAGAACCAAAAAGTCATTTGTTTTAAAAAATGATGTATACTTACATATATTCATATACATGCACATATATATGATGTTTATAATATAGTGACAGCTTTATAAATTAAGAAATATATTTAATTAAAAAATTTCCTGTATAAACTTATACTAGAAAGCAAAGACCCATCTAATAATAACTATTCATATTTTCTATTTGTTTTTTTCTTGCTTGTTCAATAATATTCACCAGCTACTTTTTATGCAGGCAGTGAGCTTTTCCCTATTCTTGAAAAGTTTACTTAAGTAGAATGGTCAGCAAATAATTGTGAATTTGATATGGTAAATACTTTTTAACAAAAAAGAAAAGCTTGGTGATACTTGGTATATAACGGAGGACACGAGATTGTTAGACAAAGCAGTACAGAGATTATGAGCCCCGAATCATTGGGTAATTGGTGTGAATGCCAGGTCTGGAGCCGGACTTCCTGGGTTCAAACCCAGTTCCTATACATCCCGAGTTGGACCTTAGACAAATCACCTGTCCTTTGTCTTCATTTTCTCTGCTGTGAAATGAGCACTGTAACAGTAACTGCCTCATAGGGCTGTCGTGTAGATTAAACTAAACCAAACATTCTCTGGCTCTCATTTGGCATGCAATAAATTTTAGCTATATAGACTATTAACTTGGACGGGTGAGAGGGCCTTCACTGGGAAACAGGCATTCTGTGGAGAAAATAAAGCAGGCACAAAGTTACAGATACTTTGCATTTCAAAGGCTACAGACTGGCCTACACATTGTTCAGTGCTGCTTTGGGGTATAAGGTGGACATCAATAGGCCCTGAGACAGGAGAGGGAAGCAGGGCTAGAGGTGGAGGCTCTGTCTCATAGGCAAAGTGGAGCCATTGATTGTTATGAGCTGAAGAGTACTATGACCTAATTAGATTTGTTTTGGAAAGCACATTCTCGCACATGTGAGGATGATGTTTTGAAGTATGAGCAGCAATTTGAGGCAGGAAAAAATTAGGAAAGTATTGTAATAGTTAAGCAGGGGGTGATGAGAGTGGTGGCAATGTGAAAAACAAGAAGGGGATCGAAGGGAGAAATAGTGAAGATGTGGAATCAACAGGGTGCAGTTGTATTTAGACAAGGTCGTGAAGGGACAGCAGAAAATGATGATCCTAAGGCTTCTGGACAATATGCCATTACCAGATATAAAATTGGTAGAAAAGGACCAGGTTTTGTAGAAAACTAATAATTTTTTGTCTTGGTATGGAGAATTTGGTGCCTTTAGGATATCCAGCTAGTGTAAGGTAATCTGACATGAGAATTAGGAAGAAGCTCAGTAGGAAGGTCTGGGCTAGAGGTTTGTCCTTGTCCACATGGCTCATATACATTAACAATTATTATATCTTCCCAATGAATTAACTTGTATCATTCTGCAATTTCCTTTTGTAATGCTTCTTGCCTTACTATCCACTCTCTCAGATATAGTGCAGCTTTCCAAGCTTTCTTTCAGTTCATGTTTGCGAGTACACTCTTCAGCCTCTTCTCTGTCAACTTTTCCCTATCTCAAAGAACATACTGGTATTTTGTTTTGTCTTATCTTTCAGTTGAAGAATTTAATGTGCTTACATAGAATAAAACTACAAACATTTGGTTTAAACAGACCATTGTATTACTTGGATCCTTTTTGTCCTACCTGTTCTTAAGGTTTTTTTTAACTATTCTTGCATTTTTGAATTGATTAGTGTTTATTACTCTTTAAAAATCATTACTTATATATTGTTTCACTCTCCTTTTAGTTGTTATGTTAGAAATTACAGCATTCACTCTTGACTCAATAGAATCTAACTTAAATCTAGTTGTTTTACTACTTCATGATAAATGCAAGGACCTTAAAACCTTTTAAATTCATTTACCCACTTCCTGTTTGGTGCTATTAGTGTTAATTATATTAATTCTATGTATATTTTACTCAATAAAGCATTTTCATTGTTTTATGCAATTAGTAATTATATGAACTTACCATTGTTTTTTGCTTTCTGAATTTCTGTGCTTCCATATGGGATCAATTTCTTTCTTTTAGAACTCCATTTAGTGTTTTTTAATTTATTGCAAAACTCCTGGTTGCATTTTTTCTTTGTTTTTTTTTTTCCTGAAAAAGGCTTTATTTTGTCTTCAATTTTGTGGGATTTTTTTTCTGAATGTAGAATTATAATTTGGCGTTTATTTTATTCTGCACTTTAAGATGCTATTCCATGTCATCTGGATTCTATCGTTTTGATTAGGAAGTCCCCAAAGAGTACTTTCTGTGCTATCCACACTTTGGGACCGACAAGCCCCATCACCCCACTCTAGAGTGCCTGTTCTACACTGAGCTCTCAGAGAGGGGGGGTGTGTGTGTGTGCTTACTTTGGCCAGAGTTACCAGATGGTTTTCATTTGCATTTCCTTAATGGTGAACAGTTTTCATGTGCTTTTTTGTCATGTGTAAATCTTCTTTGCTGAAATATCTGTTTGTATCTTTTGCCTATTTTCTAATTGGATTTTTTGTTTTTCACTATTGGGTTTTGAGAATTCTTTATGTATTCTGAAATAGTAGTGTTATGTGGTTTACA
This sequence comes from Trachops cirrhosus, assembly GCA_028533065.1. Lineage (NCBI taxonomy): Eukaryota > Metazoa > Chordata > Mammalia > Chiroptera > Phyllostomidae > Trachops > Trachops cirrhosus. Next base: position 58,005,459 of record CM052538.1, read on the forward strand.
AATATTTTCTCCCAATTCATAGATTATTTTTTCATCCCCTTAACCAGCCCTTTCTTAGCACAAAAGTTTTTAATTTTAAGAAAGCCCAGTTTACACACACACACAGTGCTTTTGGTGTCAATGGTAAGAATTCATCGCCTATCCTGAGGTATTAAAGATTTTCTGCTCTGATTTCATATAATAGTTTAGTTTCATGGTTTACATTTTTCATTTTATGTCTATGATCCATTTTGGAGTAATTTTTGTTTAATGTCTGAGATTTAGGTTGAAGTTAACTTTCTTTTGCCTTATAGACTGATTCCCCTACTTTATTCTTCTTCGTTAAGATTGTTTTAGCTATTCAAAGGCCCATGCCTTTCCATGTAAACTTTATATAAACTTTTTTATGTCGATGGAAAAAATAGAAAAAAAACATACAACTTGTATTACAAAAACCCTTAAGAATTTTTTTCTTAACATAATACCTAAAAGGTTGTACCTGATTAAGATTAGGGAGTGAAATAATAAATTCAGTTTATGTTTTTTTATCATCCCCTGAAGACATTTTTTCTTTACTTATAAAGGGAGAGGAAGGGAGGGAGGGAAACATTGATGTGAGAGAGTACCATTGATTGGTTGCCTCCCATAGCCACCCACACTGGGGATTGAACTTGCAACCTTTTGGTTTCGGGACAACGCTCTAACACACTGAGCCAAATTGGCCAGGGTAATTCAATGCATTTTTAGAGAAAAAAGACAAAACGGGTTCATCTGGAAACTAGTTGAATTTTTAAAACAAATTCAACCACTTTAGGGCAGTCGTATACTGCAGCTTTGAAAATCATAAGCTCTCTGGGTTCACCCCCATTTCTCTAAGGCAACAGCTTTAAATGCTTTTGTGTCCTGTGCAAAACTGAGCTTCCTTCAATGACCACCTACAGCTGCAGCTGGCTCACTGGGGAACAGGAAAATGCCTTAAGTCAGGCCAGTCTTCACCGTAGGTCTGCCAGCCATCCACCATTTGTCCCAGCAGTAGTTATCTAGAGATGGATAAAGATGCTGTCCAGATGACTTCAACAAAATATCAGCCACATGTAATATCCACCACAAAAAAGGTCAGTTCTCAAGATTACTTAGAATTGTATCTGACTCCACAAAGTCTTCAAATTTTTTTTTTTCACTTAGATAATATAGCTATTTCTTACCTTATCAGATTTATCCTGGCTGGAGCTTCACTCTGAAGTTTAATAATTGGAGAGAAGTAATTTTAGGATTCAGTTACTGATTTTTAATTAAGTAGATCGTGACCCAGATCTCACTGCTTACTATGGGTTTATATTTCCAATATTTTTGTAGCCAAACATCTTGTCTTCTGTTGGAAGTGCTTCCAAGCTGGCGAGGAGGTTAGAGTGACATGACGGAGCGCTTCTGACGCGCCCTGACTGACCAGGGAGGTGCTGTGGGTGGGGATTTACTAGACAGCAGAAAACTGTGTAGTAACAAGGAGATGATGGCTTTATGGTGCTAAGCTGCATGACGAGGTTAAGGTCTAGTACTAGTTTCTACAAAAGGAATTTTATAATACCATTACATTTATCAGTAAGTAAATATTACTTTCTTATGTATAAAACTTTCGTAGTCAATGTTCCCATATTCTACTCAGCTATTGTCAAAATACAGCAATAGTAATGTGGTAATAATACTTTTTGGTGGAAAACCCTTCTTTTGTTAATATTTATGTTTCCCAAAGACATGTTTATGTTCACATTTTGCCATAGGCTGAACAAAAGCACAGAGCATTTGTACTTTATGTGTTTTAATATAAAAATGGGGGAAATATACAGAATAATATTGAACATGAACTATAACTGAAATTTTTTTTAAAGAGTGGGGGGATTAGAGCAATTATAACAATTTCCTGTACAAAACGAATATCAAAGGTGTTCAGTCATGTTACTTTGCTCATGTTATTTATACATTTACTTCAGTCATTGGACTACTCACTAGTATAATATTAGATTTGCTCATAATCATATATAATATAAATTGTATAATTCATGTAATGTTTTACTTACTTAATTATTTGACAATTTTGAAAGGATTGCCTGTGATGTGAGTTTTCCGGTTTTTTAATTTTATGTGCATATTCTAAGAATTAAGTAATGTGCTTTATTGCAGTTTGGTCACTCAAGCTATTTATTAGTCAGCTATTACCACAATAAGGGCATATGGCAAACCACCCACATTTTAGTGGCTTGTGCCTGCAGCATTTGTTTTTATCACATACGTGTCTGCAGACTGGTTTGCCTGCAGGGTAGCTGCACTTGGCTCTAGACTTCAGGCTGGGTTCAGGTGGGCGCTACACCCACTTTCTCTTTTCCTGGCAGTCACCTGCGGCATGAGCTCTGGGGGAAGCCCAGGAGTACAAAAGGCCAAACAGAAGCCCATTTAAGGCCTCTTCTCACTTCACGACCACTAACATTCCAATGTCTAAAGCAAGTCATGTGGCTAAGCCTAACATCAAGTGGACAGAAAAATATCTTCTGTCCATTCTAGTGCACTTCAAAGAGAGAAACTGAAGACTGAGGGAATGGAGAATTAGGAGTCATCCTATCTACCACTCAGTCTGTGCCAACACATGCCAAGGACGTCTGGATGCTTGTTCTGGGGTTCCCTGGAGGGAAGGCCTTTCTGTCTTATAACATTATTATTAGTAATAGTAGTAGTGGTGGTGGTATTATATAATGTGTGTTTAATGGCACTTACTGTGCCCAGCCACAGCTATCATTCTGCCCTTATTAACTTATTAGTAAAAATTAATAAACAACTAGTCATAAAATATAGAGCTTGAATTTTTAAAAATAGCACTTAGTTTTCTAGAGCCGATGCATTGAGAGAATAAAATCAAGCAGCCCCATTTTCCTGTAGACAAACCTCCAGCTCTTCCTTGCACCTTGCTGCTTCCAGCCCAGGCCAGGACAGTGTCTTCCTACCTGCTGTCATCTCCGCCAGTCCCATACTACCAGGAACAATTTTAGATCAGACTTGACTAGGAAGTGCATTCTGACCCTACCATTCCTCTGATTAAGAACCTTTCCAGTGGACCCGACTGTGCACAGAATAAAGTCTAAACGTCAAACTCTCCGCTCTGACATCGAGGCCCTCTATGGAACAGCCCATGCTGTTTCCCAGTCTTACTCCTTATTATTCTCGTTCAAGTCTCTATTGTTTTCACAGACAGAATTCTTCTTTCCTGTGCATACGATAGAAATTCTTGTCCATTTAACATTTGGTTATGAGGTTCTGTCAGCCTGGGATTGCCAGTACCATCTCCATCTCTACATGGTCTTGTCCTATTTTTCCTTCAAAACCCAGATCACATATCAGCTCCTCCTTGAACATTCTAGATCCTCATAGCCTGAAGTAACCTCCCCCTTCTTGAAAACTCACAAGATTTCCCTGCCTCTCTCATGGCACTTATCAGTTTCTAAATTGTACTGTCATTATTTACATCCCATCAGTGTATTGGACTATTATTTATCTTCTTCCCACTTTGATACTAAATGTATTTCCTTGAATATTAAAACAATATTTATTGAATAAATAAATACATTTATTAATTAATTAATGCCTTAAGTAATTGCTCTTCCCTGCTCTGCATGTCAATAAGCTTAAGTGGTTTCCATATGTAACAATTAGTTGATACCAAAATAAAAGCTGTGCAAACTCCAATTCCTTTTTTTTTTTTTTTTACTTTGCAGGCCTGTTTAATATGAAAAGAATTATTAGAGTTAAGTTATGAAGCATCGTGCATAGCTTTGGTTTCAGAATCATTTTGTCCTAAATACCATATATGGAAATATCAGAAAATGGGCCTTTGGAAGCATTTCAGTTCCAGGAAACGTCTGTGCAAATAATATGTAGTTTGACCTGACTTAGAAGCAGTGGACGAGACAGTCTGACCTACTGGATAATGCGGCTCTCCTGAAAAACACTGCGAGGGGTGCCCTGTGTGGTTGAGGGGGGCTGCCATCGTGGCATTTCTGGCCCAGCTTGGAGTCCAAAATCGTAGTGCCCCCCAGTGTTGAAAGCAGCTCTTCCACTTTGAACAGCTGAGTAAATGGAATGAGAAAGATAGGGAAGACCAATTTCAGCGCGATTTAACTTTGAAAGTAGTAATGATCTATACTTGTGTGGAGTGCAAGCTTTGTGAGCATTACTTTGAGCACCTATGTAGTCCCTAGTCCTCTTAGGGCTATTTTGAGTCTAATTCATCCTCATTGTTTCTTTTGAAATTGTCCGTAGTTTTTCTTCCTTTTATGTTCTTCTTACATCATTTCTGAGGTATTGGCTTAGGCTGTGGAGTGAATGAAACTAAATCCAATGTTCTGAGGTTTTTTCATATTTTTTTCATAGTAGATCATTTAGTTATCTCAGGGGTATGTTTTAATCTCTCTCTTTTCATTCTGAATTTCAAAATTATCACTTCAAAGTAGATTTTTTTTTTCTGTAGAGGTCTTCTTTAGCTTTCCTTTCTTTTGGGGAAAGAAGCAATTACATAAAAAGTGTGGTTTAATATAAACTGGACCATAGTGTTAAATGCCTCTCAGCCTCTTTTTGACAGATCATTTAAATAAAGGGTTTTCTTGGCATGTTGGGTAAATCTTTATAAATTCAATTTGCAATTGGATAGTGTTCATAAAAGCAGAACATAAAAGTAAAACATGTTTTACTTTTTCACCGTTTCCACCAGTGCCGAACACTATTTTCTATAAAATTAGATTTTTTTTTGAGGCTAGAGAAATCATTAATACCTCACATGAGCAGGCCTAAAAATGTACACAGAACCAGTCTGGTCGCCTGCTTTTCTAAGCAAGTGTGTACGAGTGACAAGAAGCAGATTGAGGGGCTGGTGCGAGGAGCAGAGAGGAAATAGGTAATGAAGAAGTTAAGGCAAGGAACAGCCACACCTGCACAAGCCCACGACAGCCCACTGGACAATCTGATAATGCTTGTAACTGTGTGAGAGAAAGCAGAAACGATACGATTTTGTAAAGCCACCATGTCAATCTGTTCTCTTCCATCTGCTTAGTGATATCTGTGCTTGACCACAGGGCCTCAGCACGGATGCGGCGGCTACCTGACAGGCCCAGGCCAGACTTTCACCTCTCCCGATTCTGACTCCAATGGGAGATACGACAAGAATTTAAACTGCATATGGTTCATAATTGCACCTGTAAACAAAGTCATTAACCTCACCTTCAGTACATTCACTCTGGAGTCAGCATCTACTACGCGAAGATGCATTTATGATTATGTAAAGGTAAGGCTGTTGTATTTCTTAGCACAGTATTCTAATCTAGACTTTCATGTGGTATATTCCCCTTTATGCCACACAGGAAGTTTTGAAAATTGTGAGTACCACTAATTTTTAAAATGACCACTTCTTCAATAATACGATGTATAATGTTACAGATACTCTATCTTCATACCAAATTAATCTTTAATATGGATGAATCAAAAACTTTCTGCAGATTCTAGCATTAGCTCTAAGATGCACTGTTTATCCATGCCTTGTACGGAGATGACCTGTGGAATCAGCTTATAGAGAAAGAAATACTCAGAGGATCTTTGGAATATCCTACATATAAATAATCACCTCTTAATATATCTATTTTTAAAGTTTATATATTTACTTTTTATATTAACTTTAGATGTGGGAAATATCTCAGTTGTAAAGTCTCACTAAAAATAAATCAAGAGACTTCTCAACTTTTAATGACTTCAGTATTAAAGTATTGTATATTATCTAGCTATACAAAGTTAAATTAAAAGTTCTAAATTGTGTCAATCAATATATACTACTATGTTCTTTGCAGGGGAGAACAAGTATGGCAAAATTTCTGACCATGAGGAGGTTAAAGCTGTTTACCAAATTAAGGGATGGCCAAGCAAATCAATAATAAGCAATCAGAATAGTCAATATTTAAGTGCTAATTGCATGCAGGATTGAAGCAATGTGCAAGTTTGAAAGGTTAGAAAGTTCATGATATCTGGCGAGAACAAGACAGACTTCATAGAGTGAGGGAAAACCTTATTCGAGTCAGGAGAGAAGGCATTCTAGGCCAGGAGAACATGAAAGAAGGCATAGAAATTGGAATGTGTATGCTCTCGAAAGAGTCACGAGGCTGGCTTTGTTAGAGCAGAATATTGCTAAAGAGTAGCGAGAAACAGGATCATGTAAGTGGAGGAATACTCAGATTATGAAGGATTCTGAAAGTCAAACAAATGGATTTAGACTTTATACAGTTAAACATAAGGAGTAAGTGGAGGTTTTCCGGTAAGTGGTATGTTGAGAGCAGAATTTAAGCAGTCTAATCTGGGATCAGGATCCAGGGTGAATGTGTCACAGGAAGAGTCCGGAGTTAGCACCACAAGGAGAGGTCACTGTTATGTCAGGAGGGTACAGAGATGGTATAGACGACAAGCCTGGTGCAAGAGAAATTTTTACATTGAAAATCATGTTTAAGTTTAAAGAAATTGTTTTCTTTAAGACAGGGAAGGAAAAGTTATAGGTGGGACACACAGTGGAGCATTACACATGGTCTCCTGTTGTTAGGTATAACACTACACATGGTCTCCCGTTGTTAGGTATGATACTGCACACGGTCTCCCATTGTTAGGTGTGACGCTGCACACAGTCTCCTGTTGTTAGGTATAATACTATACATGGTCTCCTGTTGTTAGGTATGATGCTACACAGGGTCTTCTGTTGCTAGGTATGATGCTACACATGGTCTCCTATTGTTAGGTATGCGGCTGCACATGGACTCCTATTTTCACTGGGAGAGCAGAAGGAAGTCCTTGCTGTTGGGAAGAGACCATGCTTTTGTAAGGGATTGGAGCAGGTTGGCTCAGAACGTGGCAGACCCATTTCATTGCTGTGGGCAGAGGGTGGACCGAGCTCTGGCAATAAAACAGACCAGAGATGAAACAGCAAAAGAGCACTTCAGAAATCAGGGGAACCGGTGACTTCTTTCAGGGGACCGGCCTGGGGCTAGAAAGCCAGGCCCCCACTCAACCCCAAGAAAGGTTCACAGTGAGGCAGCTGGAGAACAAAAGGCAAGAAACAGGAGTCCTTGAAAAATAAAAAAATAAAAAAAAAACCCAAGCAGGTATAGTGTAGTATCACTGAAGTCAAGTTGAGAGTCATTTACCAAGGATGGGTAGGCAATATTTTTGAATTGTAGATTAGAGGCCGAGGAAGGTTAAGATGAAGGAAAAACTCATTAGACTGGATGACGACCATTTAAATAAAGTATTGGCACAGCAGCAGAATCAGAGGGAGTTCCGGAAACACCAGCGATAATAAGATATGTCAGTTCAGGTTGAATTCTTCCTTCCTACAATGAGGCCGGAATGGCTGGGAGCAGCAGTAAAGCTGATGTTCCAAACGGTGCAGAAGTTCCCTTGGTTTTACAGAGAGGTAGTAAGTATTAGAGACAGATAATACAGACTCAGACCCAGTTTTGCCACCCGGCAAATTTCATGTGTCCCTGATTTCATCACTGCATCTATTAAAAAACAGACGAAGAAAACCACAGAACCATACTTATCTAGCAAGGTTATTCTGAGGATAAAGATAATGTATGCTAGGGTGTTTGGCACTGTGCCTGACATAATTTGTAAACAGATTTATTTCTTTGCGTTTCCCTTTGTGAAATTACAGATGGGCATGAGGCTATACAATCTCCTTTTCTTAAAATAGTAAAAATAATTGATTTACATATACATTATTTTAAATGTAAATTCATACAAGGTGTTTTGGGTTTGGTCCTTCTAGGAAGATTGATAAGATTTATTCTCAAGATTCATATCTATGTAGAAGATTGTGACCTGATGATGTCATTAAAATAACTAGTGCTTTTAGGACAGAAACAGCAAAGTTGAAAACAAGGTTGTTTTCTAGCTTTGAGATGTAATTATTTTTTTTAAAAAGAAATTCTGTTCAGATCTACTCTTATTTTCCTTCTTGGAACAGCAACTTTCCTCACGTGGCAATTTTTTCAGTTGCACTAAATGGCAGATCAAAGAACAGTCCTTGGAATGGGATGCCTGGAGATATCTTTATTGAAGACAGTCTCTGTGATAAATGGGACATTTGATTCCTTTTGGATTGTTTCTTACATATTATAATCAAATCACTTTTTAGAAAAGCTATTTCAATGCAGTTCTGTAGGTAGATGTACAAGCAAAAACTTGCCAATTCCATTATTCATTCATAATTATATCTCTATTGTTTTTAAAAGGGTTGACTTGGAAAGTCATTAAGATACATAGCAAATTGTGTATTTCACTGAGTTGTTGCTGTTGAAATCAACATCACATCCATTCCACAGAGAGTCATGTGGCATCATTATGTGCCGAGCATCGTCACCTGCACTAGAGATGTGGAAAGGTAGAAACACAGTTCGTCAAGGAGCTGTAGAGTAAGAAGACCAGACACGGAAGCATAGAAATTATTATACAACATGATGAAATGATAAATATGAAAAATGTAGAGAAGTAGAACAGAAGAGAGAATGATTGACATCATTTTGGGGTGCGGAAAGACTCCCTAGATGGGATTGCTGAGCCAGGCTTTGGAGGAACATCACAAAAGCATGCTTCCAGTGGAAGGCTGGCTCCCAAAGGGAGGGAAGGATGGAGTGGCTGTCAGCTATGCCAGCTCCCTGACACCAATGTGCCGATCTGTGATGAGCAGTGAGCAACATGGCAGGCACGGCTCAGAACTGGGACCCTAGCTGGTGTGTCTCTGCCAGGAAATATGGAACTAGCAGAAAAGAGATGGCTTCTTCCTAATATTTTCCACCAATATTTTGTAAAACTTGCTTGACCATCGAAAGTGAAAGTCATTTATCCTATAGCCTACCCATATACATAGTTTTAAAAAATCAGCGTAAGGTACTAACAGCAATGAAAAGGAGAAATAGAAAGTAGTATATTAAATAGTGCAGATTTCAATATATCAATTCTCTGACACAGCCGCACTATCAGATGATAAATAGTTGGATTCTTCTTCTATGTGGAATCATGGCAAATGTAAAAGCATAAATTTAAACTAGTATTTATATGGCAGCATCACCATCTGCAATATGAATTTCTAAAATGGAAAAACTAAAATAAAATAGTTCTAAAGAAAAAAAAGAATACTATTTCTTCAACTTACACAGCTGTTGCATTCTTGGAAATTTGGTGAATATTAAAGCTATGCAAAAGTATTTTTGTGTTTATATATTGAATGAATTTAGGTTCTGAGATCAAGTAGTTATAAAACCATTTTTTATACACAAATGTCTGGCAGGACTTTTAATTACATGGGACACAGAATAAATCTTTACATAATTTTTCTGTGAATTATGCGATGGGATTCTGCCATCTGGCTGCTGAATATTAAATGTCATTGATAGCACCAAATTATTGTGATGACCCCAAAACACCACACTTTTGCAAAACATTCCCCAGGGGACAATACTGTCCCCTCTGAGGGCATCTACCCTAACCCACTGGGCTTAATCATTCAGTCTTTGATCAGCCACTGGAGGGGGGTATCCATCTCTGGGGAGGAGACCAGCAATCTATCAAGGCCTCAGGTTCCTTTCCTTATGAGGCAGTACCTACTGTTCATTCACTCATTCATTCATTAACTCATTCATTCACTTGATAAATGTATATTTGAGCACTCATTTTGTTCCAGACACTATTCCAAGTACTGCAAAAGAATATTGAGATAAAATAAATGAATAATAATAGTTTAAAAACACCTGCATTATACAGCTGATTCTTTTTTTTAAATTGTTGTTCAAGTACAGTTTTCTGCCTTTTTCCCCCACCCCTCCCACCACACCAGCCCTCCCCACCTCCCTCCCCCATTTCCACC
>CM052538.1:58015477-58032557 GCA_028533065.1 Trachops cirrhosus
CCAGAAGGTTCTGAAATAGATCAGAGTTCAGCCCTCAGCCTGAAAAATCACTGTATTCTTTTTTCCTATCCCCACTTTGTCTAGCAGACTTACAGAGGCTCCTCAATAAAACAAAAGAATTCGTGAAGATACTCTTAGATGTAATGTAAAGATGCTTCAAATAAGAACATAAAAATCCTCCTGTCATCAAATTTCTACAAAAATATTAAAAGATAAAGTCCCCCCAAAATTAATGTCTGAAATGAAGCTAAATTGGAAAGAATTGAAGTCCAATATCAAAGTCTATTGCCCTTTTGCCTTAAAAGTTCGTAGAAATTAAAATTCAAACATTTCCTTCTCCACTTTCTTCTATTGCTCAAATTAATGGTTGAGTAAATGCAGGATCAGGTAGTAGTTGTAGTCAGAGGCTGTCTTCTACTAAATTATTTGTACAGTTCCTTCAAGGTCTTAAGTAGATTTTAATATGCTCCACTATCAGAGTTTTAAGAGCTGAAAAACCATAAAATTCTTCCTAGAACTTATCTACATCCACAAGACCTAAGACATAATTTAAGCTCCAGGTCTGAAGCAGCTATGCCATGTAACATATGCACCCACAGTGCAGTAAGTCGCAGTGAGCGATTGTGCAGGTCCTGGAGCACCGTTTGCATCCCAGTCCACGTGACTCCCATCCCCAGCACTGTTCAGTGCTCCTGCCATTGCACACTCCGGAGCTGCCCTGCCGGAGTCCACAGTGGAGATTTAGCTGTGTCAGGGGAATGGGAGAGTGGATGGAGAAGACCTTGGCTTCAGCTAAAAGGAGCTCAGGAGCCCATGTCAATTGCCTGGAGGCCATAACCTGTCTATTTCAACTCAATGAAGAGAAATCTTTTGGCAGTGAATGAACTAATGCAAACACCATCTTGAGGCTGGGCATTCTGCAATTCAATTTCCATCACTTTTACCAGCTATTTTTATTCAAAACCCAAAACAGATCTTATAACTTCTACAGCAGGAGGTGCAAACCCTTTTGAATGAAGCATATGGAACTCAAGCCTTGCCCCAATGTGCTTCTCCAGTCCGAGTCTGTCTTCTCTCTCACCCAGTCTCCAGGCACATCGGAAGGTGGTGAGCAGGGGAGACGTGCTGTGCCTTTTTTACTTCTGTGGTCTTCCTTCTGCTTCACAGTCCGTCTGGTTGGCACATGATTCCTCTTCTGTAGGGCTGGAAGGTCTCCACTTAACTTTAAACAACAGTGAGGTCTTTTCTGACTCCATCATCTGGGTTCCCCTATTACACTTAATTCTTTTATTGTAGCACTTATTTTTCTTTATTTTATATATAAATCATATATACACAGATACACATGTACATTTAATTTATGGCTCTCTCTCTCCCACTAATTTGTGAGTGTCAAATTAGTGTCTTGAATATATGGAAAGTGCCTTATGCAGCCTTGTATGTATAGGACCTACCACAAGAGACCTGGCAGACAGTACATAGAATAAAAATGCTTGCTAATACAAATGTGCTGATAAAGGCAGCAGTGTTTAAAATAAAAGTTTAACTCACTTACCAGAAAAAGTACATTAGCTAAAACTTGGCCAAACTACTCTTATAAAATGAGGAGATAAGATGACTCAACTCTTGAATCTCTGATTCTACATTTTTTGAGATTGTGTTTAAACAGGTGAGACAGTGCCATCTGGTGGTAATTTTTTTCTTCTGTTTATTATGAAACTACTCTTTAACCTTTTCTACTTTATATATTCCTAGCATTTTAAAATACATTTTAAAGTAATGTCAGTGGCCATGGTTATCCTCAAGCTTATAACATACCACAGTTCTTTTAGAAATTCAATATTTAGATCTACACACATACTGGTTTTAGAAACACTGTGAAGATTACTCAACTGGAGAAAAATTTATTTTCTAGTAATTGACAGAAATCCAAGTGCCCATTATTTCGACAGGAATTTGTCGAAGGCTCTCATGGCTGGGACTTGCTCTGGGTGCTGGTGATACCACGGTGAATAATCAGCCTTCCCTTCCATGGCATTTACAATCTTGTAGGGAGAGAGACAAGCAAAAGTAAATAAGCAGCAAGTAAGATACGTTTTGATTACACTAAGAACATAAACAGGAAGGCACTGGGGGAGGAAAAGTTGCATTGAGAGGCCAACGCCACATTAGAGAGCGTTGGCCTCTCTCAAGAAGTGACATTTGAACTGAGACCTTGTGAATGTGGTCTGTCCTCCAAGAGCTGAGGAGAGAAGGTTCTGGCAAAAGAACAGCCAGTGCAGAGGCCTGGGGCCTGGCAGGGACTCACCCTGGGATGGAGGAGCTACAGGAAACAGAAGAGAGGAGGGGACTGAGAGCAGGCCTGGGCCAGACCAGGTAGGGGCTTGCAAACCCCCATTAACAGTTTGGGTTGTACATTAACTGCAATGGGAATCCACTGGAGCATTTTAGGCTGAGCAGGAACGTGATCTGAATTAAGTGTGCAAACACTCAGGCAGCTTGGTGGAGAATACTATGGCTGCTCTGTGGAAACACATCTGTCAGGAAGATGTTACAAGAATAAAGGTGAAGGATGATGGTAGCAGTGGAGAAGGAGCCCTCTGGGATAGATTTTGAAGGTAGAGTGGGATAGACGTTGGGTAGGGGAAAAGAGACAGGAATCAAGAATGACTGAAATTGTAGGCTGGAGACGTTTACTGATATAAAGAAGACTGGGACAGAACAGGGTTGCAGGGAGTGAATATTGGAAGACAAGAATCAAAGCACTTATTGATTTATTAGCTATTTATTGAGTGCCTCTTCTGTGCCAGACACTCTTAAAAACAGGAGCAGCAAAGCACAGAACAAACAGCAATCTGTGCTTTCATGGAACTTGTGCTTCCTGCAGAATGGAAGACAATAACATGTGTGATGCACACAGTGTGTGGAGGTAATGCATGTGCTAAAGAAAATATGAAGCAGGAAAGAAGAAAGAGAATGATAGCAAAGTTTCCATTTTAAACAGGGTGGCCAGGGAAGGCCTCTCCGTGTCAGTGCTATTTGAGTAAAGACCTGAAGGAAAAGGGCACAGGCCATGTGGTTATGTAGGAGAAGAGTGTTCCGGGCAAAGGGAAAAACAAACACAACAGCTGTGAAGCAGCCGTGTGCCTGATTTGCTCAAGGAGCAAAGAAAACCAAGTGGAGACAGTAATATGCAGTTGGAAGTTCAGGGTGGAGTGAAGAGCAGACTCTGTTAGGCCTTCAGGCTAAATACTTGAATGGTTTGGCTTTTGTGTTGAGTGGATGGCAAGTGAGGTGGATTCTTAGCAGAGTGGTGATCTGGTCCGACTTACACGTGAACCGTATCCTCTGGCTGATGTGTTGAGGGCAAGCTAAAGAGGGACAAGAGTGGAAGCGGGGCGCTCCGCTCCATGGGGAGGCTGCAGTGAGAACCCAGGCAAGGGCTGGACCAGCAGGGTAGTGAGAGCGGATGTCAGGGTAGTGCTGGGTTTGCTAAATGTAGTGACACATTATTTTTACAATCATGTTACTTTCACAATCAGAAAACAATCGTAGACGTCATACCAGGGTTTTACTGAAGCTCAGTATATTATAATAGATTAAATAGCTATTTCGTGAAATCTAGCTCTAAGAACATCAACGTCAGATCTTTAATCATAACCTATTAGGACTTCACATCCATTTTGGTGTAAAACCTGCGGCTCATTTGTGAATAATGGAGAACTAACAGACCCTTTTCCTTTCAGTTGTATGATGGGGACAGTGAGAATGCCAAGCTGGCTGGGACGTTTTGTGGCTCTGCTGTACCTGCTCCCTTTGTCTCTTCTGGTAACTTCCTGACAGTTCAGTTTGTCAGCGACGTAACTATAGAAAGGGAAGGATTTAATGCTACATACACCTTCATCAACAGTGAGTAAACTAGATATTTTAATATATTATGAAACACGTGTGTATTTATGAACTAAAAATAATGTCACGCTCATTTCTAAACTCAATGTTCATTACTAAACTCAGTGTTCATTATCATCTAAATTCCATGTCAGTTACTAAACACCATGTTAATTACTCCATGTTTAATTCATGATACAAATTTAGTACAATTCTAAGTCAAGAATATATATTCTAAATTCTTCACAGAGTGCTGTAAATATAGCTCCTTTGTGCTGGAAGCATAGGGAAGGCAGAATTTTAAATATTTTATGTGTGAGACATGAGTAAAATTCATCTTAAAGGTTGTTCTTTTTTCTCATCTCAGTGACTTGCGGTGGAACATATAATGCAACTTGGACCCCACAGAATATTTCGTCCCCCAGTTCATCCAACCCTGATATCCTGGTCTCCACCTGCACTTGGGTCTTTGAGGCCCCTCCACACCAGCAGGTTGAGATAACTGTGTGGGCGTTGCAGCTGCCCTCACAGGACTGCCACCAGAATTATCTAGAGTTTCAGGACGCCCGGGAGGTAATGATTATAGTCTGAATGACCATCGCCTCAGTGCCTTTTTACTGGTACTTGCAAAACACTTGAAATAATGAGGATGTAATGAAATAAATTGCCAAAGTTACTTCTAGCTTAATGTGTTTTTTAGCTATGTACAAACCTTCTGTTTAGGTGTTAAGAAATCTGGACTTGGTCTTTTGGTCAGGAGCTCTTATGCTTTCTCGTGTGTAAGAAACAGCTGGGTGTCTTGCTACAAGTGCGTACCGCTGGGCACCTCCCTGAGAGACTGACTGCCCCACGTAGCACCCATCATTCTGAACTTTTGCTGAGCACCTCTGGTGTTCTGATACTGGTTCTCCGTGGGCTATGCTGGGAGAAACGTGTCGATAGTCAGTGGAATCTGTGTATAGGCTTAAGTGAAGGGGTCAGTGCAGAACACAGGGAAATCAAGTAAGAGGCCAGATGGCCCTAGTCTAGGGGGACTGTATTTATGGTGATGCAAAAAGAGAAAAAAAGTTGATTGGGTTAAAAAGAAAGATGACTCCAAATTGCCCTTGGGATAAGACGTTGAGGAGACGGTTGGACAGGAGGAAGTGTGATAGAGATAGCAGGCCTGAAGATTTCATTGTCAGCACCATATGAGCCAGTGGTTAAAAGACTGAGAGTAATGAGATTATCCAGGGGACTCGTGTAATGCAAGGCACCGTGAACTGAGGGTGGATGCTTGGGGAGCATCTGGGAGTGCCTGGACTGTCTCTCTGCAGTTTAAGATCAGTTCATCTACCCCAGTTCATTTTAGGAGTGTCATGTTCAACCCCTCATGAACTGGCTGGCAATAGTAGAGGATCCAGTCTATCTCTTTTTGAGTTTTCAAGTTCTCCTCATTCTAAATATGGGATCCCATGTACTGCCCATGTATCTTGGTAGAGGTGGAGAAAGTCATTTTGATTGACTCCAGCATGGAGAGACGTTTGAGAAGTACTGACTGCTGTGCAGATGTGGGATTGGCTGAATTATTACAAAACAGAGACACTGAAGTACATCCTGTGCCCCCATATGATCAAGATGCTAGGTTATCACCATCCCACTGGTTTTCAGAATACTGTTTGTATACCCCAGCGGTACTCTTCCTGGAAGGAACAGAGCCAAGTGCAAAAAACCCTCTGGTTAAAGCTCTTTCAATTTCCCTTTGCCTCACGAATCCAAATTTCAGTGTGGATCAGGGCAGACTACCTTCTGGGTGCAGACATGCTACTTATATGACCCAGACAGCCCTGTGTCATAGTGACATCTAGAGTAGCCTCAGATAACACCCAGAATTTGCCATGAATGAATAATGTCCTTCATCTGAATGAAGGAAAGAACAAAAGGGTTCAACCTGAGTGGGGAGGGAGAAAGATAAGAAATTGATTGATAACTAAGACTGGAAATCTCAAGGTGCCCAAGAGTATAGAAAGAGAAGGTGTAGCTGGAAGATCATGCAAGAATGATATGGTAGAGGCCTTGCAGGTAGTAAAAAGAACAGGCTGGATAGCTGGCATTAGGGTGGGTGACCACAGAGAGTAGAGATTAAAGGCACTGGTATTAAGGAATGCAAATTAGGATGGTCAGTGGGTTTTCTATAAGAACACTGAAACCTCCAAGCGTTCATAAAATGACTGAGCTGAAATACCACAAGTCTTTAATTAAGGAAGGGAAGTAACCAGAAAGAAGGTAAGTGAGAATGATGAGAAGGGAATACCTTTGGCTGGGTATAGAGACCCTCAAAGGAGAATTAGCTCTGATGCAAGAACATAGGCTGCAGTGAGCTGCCTGGAAATCCCTGTCCCCCACCCCTATCCCCGCCCATTCCTACTCAGTGAGCTGGAGTGTGGGAAAGAAAGGCCGCCACCAGGAGGCTGCTGGAGACCCAGGTTTCACTCAAGGCCACAAGTGGAGAGGCCCAGGATGTATACAGGAGTGGTTAACAGTGCAGTTAAAGTTCAGAGGGTACAATAGGCAAGATTAGGAAAAGACCAATGTCAGGGGACAGGGTGGGGTAGAAGCGCAGATCAGTAACCAGAGTTTGCAGCAGGACTGAGGAGTGGGCCTTTCAGGAGATGCCCAGGAACTACAGGTGTGAGGAACATACCTATGGGAGAGGCAGCAGATGTCCTGACTTGAATTCCAGTTGTCTTTATGCAAGGATTGATAAGTGTTAGACTACATTTATCTTATCCTCTTGGGAAGTAATGGGGGCTGCCCAGGAGTTACAAAGGGGAAACAGGGACCTCATTACAGGCACCAGTAGCCATTGGAGTTCATAGCAGTACCGAAGTCTCTGGTTAGATTTGCTAAAGGGTAGCAGGGCTAGAAGCAGGGCTGGGTTAGTTTTATGAAGTTTCAGTCTATGGAAAAACCCCATAGAACTGTAGTGAGCTTGGACAGTGATGTGCTCAGAGCAAGGGCTCAGACCTTGGCTGTGAGAGCAGAAGGGTCTCGTTTGCAGGAGGCGAGTATCTGTCTGGTGCTTTCAGCATAAACTTGACCTCCCACTTTCTGTCCCTTAGAGAATGTGAGATACTTGTGGATTTCAAAGCCAATGTCAGTCTTATTGCTGAATGCTTCAAATAGTATAACGAGGTCCATGGCTAAATATCTAAGCTCATTTTATATGCATTTAATATCTCCTATGGCTTATTCTCTTTTGAAGCAAAATCTAATGTGATTTACCTTCCATTTCATTTCAGAGTAATGGACATCCAAGAATTCACTTCTGTGACAGAAATGCTTCAACTGTACCAACGTTTTATTCCTCTACGAGCACTGCAATTGTCATTTTCAAATTTGAAGTTTTTAACGAAAATTCTCGAGTGGGTTTTACCTATCAGATTGCAGGTGAGCCCTGGAACTTTATGTTCTGTGCAGAAAATCTGCTATCATTACAATTACTGCCAGAATGGACCGTGTGGGTACATCAGGGCTTGTTAACATGAACCACACTCATACGAACTAAGATCCCCCAACGGAAACCAGGCCTGATTAGGCAAATCACTAAAGGGGGTTTCTGAGGAGGTAAAGTGAATATAATACTAATCAAAATTTTTAGATTACCAGCATATTCTTCAAAGTTTATATTGTTGCATAATTTAAAATTATACCAGTTGTTTTATTGGTTATCCACTTGAACATATATAAAAGTCACTGTATTTTAGGAAATTGTTTTGTCAAAACCAAGAAGTTTTGAATGGGTTATTTGATGACTAAAACTAAGAAGTTTATTTCCCAAGAACACTTTATTTAATGTTCATTCAAGATTGACTGAAACTAACACTTCCTTTGATTAAAACAAACAAATACAAACACTCAGTATTTTTAGCAAAAATAGTAAAAAACAACAATTTGCTGGTTCTATCAGAACAAATAATTCATTGAAGGTTTTAAAGGGAAACCCTCAGACTATCTTGGACGTAGAGACTTTACTCTTGAAAAAGAGTCTAAATGTCAGCCGACTCCACCTCAATGTGACCAGGACAAGCAGAGAGACTCCCAGAATATTCATCCTCAAAGGCGAGAGCTCATATTTCACATCTCACGTGGGGGTATCCTGTTAACAAGACGCCGCACTGCACCAGCACCAGTGCCGTCCCCCTCACCTCGGCGGAGCTCGCTGAGCTCAAGGGCGAATTCGGAGGCCAGGGTAGCTTTTCTAAAGTGTTTAAACTTAATCATTTATGAATTATTTCTGTCAGACTGAAATAACACTGAATGTTGGGGACATACAGTAATTGTGAATATTGCTTTCTTTAAGGTTGTAACAGACACTACAACAAGGCGTTTGGCCACCTGAAGAGCCCTGGGTGGCCCGGTAATTATAACAACAACGTGGACTGCACAGTGACCCTCACAGCCCCGCAGAACCACACGATTTCCCTCTTCTTTAATTCCTTCAGCATCGAGGACTCAAGTGAATGCAGACATGATTTCTTGGAGGTAACATGCATGTGGATCTCATGTGAATGAATTGTATAAAAGATGATGGGTCACTTCAGGTTTTTCACCCTTTTCTCTGCTACCACTAAAAATATATCCTTTACTCATTTCATTAATGTATTCATTATAATTTCATTCCATAAATACTCACCAATGTCTTCTATGGCTAGGCACCAGAATGAAATCCAATAGGGAACAAGATATATTCAGGGCTCCCAGGAGGCTCATGGTCCAGTGGGAAGGACAGACAGGAAATAGTCAACTGCCACTTAACATGCAAAGGACTAACACTGTCATTTCGGGGACAGAGGAGTCTTCCCAGAGGAGCTGATGTGGGAGTTCAGACTGCAAGGACCAGAGAGGGATATCTAAGTGCTACTCTGGAGGCGGACCATGGCACTGATTTTAAGAAGTATGCCTTGTGTGGAGATGAAAGTAAAACCAAACAATTCTAAATCTTTAGCCTAATGTCCCTGACAGCCACAGTAAGGGTGGGGTGTCTCCAGTGTTCTCCAAGGAGAATGATTCTGTGACCACATGTTCGGCACAGGCTGGAGGCACGTGTCGTCCTTTCTCCTCGACCACTACTGGAGAGCTCCATTTGGACAAAGTGGCCACTTTGCCATGTGCTGCCCTCCTCCAACCCACCCTCCACTGTGTCTCTCCAGACACAGCAGGAGAGAAGCCCCCTGGGCCTGGAGCAAGCAAAGCCATTCCACTCGAGCTCTTGCACCCCCGTGACTCCCTGTAAACCAGAAGAGCCCCTCTGCATTCCCCCTGCCCCTCTTCACCCACGTCGTGTGAGTGGGAGGACCGTTATGCCGTTGTCCATGGGAAGATGTCCTGAATGAGCCTGTGACTGGTGCAGACTGTGTGTGGAGCTTGGCGCCTGTATTTTTCCATAAAAATCCCAGCACTCCCCTGGATGTCCTTTGCAAACTCTGTGGAAAATGAATTTATTCTTAGGAAATAAATTTATATACACAGAGGATGCTGAATTCCTCTGTGAATTGAGTTTGAATCTTAACCTTACTGAAGTTCTCTTTGTTTCATGTACATGAGAGATTTTGCTAAGGTTTCCAAAGTTTGTTTGCTCCTTTATACCTGTTATGGAGTTTTATTTTCCTGGAAAGTTCTCCCCTATAATCTTCATCTACTCACTTTTAATGAATATTCATAACCTGTAGTGTGACAAGTACTAGAGGAAGCTCATGCCTTTATCTTGGGGAACCCTTGCGGTGGTAGGAAACTGGAGCAGATGGAGGTAGCAGGGAGGAGATGAGGAGAGAAATACAGTGTTGTGTCCATCAGGGTGTTAAACTCAGACCTACAGACCTCACCCACCACAGAGTCTAAACATTTGTGTGAAGTGCAAAGCAGAAACGAGGGGAGGAGTGGGATACACAGAAAGGACAGAATTATCTTGTCATTTTGAGTCCCCCCACAGCTGCTTCCCTCTCCCCTCAAGCCTGAGTTGACCGTTACTGACTGGCGTTAAGGCCAGCTCTTGGGCATTGAGGGGGGGAACTTCTCCTTCCAGCTGTCCTTCCTTACCCCACAGAGATGGGTCTGAAACTTTCTGTCCAATAAGTAGACAGGAAACTGTGACTTAAGCCTATCAAGTGCCGCTGTACCAGCAAGCCTCAGCACTCCGTCTATGCTAACTATGGCAGGGATGGAAATTTCTCACTGAGGATTCCACCTGTATTAATACCACACAAAGGCCAAGCCCTACACCACATTTGGAGTTTGCATTTGTCTTCAGAATTTTTCCCTCCCCTTCCAGGGTCCTCTCATGTCCCAGAGGTGTCTACTGCTCTCATGGTTCCAGTGAAGAGAAAACTGAGTAGAACAAGTCATTAGCATGCTCACTGGGAATTAATATCTCATTTTTCCTCTCAGAGCATCAGCTTTCTAAAAGATAATCAACAGGAACAAGACCCAAAGCCTAGAGTATAGTGGTGGCCAGTCTGGGCTTTCAGCATGCTTGGGTATTGCACTGCCTCTGTCTCCTGGTAGATAACTGGCTGCTCTATCCACAGAAAGGCACTTTGTTTAAAGACTTAGCAGAATACTCCAAAGAGCACCAGAAAGGCATTATTCACTCCCATGGGCTACTACACAGACCTAGAAGGAACCTCTGCAGATCAACACAACCCAGCGAGATTAGTCACTGTGCCTCTGAGGAAACTATGACTTAAGACAATCAGCAGTTGACCAGATGTTAAATTATGAAATTATAAAGGGAATGGAGGAACTTCCAAGATTTTGAGTGCGTCTGTCAATGAAACCATCATTCACACCTGTCGCGGTGTCCACCCCTGCAGGCCTGGCGTCCTCCTCGCAGTCGGGCTGGTTGAGAGTGCACAGCGGGAGCCAGGCGTGAGGACAGAACGTGGCCGTGTTCACGTGTGTGTGTGGTTACGCACACGCTGACTTGCTTTCAGTTTTTATGTTTGTTTACTGCACGCAGCCCATTAAAAAATCAGTTCAGCTACAGAATGTGTCTTTAAAATACAGAGTGGGGCAAAAGTAGGTTTACAGTTCTTATAGAAAATAATACAGTAATGAATAAATAATAATACAAGAATAAACTCTGTGTTTTGTATACTCACAACTATAAACCTACTTTTGCTCCACCCTGCAGGTCTTAATAGTTAGAAATTTTGTAAATTTATGGAGTTGTCTCCTCTTTCCATACAAATATTCCTTTTGGTTGAACATTATTTCATACAAGAGGGACCCCCCAAAAACCAGTATTATTTTCTGGAGGCCAGGCCTCTTGTAGTACATGCTTCCCCCACGAGAAGAGTGTTTTATGAGCCCATCAGTATCAGTGCACCAGCTGGTGGTGGTGTGAGAGGCTGTGATTGGCTTCAGTGATTTTTGTTTGGAGATTCTTACACCATGTTTAACCATTTCATGATGGGTGATTTATGAGCGCACCTGCCCACACCATGCTGAGTGTTCAGCAGTTTTTGGCCAAAAATGGCATGACCCCCTGTCCCACCCTCCCTATTCACTCAATCTTGCCCCAAGTGACTATTTTTTTTGTTTCACCTGATGAAAAAAGTCCTCAAAGGGAAATGTTTTGCCGATGTGAAAGAGATGAAACAAAAAATGGCAGAAGCACTAAAAGGCGCCAAAATTGAACAGTTCAAAAACAGTTTTGAGCAGTGGGAAAAAATGTCTCAATAGGTGTATTGCATCAAATGGAGAGTGCTTTGAAGGTGACTGAAGTTTAAACATGTAAGAATAAATACACAATTTTTAATAAATAAATTCTGGTTTTCGGGTCCCCCCTTGTATGCTAATGTATAACAATACTAATCTGAAGAAGACTGTATAACATGCTTAAGAATACTAACCCACGGCTCATTTCTAAAGGTAAGAAATGGAAGTGAGAGCAGTTCGCTGTTACTTGGCACCTACTGTGGAACGCTGCTGCCGAGTCCTGTCTTCTCTCAAAATAATGAGCTCTACCTGCGATTTCAGAGTGATGGTGCAACTTCCAGTCGTGGCTATGACATTACCTGGACCTCGTCACCCTCTGGTGAGACATCTGCACTTTGTCCGGGAAAGGAATGTCAGTGAGAGAAATGCCGTGTACCTGACAGGAAAGGGCCACTAAAATGATCTTGTCCTTTTAGCCATCTGTATGCTTATTTTCTGATAAAAATAGAGATTTTTAACAATGAAGCACAGTTCCTTTTCAATTCTACTATTACTCATATCTGTATATTACTATATACTTAAGAACATATATTTACATATAAAGAAAAGAGAAAATATAAAGACTTTTTAAATTCCCTTATAAATTCTGATTTTGTCATATCTGTAACATTTGGTTTGCCCACTGCGGTAGTTCTTTGAGTATTAAAGGAGAAGGTTAACCCACACGGCGCATTGCTAACACATGCTTGTGCACATAGAAGCCACAGCACTCCTTGTAATTCCAGCTGTTTCTTGGCAGTTAATTGCTTCTTTTAGGGAAGTAAGTATCTTTCTGCATTTTTGATTGATTGTGTATCAAATAACTGAAGGTAATTTAAGTCATGTCAGTAACTTTAACTCAAGAGAGGAAGAATACTTTGTGAAATGTCCTCAATATACCTAAACACTTTCAAAATGAGAATGATCAAAATGACTCATTTTAAGTATACTGAGGACCGGGTGGGACCAGGGTGCGGCGGTAGGGCAGGGGCCTGCAGCCCCAGCGGCAGCCAAGGCGCACAGCGGCCTCAGTGCCTGTGGTCCTGCTGAGCGTGTTCTGGAGCATCCCCCGCCTCCTGGTGCCCTGGTTCATCCCTAAAGGTCCCAACTGGGGAGTTACCATCACATGTTCAGTTTGCTGCTATCTCTCTTAGCTGATTGCAGTTCTGGCCCAATTCAATCCTCTCTTTGGACCACAGTTGAAAAACCTGGTTTCTCAAGTACCACTGGCCTTGAGGAGGAAGACCCACTGTCTGGTGCTCAGCCGTAGAGGTCTAGATGCAAGACCACCTCCAAACCCAGACCGCCTTCCTTGACTCGCCTGGTTTGGCCATCAACAACCTTAAACGTTCACACCACAGTTGAATACCTTATTCAACAAAAGCAGTGTTTTTTCCTGTTGCCATTTTTGCACTTTGATGAATTATGTGCCTCGTTAATCTAAACTGTGCTGATGGCATAAAGTGTTTATGCACTCTTCTGAGATTGAAGGTGCTATTCTTCTGAGAAACACGCACTCTCTCCATGCACCCTGTGGGTCTGAAGGCAGCTCCTACCTGCTCACAACGTGGGAATCCGAAGTGTTTAACAGCTGTCAGGAGACAGCAAGACTCCAGTGCAGCTGCCAGTAGGAGAGTGCGTTCAAGGGGAGATCCATCCCAACTGAATTACACCAAAGTATATTTTCAGGATGAATTTCTTACTTCTGCCATCTTTGGGAATAAGTTATTTTCCTGCTTTTTGTGGAAAAAATAAATAAATAAGTAAACAAACAAACTGAGGAATAAGAAAAGGGTTCTGTCAAGACAATCATAGATAATGAAATCTTGGCACCTAAAGGTACTTAAAGATGATCTTAGTCCCCTAAGTTTGCAGACAAGGAAATAGGACACGCAATTAATGAGCTGCCCAAACAGCAGACCGTGGCAGAGGGAGGGCCGCACTCCAGCGGCCAGAACCCAGGCCGGTTTTTTCTTGCAGGCCCTGTGCCTTCTTCCTGTGCAGTTCCATATCTGGGCCTCCAGGCCTATCTGGTCTAAATAAACATCGTTTTCATATACAAGTTAACAAATGCAACGAATTGACACCAATACTTATAGTGTTTTGGCTGTAAGTTTGTCAATTTTGGAGCTCTCAGTTGTAAGCCTGATAAAGTCCCTGTTGTAATACTTATTGCCCAGACCTCCAAAAACACATTGATTTTGGTTCAGGCCCGGAACTGTACTTTTAGTTTGCTCCACCCACATCATTATCAAGAACTCACTGCTTGTGGAGAGATCTACACCATCAAAAGTGCACAGCAACTTTAATTACTCTCCCCTACTATCTCCTACATTTATTTAATCTAGCTCTTGGTTTTCCCTTGGTGTTCACAACCCACCGTTTTCAAAGAGCAGACCTGGAGGCAACTGTCCCTAAGTCATGTTATAGAGGGGAAGGACTATACAGTGGAGAAAAGGAGGGGGGATGAGGAGAGGGAGTTGATGAGGGAGTTGGCAGGATTTGGCCCACCAGGGAGAAACGGGCAAAGGGTTTCTGCCTCCGTTATTCTTGCAGAGGGTCCCAGCACCTGAAAGAAACACCAGCCTCATCTTACTGCCTTGCAAGTGTACTCCAGGTATGCTGTTGTATCAAACTTCCTGCAATTACTTCTTGCAGGGTGTGGTGGCACTCTTTATGGAGACAGCGGCTCCTTCACCAGCCCTGGCTATCCCGACACTTACCCGAACAACACTCACTGCGAATGGGCCGTCATCGCTCCTGCTGGAAGACACATCACCATAAACTTTTACTTCATCAGCATTGATGATCCTGGAGACTGCGTCCACAACTACCTTATACTCTATGATGGACCAGATGTTAATTCTCCATTCTCTGGACCGTATTGTGGCACGGTGAGTAAAGCAAGATTTTAAAATTCCCACTTATTATGTTTAAATAATGAAAGTAACCTAGTATACACCTTTAAAGGCAGACACAGGCGAAGTACAAAGCACAATGTACTTTTACATATTCTGTACATTTTTCTGATTTTTCTCTTTTGGGGAGCACGAGTGCCACCTAGTGGACATTGCATTAAATTAATGGTAATATAGTTAACCGAACTCAACTGTGCGTTGGAATTGCCTATATAGTTATTTGCAGTTTTTACATAGGAATCGCCTATTCAGTTACAGTTATTACATTGCAGACTTCCAGTAGTCATACCTACCGAGTCAGAATCTCTGGGGGAGGAGCCCTGGCACGTTGTTTTTTAAAAGCTCCAATTCAATGCAGCACTAAAGGTTGAATACACATTTGTTTCTCCATGATTAGAACTTCAGAAAACTTAGACACCTGGATTCATTTCATTTACTTCTTCTTGAAAATGATAGGGATTCTTTGAAGAAATATGCAGATATTAAAGATTGTTCTGGTGACCAGTGGTTTGACTGATTTGTAAAATTCTGATGGATTATCAGGGGTGTCCAAACTTTTGGCATCTCTGGGCCACACTGGAAGAAAAAGAGTTGTCTTGGGCCACATGTTAAATACCTTGTGACATGTAATCACACACACACAAAAACCTCGTAATGTTTTAAAGTAAATTTACAACTCTGTGTTGGGCTGCACTCAGAGCCATCCTGGGCCGCATGTGTCCTGCAGGCCACAGGTTGGACACCCCTAGTTCACTAAACATCAAGTTAGATTTCTGGTGTTGACTAAGCATTGCTGGCATGTGTCCTCCTGGCCCTCTCACTCTTCTGCAAGTAGAAACTTACAGAGCTTTCAAGTAAGGGAAATGTGACTGCTGATGAGAGGGTATCTACTTCTCATTGTTCTACTCTTTATTTTTCCCTTTTTTTATTGATGTTCGAATGCAGTTGTCTCCATTTTCCCACCACCACTTGCCCCCACCCTACCCACGCCCACCCCCACCCTCAAGTCCTCCCCCCTTGGCTGTGTCCATGGGTCCCTCATTCATGTTCCTTCACGTCCCTTTCCCTTCTTTCCCATGTGATTTCCCTCTCCGCTCCCCTCTGGTTCCTGTCAGTTTGTTGTTGATTTCAATGTTTCCAGTTATGTTTTGCTTGCCAGTTTGTTTTGTTAATTAGGTTCCACTTATAGGTGAGATCATGTGGTATGTGTCTTCCACTGCCTGGCTTATTTCACTTAGCACAATGCTGTCCAGTTCCACCCATGTTGTCATGAAGGGTAGGAGCAGATGACATGATAATGTACATAGAAGACCCTACAGACTCCACCAAAAAACTGCTCGATCTGATAAATGAGTTTGTCCTACTCTTCAGACATCTAGATTTGATAATCAAATGTGACAGAGAATTACATCATCTGGAAATCTGGATACTTTTAAAAAATATATAACACTTTATAAAATTGATAAATGTTATTTTCAGAATTATCAGAAAATAAATACATTTTTCCAAAGCCCTGGAAGTTCTGCCATGTATTTTTTCAAAAACACCTTTCTTGGGTATGTTTGCATATGCAGACACTGTTTTGTGGTATGCATGTTTTTTTTCACTTACCCAAATATCACTGACATCTAACCATACCAATAAAATCACTGGCATATCATATTTAATCATTGGGTGGTATTCCATTGTATGTGCATAAAACTAATTTATTTAAAGAAACCTCTCTGGTTTATAGCCAACACTTCAGAATACTCTCTAACAGAGGTGGCAAACACAAGGCCCATGGCTGAATCTATCCCTCCACCTTGTCTTATCCGGCCCAGCACCTTGTTTCTACCTGGTGGCAGTACCGAGCTCCTTGCCCCTAGTTAAGGAGTAGGTACATTTATACAGTCCTAAAATTACATTTGGCCCTTTGAAGGCAACTGTGAGGATGATGCGGCAGCTGGTGAAAATGAGTTTGACACCCCTGCTGGGTATCTCTATTCTTATATACAGAGTTAATTACCTGGGGAGCAATATCAGTCACCTGGCCCTTAGACACTGAATCACTGTTGTTCATGAGGATTCACAGAAAAGAGAAGCCACTCGATGTTCCATATTTCAGATTTAGAAGCTGACTAGGTCTTTGATATTTAGTTGAAGTTTTCAAACATTTCAAAAAAGAAGGAAAAGAGGCCATTTTAACACCATTAATGTATAGCCATGTACATGGCTTTTTTTGTTTAGGTTTGTTTTCGGTGACTTTCAAACATACAACCTCCTTTGCTTCCTGCAGTGAGAGTTCAGTGATGAGGAAAGAACAGTGATAACCTGGACTTGTCCAATAAAAGAAAACTGAGGCGCTGAGAGGAGAACTCAACTGCCATGTAAACCGATGTCACATTAAATCAAAGTTTAATAGCAGCACAATTTACAATAGCTAAGTGCTGGAAACAACCTAGATGCCCAGCAGTAAATGAATGGATCAAAAAACTATGGTACATTTACACAATGGAATTCTATGCAGCTGAAAGAAAGAAGGAACTCATACCCTT
>CM052538.1:58033057-58052080 GCA_028533065.1 Trachops cirrhosus
TTAAAAAAAAAAAATAAATCAAAGTTTACAACTAGATATGTCAGTTTTTTGAAACTGTGGGTGTTTGCAGTATTTTACCAGTTTTACATTTTCTTTGACAAATATAGGCATCATTTTAAGAGTAATTGTTTTCTTTTTAAATTAAGGACACCACTGATTTCTTTAGCATTCCAAGCCCAATAAAGTCAGTTTACTTCCAAAATGAAGGTAAAAGTCACTCCTTAGATTAGCAATCACGTGAGGATTGGAAGAGGTTGCTTGTATGAGAATACAACTGTCGTTGGTCACGGGGAAATCCTATGTCACTCTCAGTTCTAGGATCTAAACATGAACGAATAACAGGGAAAATTAGGAGAATCAAAGGAGGGTTTGAAACTTTGGTTAACCGTGCACACTTGTCGGTCAGTGTAAAATAAGAAGTGCAAATCTGGGAGCAGATTAAAATGGAAAGAAAAAGCTGCACGCACGTGAGAATATATGACATTGTCTATACCTTGGTACAGCTCTTCGAAAAAAATTCTCTGTGCTGCACTCACTTGAAAAATTTGCTGTCTTGGAAATGTCTGTCTTTCGATGGCCCCTGGGGAGGCCTGATGCCGTGAGGCCCGCAGGACGGAGGAGCGGGCCCCAGACTGCCAACTCCAGGCCCCTCTGGTCCTGCTCCGCAGTTCACCGACTCAGGTGGCTCACAGTTCACCTCCTCCCACTAGAGTGTAGCTTCAGGAGAGCAAGGCCTTGTAACGGTTTCGTTCATTTTCTATATCCACCGTGCTGGAAATAATGCCTGCAACATGGAAGTCTCTTGATAAATAATTGTTAAGTGAGTGATTCGGAAAGGAGAGAAAGCTGAGACCCATTTACTAGCCCCAATCCCAAATACACATTGTTCCACAGGAAATGAAAATAAATCCTCAAAGAAAACCATAGATATTAAGGGGAGAGAGCAATATGCTTTACTCCTATGATTGTTTTAGTTGCAAATATAAATACCGTATTTTGCCATGTATAATGTGCACCTTTTGCCCAAATTTTTGAGGGACAAATAAGGATGAACATTATACCTGGGTATAATGATTATGTACCATGGGTATAATCCATGTATAATGTACAGAAGAACATGGGTGTGCATTCTACATGGCAAAACATGGTATGTACTTTTCAGAAAAATTAAAAAATTAGTGAGAACTTGAAAATTCCATTTTTAATGACAATTTTACTGACATATAATTCATGACTATAAAGTGTATAATTCAGTAGTTAGTAGATTGAAAGTTGTGTAGCTACCATCACTACAACCAAATCTACAACACTTTCATTACTCTTCAACCCCAGAGACGGAAACTCTGTATCCATAACACCCCATTTCCATTCAACCCCTAACTCCAGCAATAGTCTTTTGTAAAGTACGTACATTAACCCTTAGCAAGATCACTTTTAGACACATATGACAGTTTACTATAAATTTGTGCTGCTTTATGTGGCACTTTTTTACTATGCTAACATTTTTTTAAATGTTCAAATTTGTGAAAAATGTAACTTGTTCCTTCTTTTTTTACAATTTTAGGACACTAACATAGCTCCCTTTGTGGCGTCGTCCCATCGCGTCTTCATAGAACTTCACGCAGAGTATGCAGTGCGCCCCTCGGCGGTCCGGCTGACGTGGGACAGCTGAACGCGCAGCGGCGGGTCCGTCAGCCCTGTGGCTCTTCTGCGGGTGCCACCAGGCAGCTCCCAGACAGGGCACAGCCACCCTGGCCTGTGACCCCCCCACCTGCACCACTGACAAGAATTTTAACGTTTATGTTTTCTGCCAAAGTATTTGTGGGATCAACATTTGTACATTTTATTTTGAATGTAGAATGTAGCTTCTTTAGTCTTGGCTGTGCTTGTTATCCTTAATTCTAATATTTGAGCTGAAATTTGCTAAAATTCCCTAAAGAGTTGGAAATGATCATGACGTATGTGCTGTAAATTTTCAAACATGAATGATAAGATAGAAGTATGATTTTCTTTGTGAATGTCAAATTAGCTGTAATAAATATTCTTGAATTGTACACAAATAGGCTGCATTAATTTTTAACTCATTCAAATTTAGTTTTCCACTATAAGTTGATATAAATTTTCAAGTTGAATTTTTACATTTTGACAAAGTGTATGAATCCTTCAGGGAAAGAACTTGGGAGCCAATTGTCTGCATTTGGATTTAATTCTACTAGTTAAGAGTTTACTTAACTTCTCTCTGCTTCAGTTTCCATTAAGTACCAGCATTAACTGTTCCTAGTTTAACAATACAATATGGTATGTTTTAAATAGTTAAAGAACACATTTTACAAACTTTTCTGCTGCCTTTAACAAAGCAAGAGAGTTTATGCTAAATACAAAGTTAAGACCCATTAAGAACACGGGACCGAAGGAATGAGAGAAGCCGTGGGAATGTTTTACTGTACTGTACTCACACTCAAATGCCACAGGAACTATTCCTGCACAGAGTAGAGAGCTCCCTAAGTAAGATATTTTTACCTTAAAACCTTCTGCTTCCTTTGACTCTGTATTATGGATAGATGCACCAACTATAGATGCGGTGCTGTTGGAAGGAACAGAGAGTGCAGTGAGGAGCACCACGAAACCGAAGACACAAAACACTAGAACTCTCAGGATGAAACCTGGTAGGGGTTGACAGAAGATCCCGCTCTTTTCTCTAAAAGTGCATCACAAAGATACAGAATAAGGAGAGAGTTTAACCGCTACCTATGAAATGACGAAGGAGTTTTATTTGAAAGCAAGATTAACGTATGCAGCTGTCAAACAATAAAAAATAACTCGATCTTACATTACACCATCACAGAATGGTTTCTACAAGAATCATCTTCAGTCAAAGAGACACACTTTCCTAGGGGGCATATTAGAATATTTAGGAGGTGTATATAAAATTGAAGAAAGCATTGTCAATATTTAAAAACTGAAAATTTAAACAGGAAGAAAAAGAATGTTTTCTCCCATTCTGTAGGTTGTCTTTTCAATTTATTGGCAGTTTCCTTCACAGTGAAGAAGCTCTTTGGTTCAATGCAGTCCCATTTGTCCGCTTTAGTTTTTGTTGCCTGTGCTTTGGGTGACTTATCCAAGAACTCACTGCCAAGACTGATATGGGTCTTTTTCTCTGTGTTTTCTTGTAAGAGTTTATGGTCTCAGGTCTTACATTTAAGTCGCTGATCTATTTTGACCTAGTTTTTGTGAGTGGAATAAGATAGGGTTCAGTTTCCTTTTTTTGCATGTGGTTGTCCAGTTTTCCCATCATCGTTAATTGAAGAAATTGTCCTTTCCCCATTGCATGTTTTTGATACCTTTGTCAAAAAGTACTTGACCATAATGCAGGGAGGTTATATCTGGGCTCCCTATTCTGTATCACTGATCTCTGTGCTTGTTTTTTATATCAGTATCATACTGTTTGATAGCATTGCAATGTAACTTGAACTCAGTAAGTGTAATGCCTCTAGCTTTGTTCTTCTTTTATTTTTCAATTATAATTTATATTCAATGTTATTTTTTGTTAGTTGCAGGCATACAGTACAGTGGATAGGCAAGCATATGCTTTACAAAGGGCTCTCGCTGATACTTCCAGTACCCACCTGGCACCATACATGATTATTACAATATTTTTTTTGGTCATTGTATGGTATTAGCATTTATTAATATTGTTTGGCCATTGTATAAGCCACTATTCTCTGTGATTCCTTACTATATTTGGGGCTTATCAGATATACATAAACATTTAAATCAGTACTTTGATTATTACAATATTATTGACTATGTTCCCATGTTGTACTTTATATTTCAGTGACTGTGTAGTAACTACCAATTTGTATCTCTCAATCCCTTTACCTTGTTTACCCAGCTCTCCAACCCACCTCCTCTCTGGCTATCATCAGTCTATTATCTGTATCAATGAGTCTGTTTCAATTTTGTTTGTTTGTTCTATTCTTTAGATTCCACATGTAAGTGAAGTTATATGGTATTTGTCTTTATGTGATTTATTCACTGAGTGTAATACACTCTAGGTCTATTCATACTGTCTCATTGGGAAGGTCCATCTATACTGTCACAATGGTAAAATTTCATTCTTTTTTGTGGTTCGGTAATATTCCATTGTATATATGTACTACTGCTTTTTTATCCACTCATCTGTTGATGGGCATTTGAGTTGCTTTCATATTTTGGCTATTGTAAATAATTCTGCAACAAGCATAGGGATGCATATATTCTGTCAAATTAGTAATTTGGGTTTCTTCAAATATACACCCAGAATTTGAATCACTGGGTCATAAGGCAGTTCCATTTAAAATTTTTTGAGAATGCTCCATACTGTTTTCCACAGTGGCTGCAGCAACCTGCATTTCCACCAACAGTGCATGAGGGTTTCCTTTTTTTCACATTTTCTCCAACACCTGTTTGTTGATTTATTGATGATAGTAATCATTCTGTCAGGTGTGAGGTGACATCTTATTGTGGTTTTAGTTTGCCTTTCTCTGATTTGTGATGTTGAGCATCCTTTTATGTTTATTGGCCATTTGGAGAAATGTGTATTCAGGTCCTGTGAGTGTTTTTTAATTGGGTTATTTGGGGGTTTTTTTGGTTTTGAGTAATATAAATTTTGGATATTAACCTTGTATTGACTGTATCATTGGCAAATATGTTCTCTCATTCAGTGGGTTGTCTTTTCATTTTGTTGACAGTTTCCTTTTATGTACAGAAACTTCTTAATGTATCCATTTATTTTTTCTTTTGTTTCCTTTGCCTGAGGAGATATACCAAGAAAAATATTGCTATGAGAAATACCTGAAATTTTACTGACCAAATTTTCTCCTAAGTTTTTTATGGTTTTGAGTCTTACGTTTAAACCTTCAATTTATTTTGAGTTTATTCCTGTGCATGGTGTAAGGAGGTGGTCTAGTTTCACTTTTATGGATGTATCTATCCAATTTTCCCAACACTGTTTATGAATAGACTTTCTTTACCCCATTGTATGTTCTTGCCTTCTTTGTCAAATACAAGATGGGGCAGAAGTAGGTATACAGTTGTGAGTGCATGAAACACAGAGTTTATTCTTGTATTATTATTTATTAATTATTGTAGTATTTTCTGTACAAACAACTGTAAACCTACTCTTGCTCCACCCTGTATTAATTGAACATACAGATGTGGGTTTATTTTGGAGATATCTATTCTTTCCATTGATTTATATGTCTGTTTTTATGCCAGTACCAGGCTGTTTTGATTACTATGGCCTTGTAATACAGCTTGATATCAGGTAGCATGATTCCTCCAACTTGGTTCTTTTTTCTCAAGGTTGCTGTGGCTATTCGGGGTCTTTTGTAGTTCAATATAAATTTCTGGGTTATTTCCTCTAGTTCTGTGAAATAAACCATTGATATTTTGATAAAAATTGCATTGAATCTTTAGATTGCTTTGGGCGGTATGGATATTTTAATGATGCAAACTCTTCCTATCCATGAACATGGTATATGCTTCCATTTATTTGTATTTTCTTCAGTTTCTTTCTTCAGTGTCTTATGATTTTCCAGGTTAGAACTTTTACCTCCTTGATTAAATTTATTCCTAGGTATTTTTTTGCAGTAATTATAAATAGTATAGTTTTCTTAGAGTCCCTTTGTGATAGCTCATTATTGGTGTATAACAATGAAACTGATTTCTGAATATTTATTTTGTATTCTGCTACTTTACTGAATTCATTTATTTGTTCTAGGTTTGTTTTTTTGATGGAATCTTTAGGGTTCTCTATGTACAGTATTATATAATGAGTTTTACTTCTTCCTTTCCAATTTGTATATCTTTTGTTTCTTCTTCTTGTCTGATTGCTGTGGCTAGGCCTTCCAGTACTATGTTGAATAAGAGCAGTAAAGTGGACATCCCGAACTTGTTCCTGATCTTAAAGAAAACACTTTTAGTTTTACCTTGTTGAGTATGATATTAGCTGTGAGTTCGTCATATATGACCAGTATCTTCCCTCTATTCCCACATTGCTGCAAGTTTTTATTATAAATGGGTGCTGGATTTTTGTCAAATGCTTTTCTGCATGTATTGATATGATCATATGATTTTTATCTTTCATTTTGTTTATGTGGTGTATCATGGTAATTGACTTGCAGATAGTGTGCCAACCTTGCATCCCTAGAATAAATCCCAGTTGCTTGTAGTTATGATTTTATTGTATTGCTGAATTTGGTTTGCTTATATTTTATTGTGAAATTTTGCATGCATTTTTATCTGGGATATTGGCCTATAATTTTCTTTCTTTGTAGTATCTTTATCTGGATTTGGTATTAGAATAATTCTGGTGTCATAAAATGTGCTTGGGAGTCTTTCCTTCTCTTGAATTTTTAGGAATAGTTTGAGAAGGAGAGGCATTGACTCTTTTATGAATATTTGGTAGACTTCACCTCTGAGGCCATTTGGTCCAGGACTTTTGTTTACTGGGAGTTTTTTGTTATTTGTAATCACTCTGTTCAGATTTTTTGTACAAAACTAATTGCTTTCTTTTGCTTCTTTTAGGAGTCTTTCTTTGTCTTTAAACATTATTATTTCAATTATGATGCATTTTGGTGTGGGCCTATCTGAGTTCATCTTGTTTGGGATTCTCTGTGCATCCTGAACTCATATGTCTGTTTCCTTCACCAGATTAGGGAAATTTTTAGTCTTTATTTCTTCAGATAGATTTTCATTCTGTTGTTCTGTCTTCTCTTTCTGGTATACCTGTGATGCAGATGTTATTGTGACTGATGTTGTCCTAGAGGTTCTTTAAACTATCATTTCTAAAAAATTATTATTTTTTTCCGCTCTGATTGGGTGTCATCTTCTGCCTTGTCTTTTATTTTATATTGCTAATTTGATCCTCTACTTCATCTATCCTGCCATTATTTCTTTTAGTGTATTCTTTTTTTCAGATAGTCTATTCTTCATTTCTGACTAGTTTTTTTTTATGGTTCCTATGTTTTTTTTTTATACTTATTATTTCTTTAAGTTCTCACTGCATTCATCTACTTTTCCTCTAAGTTCATTGAGTATCCTTATAACCATTGTTTTGAACCTTATATCTGATAGATTGCTTGCCTCCATTTTATTTAGTTCCTTTTCTGGGTATTTATCCTCTTCTTTCCTTTGGACCATGCTTTGTCTCCCCATTTTGGCTACCTCTCTGTATTCATTTCTGTGTATTAGATCTGCTGTCTCAGAGTCTTGATACTGTGGCCTTATGTTATAGGTGTCCTGTGGGGCTCAGTGGCACAGTGACCCTGATCACCTAAGCTGGATGCTTCAAGAATATCCCTTGTGTGGGTTATGTGAGCCCTCTTGTTTGTAGTTGAGTCTGGATTGCTGTTGCCTGTCATGGTTGGGGTCAGTCCTCAGACTGGCTGACAATGAGCACTGACTCCAACCACAGTGTATGAGCTGCTGAGCAGAGCTGACTGCACAAAGCAAACTTCACCCCAGCAGGATCTGTTCTCCCCTTGGAAGTGTTGCTAGTGGAGCTAATTTGGTCAAGCTCTGATGTAATCATAAGCCTGCCATGGGCCATGTTAATTCTGGGGCCTCATGGAAGGGACTCCAACTTAGGTCAATATCAGGTACTACATGTGATCAGCACCAGGCTACCCATTTGGTGCTACAAAATGATCCACAGTTTGTTGGTTTCCTCTGCTGGTCCAGGGTACATAGAGAGGGGCTAAATAGTGGACCAAGGACAGCTCCCACCAAGTCTAGAGGCAGGGCAGCTAAAGGCACTCTGAGATTTGCCTCCACCCGCCAGTTGCTTGGCCACCCCCGGAGTCTGCCTGGACTCCCTTGAGAGCTTTTCAAGAAAGTCTGCCTAGTGCGCCCAGGTTGGCTGCAGCCTGCAGCCTCCTCTGCAGGGTATAAGTCTGCAGTAAGGGGCCACCAAGGGTTGAGAGGGTGTGACTAGTAGATCTTTTATGTGGAGGCAACTCTGGTCAGGTATGTGGGGGGGAAATTGGCCCTTGCCCAAGAGCCTCACAGTTTGGTCTCTCCCTGTGCCCATCTCCAACATCCTGAGTCTGCCCAAACCTCCTCAAAAGCTCTCCCAGAAAGTCTGCATTGCAGGCTCTGACTGGCCATAGCCAGCAGACTGCTGTTCAGGTCACAAGCTCTGCAGGGTAGGGCCACCAGGAGTGGGAGGGTAGGACTAGTGTAACTCCTGTGTGGGGATGATCTGGTTAGGTCCACAGAGAGGTGGGAGGGGGAATGGCCCCCAGCCCAGAGCCACACAGTTTAGTCTCTGCTGGTGCTTGTCTCTGACACCCCCTAAAACTGCCCAGTTCTCCTCAAAGCTTTCCAAGAAAGTCTGCATCATGGGCTCTGGCCACAGCAAACAGATTCTTCCACGGGGCTCAAACTCAGCCAGGTGGAGCACCAGGGAGTCGGGAAGATAGGGTTAGTGTATTCCCCTAGGATGGTGCCCTATGGATGGTAGTGCTCAACCCAGGGGAGATGATGTCTGTAGGAGGTGTGGGAGAGGGTCTTAACACAGTGACCTTGATGGTTGTCCCTCCAACCCTCTCCTCAGAAACACATAACCCAATCCTTCTCTGAGTGACTCCAGTCCTCTCTGAGCTGCCTTCTTTCTAATAGAGCCCAGGGTGAGTGGCTGAAAATAAGATTCTGTGCCTTGGCCCTTTAAGAGGGCACCTGGGTTCCTAGCAGACTGCTGTCTCATCCTGGTGTACAGAATCCACACTGATTTTCACATTCAGATGTGATGTGAGCTCCTCCTTCTGGCTCTGATGCTCTGAGCTGGGTAACCTGGTGTGGGGTTGAGATACCACATTCTTTGCGGGGGACCTTTGCAGCTGAGATATTAATTCAGATTCCCAACCTCCCCACATAGGTGCAGGGCAAGTCTGTTCCAGGTCTCCATCCTTCCTACTAGTCTCAGTGTGGCTTCTTCTGTAAATTCTTGGTTATAAGACTTCAGCTAGTCTTCAGTTGCTTTATTCAGGTTGGTTGTTCTATAATTTAGTTATCATTTTGGTTTGGTCCTAGGAGGTGATGAGTGTAACTTCCACCTACTCTGCCACTATCTTTGGAAGAATCTAGCTTTGTTCTTTCTCAGGATTTCTTTGGCTATGTGGAGTCTTTTGTAGTTCCTTACAAATTTTGGGATTGTTTTTTCTATTTCAGTGAAAAAATGCCACTGGAATTTGGATTGTGATTGCATGGACTCTGTAGATTGCTTTGGGTAGTATGGACATTTTGCACAATATTAATTCTTCCAATTCAAGAACAGAAGGTATCTTCTACTTATTTGTATCTTCTTTAATCTCTGGCATCAATATCTTACATTGAACAGGTCTTTCACCTACTTGGTTAAATTTATTCTTAAGTCTTATTGTTGTTTTTAATGGAATTATAAATGGAGTTGCTTTCTGGATTCCTCTTTTAGATAGTTTATTGTTAGCATATAGAAATATAACTGATTTCTGTATGTTGATTTTGTATCCTGCTACTTTACTGAATTCATTTATTAGTTCTAACAGTTTTTAGTGGACCCTTTAAAGTGTTTTTATTTATACGCTTATGTCATCTCTCATTAATAAGACCCATCTCATTTCATATGGTGCTGCTTCACAATGTTTATTGAGCATTTACTATGTGATGTGTACTAGGCACACTGAGGATAAAGTGTGAACAAAACAGCCACACAACTTGTAAACTGGCTCCCTACTTCAAAAAACTTATTCCACAGCTCCATCTTGCCTGGTTTCCTAAGCCAGTCCTGAGGCAAAATCCTCAGTTTCTTTATTTAGTGCAATTTTACATTAAGACAGCTTCCCAGATCTAGTAGCTAAGTGATAACTTTCCTGCTCCCAAATTGCATCACCATGATGCCCCATTGTTAGCAATCAGACCCCTGGACAGAGCTAACAATCAATTAGTTCACATTGGTGTAGGCATTCTGGTTGTCAAAGTATTGAGATACACCCAAATGCTGCTTTCAGTGTATAATGTAAAATACATGGGTTTTGAGGGATGGGGAAAATGGAGGTCTTAGTTGGAAGTTAATGGAAAATGATATTCCACATGGGTCTGAAGGAACCAAAACAAGCCCCAAAACTTAAAGAAAAAGAAATGTCTTTTGTTTGCAACTGATCATACACTGAACTAAGAAAGTTTCATGGTCACCTTCTAACCCCATCCCGCTGTAGGTGAGAATGGGAACTTCAGACACCGTGTTTGAGGAAGTACAGGGAAGGTGACACTAGCCAAACCCAAACAACTCCTCCTCCTCCAGCTTCCTCATGATCCAGCAACCAAAGGACTAATGCCAACATAGCAGGGGGCTTTAGGACCTTGTTCCAGCATTAGCTGATGGCCATTTTGATTCAATTCTCCTGGTAACACCCACCCCTAGATGCTCATAGCCTGAGAACCCAGAACTGGGAGGGTATGTGTGGTGGGATTAAGGCAGACTTCCACCTGCCATCTGATCTCTTCACACTGTGATTTCCTGTCTCCTGAAACAACTGGACATGAGCATGAAGAACAGACTTCAGGCCTCTTTGTCTTCAAGGTTAAGTGTAGCCATCACTGGTCAAAGTCGCCCTTATCTGGCCTTCAGGGTACTGGCTGGGATGGCTCAGCAAGAGGCCACCACAGGCTCTCTTGAGACCCAGTGGCCCCACCTGGCACTTCAGGTACTCTTGTGAAGAATGGCCCAGGGTGTAAGTGGGGCTGGTGACAGTTTGAGGCTAAAAGATGCCCAGGATATGGATTCAACTCCACTTAACAGAAGGATTTTGATAAACATCTTCCAATCATTCACCAGGGGGACACTAACCTCATTAATTCTATTAAGAAAAATGAAAACTAGCATCTACATATTTACTCTATGCCAGGCATCATTCTCATATTATCACTCACTGAAATAGAATACTAAGAATCATTGACCCATTTTACAGATTAGAAAAATGAGATATGGAAAAGTTATATAAAACTTGAGCAACAAAAGTGTAATTCTAATCTCAGCAACTGCCTGAGAGAGAGCCTCCCATAAGACCTGAAGAATTAGGTGTGGATTAATTAAACATGATAGTCAAAATGTTTTCATAGGCTACTGAAGTTACTTAAAAATTGACAGTTAAATGACCCAGAAAAATTTTAATGCAATTAAAATTTTAGTTTTGCAAAACTTAGACATTATACCATCATCAGAATAATGTTAATGGAAGAAAAAATATTTAATTTATTGAGACATAAGTCACCCATGGCTTTCACTTAATGGGGGAAATTGTTGGAATAATGGTTGGATATTGGATGAAAAATTTGCTTTTCCAATTCTAATTTGGCAACTTTATATATGTCACTTAAATATGTAGTTTATTAAAAATAGAGTTTACAGAATAAAAAAGGTGTTTTTGAAATTAATGATTTATATAGTAATGTGTGTAAATTGAGCCACTGTCATAATCTAGTATGCCTCATGTGGACTAGCCATCTTCCGTATTCTGTGACTGGCCCAGTCTGTGGGGGTAGTACATTTCTCCTAATGAGAAGTACTGAAGCACAGACTGTATGTAAACAGAGCACTTGGCAGTGATACTGCAGAAGTGATTTAATCTCTGATAAATACTGACTTTTCCATGTAGGACTGGCTACATCATTTGTAAGGCTCAGTGCAAAAGCAATATGTTTCTAAATCCATTTCAGGATGGTGACAGCACAGCCCATCTAGGCATGGAGCTTTGGGTAACTGCATGGGTGGCATATCCAGGAAGCTGGACCTGTTCCCATATTATAGAAATCTGGAACTTAGGGATACATTTCATAAAGAATTGCACTAGGAAATTGAAGAAAATGAGGAGAATTACAAGGGTGAAAATTTCTGAAAAACAGGATGTGAATGGAAGCATGCTGACATGAAACAGAAAGAAAAGCAATTGCAGCCAAAACAATTTCAAGAGAGAAATGCAGCAGAATTTGGAATCAATTTTCCAGGTGTTATCTGGATGTGGCGCGGTGAGCTGACCCAGAAATAACAGAACAGTACTAGCTGGTGCTCACAATTGATCATTTCCCTCCACCAGCAAAGACAGTCTTGTGATTACTTGCAGGCATAATACTGGGTTCTCACCTCTAAAGAAATTTAACAAACAGCCCCGGGAAAATTAATGCTGACTAGGAGGGAAACAAATGCACATGAACATAACAGCAAACACACCAGCTATCTACAAAAATCCGCTCACATATTCACTCTTGAATATAAAGGGGCAACCAAGAATCGTCAGATGGAGAAAGAATTACAGCAGGAAGAATGGGAAATAACTAGATAAACATACATAAAAAAGGATATTTGAGGGAACATAATTTAATAAACAGAGGTACTCCCACAAGATGTATACAAAGAGATGTCCGTCAAAACCCAGGAACCAAGTAAAATCCGATAACCACTTGGCTGGAAGGACAGAAAGACTCAATCTAAGATCGATAAGTTAGTGGGAACCTTGTCTTCAAGAATAATTCAGAAGATTTCAAGAAATGGAGAGGAATGTAAAACTGCAAGATCTTAGTAATATCGTAAAAACGGCTACAAGAAGAAAATCAGAATAGCTAGTTAAAAATGAAAATTGTATAGTGAAATCATCATTCACCAGAACACAAAATAAAACGTGAAACAATTTTGGGTGTAGTACTAGAAAAGAGAAATCATTTATTTCTCTTGGTATTTTCCTCTTCTTGTGAGACATAGGTCCGTGGCTGGGGAGCTGGGGACACACAGACCATCACGTAGTTCTTGTCTTTGACGAGCTCATAATATAGCGGGAGGCACAATTATAGATCTGTAACTAACGGTAGCAACTTTTAATAAGTGCAGTCACAACTATAGAAGCAGAACACCGAGAAAAGTTTACTTCCCGTTTCTGCAGGACCCAACCCCAGGCACACCACTCTCTCCACAAACGCTTCCTAAGGTGCCCAACTTCCGCCCACACCACTCTGCACTTCTACCTACAAACTGAGTCTGCGCCAACACTAGTGCGCACGCGCCAACCGCAATCCAATCGGAATCCCCTGGCCCGAATCCAGGCGGATGGACTACTCTAGGGTGGGGCGGGGTCTCGTTGCCAACAAGCCCCCCCCTTCCCGCCCCCGCCGGAAAAAAAATACGGACCCTTTCTCTTATAGGTGGAGCCTCGCACAAGGGCCTTATCTTGTAACTGTTCTCCTAATTTGGGAAGGGTAGGGCTAGAACGCGGGCTGGGCGTGGAGCTGAGCGTGGCACCGAGTGCGCCTGCGCGGAGCGCCGGGAGCGGGCGTGTACCTGGTTCTAGTTCCAGTTTAGCTTCGGCGGAGTGCATCTTTCACCCACGAAGTGCACCGTGCAGAAGCCTGCCGTTTCCACGCCCAAACTGTTAGGTGCTGCCCTCCGCAGTGAGTGTGTGTGGCATTGCACTGGACTTTGATGCCTCCGGGCGGCAGGAGGGGTGCTGGACCCTTCCCACTCCCCTGCCCCGCCCCGACCTTCCCCCTGCACCCGAACCCTGACCGTTGATGCTCGCTTTCCAGGGCCAGGGGAAAACCAAGAGTGCCAGACAGGGTTGCGTAATTTCTGTCCCCGCAGTTTCCTGCCTTCACCCACGTGCTGTATTGTTGTCGTTTTGTACAGATCATGTCCAAGTCTTTGAAAAAGTTGGTGGAAGAGAGTCGGGAGAAGAACCAGCCGGAAGTGGACATGAGTGACCGCGGCATATCCAACATGCTGGATGTCAATGGCCTGTGTGAGTTCTCGGGCAGGGCCTTCCCATTGGCGGAGCTGGAAGGGCTTCTAAGTTTTCCAAGGAACTGTCGGTCGTGGTGTGAGAGGTTGTAATGGTTTACATTCCACTTTGTGCTTGTAGACGTCACTTGTCAAGACCTTAACTCAGAAAGTTTGTAATCAGAACTTGTCTGTTTGGGCTGGAAAACGATCATGGGAGCCAGGGCAAGAATCACACAGACGCTTGCTCCTGTACCTCTGTACCTCAGTTGTTTATGCTGACTTATGGCATTCTGGTGGATTTTGTCCATACAGTGTAACTAATAGCCACTTTATTTTTTAATTGAAAATCATTTTGAATCATTCTTCTTTTCTTATAATATTGTCTTTGGTCCTTAAATAAATGTCACACAAATGGTATGTGATTAGTGTTCTTGTGCCTGGAGCACGTTAAACGTTTCTTGAGTCATTGTCGTTTTCTGGGTCTGTGTTCTCTTTAGTTCATGCTTTTGTTATATTCAACTTGGTAACTGATGTCTTCCTAAATTTCCCTCTTGACTCCATTTTTACAGCCCCTGTGGTTTAATCACTGTTACTTTCAGTGCTATTTTTTTCAGTAACACAGTTCTCTTAGTGTTTTTTTTGTCCTTTAAACTAGTTATCACAAACTCAAAGACCTGTGGGGGACAGGTGAGGATGGTTATGAACTTCTTAATAGTATCCCATCTGCTACTCAGATCCAAACAATTGTTACCACCTGGAGATGTTGGTTCAGTATTGCCCCCCCTTTTTTTTTTTTTAAAAGAAACCAGGTACCTAGATGAAATTTAATAGTGTTTAGAAGTTGGCCACTAATTTCAGTATTTGAAAAAACACTTTTTAAAGGTGGAACAAAATACTCTTTAGGCTGAGTGTGCCTTCAGTTTGGACCTTCTCCCTTAAACATTTGTAGTTCATTACCAACAGTAATGTCCTAGTTTCCTGGATGTGACATGCAAGGCCTTCCTGAATCTGACCACAAGCTGCCTTAGCTCCCATCCCTTCCATGCAGTTAGTGTCCCAGCTATTCTACCTCACTGCCCTTCCAAAACCAGGGCACGCACTTCAGGACTGTATGTCTTTATAAGTATTGTCTCCTCCCTCTCCACTCTTCTCCACCTGAAATATTTTTTCCTTTCGTCAAGAGTCAGCTCAGACATCACAGCCTGGGTAAAGCCTCTGTCTGTATCAAGTTGACATAGTAAGTAACCCTCTTTTCTGTGAAGTTGGACATCCCTTGCTTCATGACTGTTGGTACACAGGATTGTAATGTGTTTTTAATGTAGATGTCTCTCTTCCCTGGAGGGGCAAAGCTCTGCAGTATTCATATTTGTCTTCTCTATAATATTGCCTGGAACACAGTAGTGCTCAAAAATGTATGGTGGATGAAGGAAAGAAGGATAGATTACGCATGAGAGTTAATGAGATCCAGACCCGGATGTGACCCTGGAGAAGAAGGGGAGGGGTCCAGGAGACCATCTGAGATGATGGGTTGCTTGTTAGGCATGGAGAGAGCAAGAGTCGGATTGACTGTGACTCCATGGTTTGTTCCTGGGACAGGGGTTGGGGTTGGTGCCATTGATGCTTCTCCTGCCTCTGTAAAAGGAGATGAAAAGGTGATTTGCATTTGCTCACTCTTAGGAAGATACCTGCCATTAAGCTTACCTTTTGTACTAATTTGCATCTCGGCCTTGTGGTGTGAGTTGGCCTCTCTCAGTGGTGATGGCTTCCTGGTGGCAGCACCAGAACAGATGTCTCTGGTACTTGTAAATCTGGACGTGTGCCTCAACTGGCCCTGCCTGGCTCCGCTGTGATCCTGCTGCAACAGAGGGGAGATGGTGAGCGAGCGTCCAGGAGAAGGCCTGGCTTTGCTGTGCTCTTGGCCTGAGGCTGCCTGCTCCTTGGCACCGTTTTTCTCATGGGCTTGAAGGAAGAGGTAGTTTTCAGCAGAAGTACGTTATATTAATACTTCTCAGGTTAGAAGAGGATGTTTTCTGTAGTATG
Organism: Trachops cirrhosus; assembly: GCA_028533065.1. Taxonomy (NCBI): domain Eukaryota; kingdom Metazoa; phylum Chordata; class Mammalia; order Chiroptera; family Phyllostomidae; genus Trachops; species Trachops cirrhosus. The sequence continues at coordinate 58,048,884 of CM052538.1, forward strand.
GTATAGCTATTTTGGCTTAGTCATATTATCTCTTTGAGGCCTTGGCTTTTATTGAAGCAGAAAAGATAGTCACTTGCTTCCTGAAAAAGACGTTTCCGGTGTAGTATGAAGTGGTGAAAAGTAAGGTTATTCTTACATATTCCTAGAGAAATAGCTTGTGGGGAAATTCACTGGGAGTGAATTTGGCCTCTCTGGTATGTGTAGACTCAAGGAGTGGCTGTAACTCCCTGGCTGCTGGACTCCTGGAGTCTAGAGGATTCCAGAATGCCTTCAGAAGCTCGTTCCTCAGCTGGAATTCATATATCAGTAGTACACATAATGCTTACTATTTATATTTTAATATTTTACATGTTAAAATATTAAGCATTGTTATGTTAATTGTGGTTTATGAAGTCCCATATTCCTTATACCATTTTAACTGTCATCATTAGGTTTTGTGGATTAGTGTTAGGATTAAACATGGCGAATGGTTCATTTGCATGGACTGCGAATGATAATTGTGTCTCATACTTGCCCTTCATTGTCCTTGTTTTTCAGTTTCTCAAAAGATAAGCAAGAAGTAAGTTCTGAAGATAAGAGTGGAGGTTTTGTGTTTATTCTCATCATGTGACATGTCCATCTTTCTGCCTGGGAGAATTATATCTTATAAGCACAGCGCTTTCAGACAGTGAATTGCCTTAAAGAATGTTTTCAGGAGCTTAGGTACCAAAAGCTTTCTGATGGAGAAAACTTCCTAGGCCAGAGACAGCCCGCAGACAGGTTCCAGAGTTTTCTGCCAGATTCTAGATATGGTCACATCCTGCCCCAAGAAGGCAGCAGAGTGCAGTGCTTACGAGTGGGGCCTTGGAGTTGAACAGAGTGGCTTCAACGTCTCCATCTTCTACTTACTGCCATGAAACTTTAGAGGCTGCTTAACCTTTCTGAGCCTCAGTTTCCTCAGGTCCAATGGAGATCTCAGTACGCACCTGACAGGATTGTTTTAGTGCTACGTGTACCGATGTATTGGGTTGGCCAAAAATTTCGTTTGTTTTTTTTCTGTATGACTCTAAAGGTGCTTAGTTGTCTTTAACTTCATTTGAAACAGTTTTGTTAGATTGTATTGTAACAGGTGTCATATCAGTGTGCATTTAAAAAGAAACTTATTAAAATTGGTGAATTTTTGTGCAGCCATTTTAATATCGAAGATGGGAGAAAATATGTAACATTTTCTGTGTATCATGCTTTATTATTTCCGAAAAGGTAAAAATGCAACTGAAATGCAAAAAAAGATTTGTGCAGTTTGTGGAGAATGTGCTGTGACTGATCGAATGTGTCAAAAGTAGTTTGCGAAGTTTCTTGGTACTTACGACATTTTGGTCAAATAGTTCTTTGCGATAGGGCTGTGTTACGCATTGGAAGATGTTTAGCAGCTGACCTGGCCTCTACTCACTCTAGAAGCCAAAAGCGGGGGATAACCAACATGCTCAAAATGACCAAATCAATACAGTTATTGGTGAAAATGAAAAATGTGTCTTCTATGGAAAAAACTAAATGGACTTTTGGGCCAACCCAAAATGTCAACTGCTGAGCACTATGTGTGCTACTGAGTGTGTTCACGTGAAATGTTAACTGTTAGTGGGAATTTCCAGATGGAGCCTGACAAGCCTCAGATGCCACCAGTTCAACCACAGCCGCCTGAATCAGGGATGTCATGGTTAATTACACTGAGTGAGGCACGTGTCTTGCGCTGATGTTTTTATGGGGCTTGTTGGGACCTGAAGGGCTTGGTGCTTTTGTCTAGGAGTCTTACAGATTTAGATTGCTGTTATTTTTTTAATTATCCCTCAATTTTTAGTTTTTTCATTTTCTTCATTTTTTTCTATGTGATATTTAATCTGCAGACATGTTCTCCTTAAAGCTTCCAAGAGTAATGACACTAGTTTTGTTCTTTTTATTAAAAAAATTTTACTGCCGAAACTCTCTTTTACACAGCAGCTGTCTTCACCTGGATGATAAAGGTACTTTTCAAGGGTCTTGTAATCAGCTTCCAAGAGCCAAGAATCCCATCAGCAGCCTGGAAGACTTTTCTTATTTCTTTTATTTAAGTCTTTTGTGACGTTTTAATCTCTTCAAGTTTACTGCTTTCTGGGTGTTCAGGCCTTTATCAGTTTTTTTCAGGTTAGACTAACATCTCTTTCAGATCAATCTTAAAGAAAAATAGCCTGCTTCAGAGGAAGTGGTCTTTCTAAAGGACCCTACAAAATAAGCCTTGAAAGTACCTTAGGTTGTCATCTGGAAGGGCTGTTTCGGAAGCCGTGTTAAACCTGGAACTAGTCACCTGTGTTCGGAATTATCAGTTGCAGACATACCTTGTTTTACTGCATTTCATACATGTTGCATGTTTTACAAATTGAAGGCAGAGACCCTCCAGCAGCAAAAGATTGTGTCTCACTTTATTGTGATACTTTTAGTTCTCTAACTTGTCTGTATAGGGCCACCTTTGTGGGATTTTTCCTAATATTTTTTATTTTTTGCATTACCATTTAACCCCATATGGCCCCCCTAGCCCCTGCAGTCACCACACTGTTGTCCATGTCCGTGAGTCCTTTTTCCTTTTTCCTCAGCCCCTCCACCCTCTAACCTCCCCCCACCGTACTAGCTGTCATCCTGCTCTCTATGAGTCTGTCTCTATTTTGCTTGTTAGTTCAGTTTGTTCGTCATGGGACATTTATGTAATGTAATAGTACTCAACCATAAGAAAGAAGAAAATTCTACCCTTTGCAGCAGCATGGATGGGCCTGGAAAACCTTATGCTGAGTGAAATAAGCCAGTCAGAGAAAGACAAACACCATATGATTTCACTCATATGTGGAACTACCTTCGTGTTTTGAAACCTGTGGTATCTTGGCCTGGGAAGCCCTTTTCTCTCGCTAGCTAACCACCCCCTCTCTTGCCACTTAAAGCTAATTAAAGAAGAAATGACTTATCCATCCATGTGACTCCATTCTTGTGTCACCTCCTCCGAGGAGGTCCCCTAACATCCCATCCAGCCTGGTTTAAGTGCCTCTTGGGCTGGTGTGCTTGCTTCTCTTTTCTGTGTACTTGGCATCGTGCTTGGGAAAGTTGATTGAAGAAGGATGCTGTTGCCTTAGTTAGGAGTTCAGGTGAGCTAGGGTGGAAAGCATAGCACAGGTGAGGGAACGTAGCCTCTGTCCCCC
>CM052538.1:58052580-58080101 GCA_028533065.1 Trachops cirrhosus
CCGCCACAGGCTTCTCCCTCACTTTCCATCCAGAGAGAGAACAGTTTACAACCATCAGGGACATGATAGAACTGTTCAGTCTTCAGTTTTAGATTTTAGGGCAGAGTAATATTTGAAAATGTTTCATCCAGGTAGGAAATAAAAATAAAGAAAAACTGTGACTCCTTTGGTGTAACTGAACTAATAATGAATGGCCTTTTATAATTTTTCAGTCACTTGACATTTCATTTGACAGTGCTAGTCATCTGTGGCCTCTTTTTTGTTACTAGTTCTAACCTCGGGCAGGTCACTTAACCTCTCTGCGCTTCAGATTTCTCATCTGTACAATGGAAATAGTAAGAGCAGCTACCTCATAGAATTGTTCTGAGTCATCGTTTATACAGTGCCCGGTGTATCACCTGCACGTCTCAGTTCATTCATTCGGGCTGCTGTGACAGGATACTGCAGGCTGGGTGGCTCATGGTTCTGGAGCCTGGAAGTGTAAGATCAAGGCATGGTGTGGTGTCTGGTAAGATCCAGTGTCTGGTGTGGATCTACTTCCTGTTTCAGAGATAGCCATCTCCTCATTGTGTCCTCACATGGTAAAAGGGACAAGGGGTGTCTTTGGAGTCTTTTATTAGGGTACCAATCTCTAATTCAGGAAGGCTCCACCCTCATGACCTCACCAGCTCCCCAAGGTCCCACTTCCTAACACCATCACAAAATGGGGGTTAAGTTTCAGTGCAAGAATTTTAGGGGGATACACAAACATTCAGTCTATCACATGGCCCATATTAGTCTTAATATTCACTATTACATTTTCAACTCTGTTTTGTCTGTGATTGTATAGAGTTTGCAGTTTTTGGAATTCTTGGTCGTGGCACTTCTCCCGTGGTGTTCACCTGCTTGTCTCACTGTTTAATCCCATCCGGGCACCCAGTGCTTGTTCCTCACAGATGGAGGCTTCCCTAGGGGAAGTTAGATGGGCATGTCACTGGGCGGGGCTGGGAGGAAAAACTGGCCTCACACACACGGCCACTCTTTAGAGCTGTGGCCAGTGCAGGAGGTGGCTGGGGGACAGCAGCTTGTTTCACAGGATTTTAGCTGTAGTGTTTGTGTCTCTTGGGAATGACAGACATCAAGCATAAAAACTGTTGGCAATTTTTCAGCTACTAAGATACCATGTGTCATCCAATAGCTATTCAGTGCATGTTTTTTGTTTTTGTGATGGGCACTATCTAAGTTGAGTCTTTGGGAGTTTCCTCCCTGTTGAATCTTTAAATTATCTAGTGATAAATTAATATTAGCTATATTAAGAAAGCTGTAAACTATTTAATAGATCAGAAATAGTTAGATTTTTATCAAAAGAAACCATAACACCTGTTGCTTTGCCGTTATAGCCAGCTTTTAATTGTGATACTCAGTTCTGGAGTTGATGTGGATAATAATGGGAAGCCAGATCCTGGATCCTTCATGAATCTACATGATCTTGATTTAAAGAATTCCAATCTAGATACATGAGATCTACTGTTACAAAGCAAAAACTAGAATTGATTCCTTTATATCACATAAAGGCCCGTTGCTCCATTGAGTAGCAAGTTTGTGCAGGTTGATTTACTTTTTTATTTTTCAGGGGCATAAAAATGTGGCTTTCCAGTTTTCTCTGCCATTTATTGAAGAGGCTTTTCTTTTCTCTTCTTTAAAATTTAAAAAAAATTTTATTGTATTTTTTCCATTACCTTTTCTCTCCTTACACCCCTTACCCCGCCCACTGCCATCCCCACACTCTCATCCATGTCCATGGGTCCTTTTTCCTCGATCCTTCCACCCTCTGACCTCTCCCCAGAGCTGGCATCCTGCTCTCCATCTATGAGTCTGTCTGTGTTTTGCTTGTTCAGTTTGTTCATTAGATTCCACATAAGAGTGAAGTCATGGTATTTGCCTTTCTCAGACTGGCTTATTTCACTTAGCATAATGTTCTCCAGGTCCACCCATGCTGTCACAAAGGGTAAAATTTTCTTTTTTTCTATGGCTGAGTAGTATTCCATTGTATAAATGTCTCCTAGTTGTTTTATCCACTCATCTATTGATGGACACTTGGACTGCTTCCATAGCTGGGCTATTGTAAATAACACTGCAATGAACATAGGGGCGCTTACGTTCTTTCGAATTAGTGTTTTGGTTTCTTTGGATAAATTCCCAGAAGTGGAATTGCTGGGTCATAAGGCAGTTCCAGTTTTGAATTTTTTTGAGATATCCCCACACAGCTTTCCCCAGTGGCTGCACCAGTCTGCGTCCCCACCAACAGTGCAGAAGGGTTCATCCCCCTGTCTCCACTGCTCACCAGCACCCATTGTTTGTTGATTTGCTGATGGTGATAGCCATTCTGACAGGTGTGAGGTGTTTGGAAAATTGGATGGAACATGCAAAAAAATGAAACTAGACCACTTTCTTACGTCATACACAGGAATAAATTCAAAATGGATTAAAGACTTAAATGTTAGACCCGAAACCATACAAATCCTAGAAGAAAACAGGCAGTAAAATCTCAGACATTGTTCATAGCAGTATTTTTTCTGATATGTCACCTCAGGCAAGGGAAATAAAAGAAGTAATAAACAAATGGGACTACATCAAAATAAAAAGTTTTTGCACAGCAAAGGAAACCATCAACAGAAAGACAACCCACTGAATGGGAGAGCGTTTGCTGATATCTCTGATAAGGGGCTAACATCCAAAATGTATAAAGAATATATAAAACTCCACCCCACAAAAAAAAAAAAAAGAAATCCAATTAAAAAAATGGGCAAAGGACCTGAATAGACACTTCTTCAAAGAGGACATAGAGACGGCTAATATACATATAAAAAGATGCTCAGTGTCCCTAATGATCAGAGAAGAAGCTTTCTTTTCCCCATTGTTTGTTTCTGGATCCTTTGTCAAAAATTATCTCCCCATGTACGTGTGGTTTTATATCTGGGCTCTCAGTTTTGTTCCATTGATATGTTTTTTGATCCATTGATCTCTGCTTTTCTGCCAACACCATGCTGTTTTGATTATTGTATCTCTGTGGTATAATGCCTTGAGAATATCATGCTAGGTGAAATAAGTCAGTCAGAAAAAGCTAAGAACCATATGACTTCACTCCCATGTGAGATATAAAACAAACTCATGGACACAGACAGCATTGTGCTAGTTGAAAGAGGGAAAGGGGTAGAGGGTAGGGGTGGAGGGGGCACCTAATATACGATGTTGGGAGATGGTTTGACTTGAGGTGGTGGGCACACAGTGCCATGTACAGATCTAGTATCATAGAAATGTACACTGGAAACCTACTGGTATATGATCTTGGAAATCAGTGTCACCTCAGTAAATTAAATAAATAATAGGAAAAAAGTGTGGTCTTGGAACAGGCCATGTAGATCAAGTGCCTGACCAGCAGGGATCAGTGTTGAGCCTCTCCGGTTTCCTTAGGTGTCCTCAGCCCACACTTACCATCATTCACTCCTGCCGGGGCAGTTGCTTCCTCTTGCTGGTCATGACTCTTTTCTTCTAGTAAAGAGATATATTATCTCTTATGGTACTTTACCTAAGAAGCTCACAGTCTCTCTAATCCAAAGCATCTTTAATACCAGGGTATTTCATAACTGCAGTGTGGGCCGGAAGCCTCTGCTGCAGGTCCTGGGGCTTCTGAATAGAGAGGTGCTGATTAGTTAATGAGTTTCACAATGAAAGAATGGAATTTGCTGTTTCCCCTTTGGGCATATTTCATCAATGTTTGTTGTTTAACAGCTTGAAAGAGTATTTTGTATTTGAGATGCTGGTAAAGCCAAAAAGACAAGTGATAGTATAATAATTATTAGTTTGCTAAGCTGCCATGCACAATACCACAGACTTAGGGACTTAAACTACTGACATTTGTTTCCCACAGTTTGAAAGGCTGAAAGTCCAAGATCAAGATGCAGGCAGGGCAGGTTTGTCCTGAGGCCTCTCCCCTTGGCTTGCAGATGGTGCCTTCTCGATGTGTCCTCATATGGTTTTCCCTCTGTGCATGTATGTCCCAGGTGTCTCTCTGTCCACTTTCCTTGTCTTATAAGGGTTCCAGGGAATTTGGATTATGGCTCATGTTAATGGCTCCATTTTAATTTGATCACTTGTTTAATGGTCCTGCCTCCAAATACAGTGACATTCTGAGATACCAGGGGTTAGGGCTTCAATATGGGAATCTTAAGAGCCACATTTCAGCCCATCATATCTAATTAGAGGTTCTGAGTTCTGAGTGGTTCACGCTTGAGTGCTTACACTAGGGTAGGTGTTTCTCACGCTTAAACCATCACCCTTTGGTGCAGCATTTTATGGATGAGGAAGCAAAAGTTTATCTAGAGTACGTAAATCCCGGCATCACACAGAGGTGAAATCAGAGGTCACCCTTAAGTGTATCTGACACCTTCGTTCTCTAATAACTGTGCTGTGTTGAGTCCCACCCTGGAAGCTGTAACGGGGGCCTGGCTCAGATGTTGAGGAGTGGGAATTCCGGGCCTGCCTGGGCCAGCAGCCCTTACCTCAAGACATTTACTTTCAGAATTCTTGAAAACACTGGGCCAATAAAATGCATCATTCGGACAGCCTGCAGCCTGGAAATTTAGGTTTATCATATTGTTGCGGAGCTCTAACTGTGGAGGAAAGCACTGGAAGCAACTCATTATCTATCTGGTCAATATTAACTGTGTACCCTCCCCTTTTCCTTATGGTTTTCTGAAAGATTGTTAATCTTAACTGAATTGAACAATCAGATATGAGATGTCTTTACGCTCTATATTAATTCATTTTTTCTATTTTCAAACTTAGAACGTTAGCTCCAAACACTTTATAAAGTGTAGTGCTGGAGACGATTGTGTCTGAGAAGTATTGGGCCATATGTCATACCAGAGTAAACCTGAATCACATGAAACAGTACCGTTAGTTTTAATTCACTTGTACTTCATAAAGAGCCTTCTCATTTAATATATTTTTCTGCATATCTGTTAATTATTGCTTTGGACTCAATACTGTATTTTGTTGTATATAATGCACACTTTTTTGTCCAATGTTTTGAGGGAAAAATAAGGATGCACATTATACATGGGTACAATGATTACATACCATGGGTATAATAATGGGCACAATAATCCTGTGTATAATGTGCACAAAAACATGTGTGCATGTTGTCATGGGAGTGTGTTATACATGGAAAAATATGGCAGGTCACAATTTTAAGGGTCAACAGGGCCAAATGAAAGACATCTATCAGACCACATAGTTAACTGGAAGGGGTCTTAGCCTCTTGGATTTTTTAAGGCACAGTGCAGACCGGAGATTCGTAACATGGTATGCAACCTCAGCATACAAGAGATTATCTTGCAAATGTTCCTGTGCAAGTTGGGTTTTTAGAGCTATAAATATTTAAGTCTTCAGGCTGTGTGAAAGATACCTATTTAACCTATTATATGTTTGTATTCTACAACGTGCGCATTGTTTATTAGAAGGACAAACAAATAATATAGTTAAAATGCCTTATACACATGGAGTGCAGTAATGCACACACATGCGCAAACACACATGCTTGCCGTTTGCCTGATACTGTACTAAGTTCCCCTTATGGATTATTTCTTTCACACCTCACAGTTTCATTATGATTATCATCCCCCTCACCCCATCGTCCAGCTGTTACCTGAGGAAACAGATTTCTAGAGCTTACGTAACTTGCTCCAAGCCACACAGCTAATAAGCAGTAGAGCCAGGATTGGGACCCATGCAGTCAGACTTCAGAAGCTGTGTGCTTAGCTTGTGCTACCCTGCCTTATTTATGGCACAGACGTTTTTGACAGGCTGATGCACATACAGAGGTAAAACAGCTAATTCAGCAAGTGTGCCCTGAGTGCCTACTGGCAAACCGGGCCCATTCTAGAAGACGTGGCACCTGCCTGTGTGGGCTGATGACCCTGTATGGACTTAGGAATGTGTTCATGGATGTCCACAGAGGTGCACCCGCCTGTGCTCCTGCTGAGGACATGGGAACCCTCTTTTCAAAACACATTTTTTTAAAAAAAAATCTACTTCAAAAAAACTTTGAGGTATTTTTATGGGTAAGTGTATATGTGACAGTACAGCTTGATGTAGTTTCAGACCAAGAATCAGAACATGATCAGCACCCAGGGCCCTGCACCGCCCACTCACTGTCCTCAGTGATTGTCCCCATTCCGAAACTGTAGGTTAGTTTTGCTGGTATTTATGTATCATTAAAACATAGGATTGTGCAATGTGCACTCTCGAGTGTCTGATTCTCTTTTTCAGCAGCGTGTTCATGAGATCCATTCACGCTGTGAAGTTGGTTGTAGATCCAATGAGTGACTCCAGCAGGTTTTCATTCATCTGCTGTTGATGGACCTGTGGGTCGTTTCTAGGCTTGGGCTGCTATGGATAGTGCTGCTGTGAACTCAAGAATACGCGTCTTTTTGGTGAACACATAGATTCTTTGCTGTTGGTTGTAGACCTAGGAGGAGACTTGTTGGGTTGTGGAGTACTGTCTTGCATACTTTTTTAAATGGAAGGGAAGAATCACCAAAAGGGGGCACTATTTGAAACTCACAGTAGTCCCAGTCCCCCTTTATCTGTGGTTTCGTTTGCTGTGGTTTCAGTTACCTTGGTCCAAAAACATTAAATGAAAAATTCCAGAAATAAACAGTTCGTAAGCTTTAAATGGTCTGCGGTTCTGAGTCTTGTGAAGAAATCTCCTTCCATCTCCCTCCACCGTACCCTGGACCTGGGTCATCTCTTTGTCTCCGGGTCCTCCCGGTTTGGAGACACTTGTCTCCATGCTGTACGTGCTCCCTGCCCGTTGGTCAGCGAGTAGCCGTTGTTACCCTGTCTGCTGTTGCAGTGTCGCAGTGCTTGTGTTCTAGTAATCGTTAATTAATAATGCCCCAAAGTGCAAGAGTAGTGATGCTGGCAACGTAGATATACGGGTTCCAGGGAGAAGCCCTGAAGTGCTTCCTGTAAGTGAAAAGGTGAGAGTCCAGGTGACAAGATATTTTGAAGAGAGAAAGAGATATACACACACTCATTCATGTAACTTTTATTACAGTATATTGTTATAATTTTTACTTAGCAAAATTATAGTATAATTTTTACTAAGTAAAACTGTAAGTTTTACTGTTGTAGTTGTTCATCTCTTTTGTACCTAATTTATAAATTAAACTGTATCATAGGTATGTATGTGTAGGAAAAATCGTAGTATGTCCAAGGTTCAGTACTCTCCATGGTTCCAGGCATCCCCTGGGGTTTTGGAATGCACCCTCAGCGGGAAAGGGGGCAGCTGTGATAAGGGAGGCAGTAAAAGGCATGGCACATTCTAGAATGTAAGTGCTGTAAAGGAGGTAAGCTGATTGAAACTCCCATTAAAGGGCAAATGTTTGGAAGTTTTTTCAGGGTTAGTAAAATCTTCAAGGTCCAGAGTTAGTTTTATTCTATATCTACCTACCTACCTCTCTCCCTTTCCCCTCCTCCTTGCCTTCCTTCTTCTTTGGGTTGTCTGTATTGACTAATTTTTCTTGCATAAACTATTTTATTTGCATAACATAAAATAGGTGTAGTTTTAGAAATCAGTTGTAGAACCCTAGAAATCAAAAAGTTAAACTCCTCGTTTACAGGTAAAGGAACTCTGTGACCCTGAGAAGTGAAGTTATTTGTCAGGTTCCACAGATACCAGAAACAGAACTGAGGCTGCAGCCAAGGTTTCCAGATTCTAGATCTTCAGCTGCTTCTTTCCAAAATGGGAAAAAAATGTTCATACCTGGGTGGAGTGTTCTTTTCAAGATGGTGGAAATTTCTGTCATAACAAAACAAGTATAAACCTGAATGGGAAAATTTCCTATTTTGAATGAAATATGACAGTTACATAAAGTGACTCAAAGCAAAGCCTTAGGCCCAGATTGTAGTCACATGACCCTGATAAAAATTACTGGATTCTCTAGAGCACAAATACCTCATTTTGAAGATGAAAGTCTGAATTCAATTATCGATTCTATGAAACAAATTTTAAAAAAGAGATAAGAACTAATATTTATGTGATGCCTGCTACATCAATACACTATGCTGGGCAGTTTATAGCCACTCATTAGAATCAAAAACATTAAAATAAAGTAAGGTAATAACATTACTAGGTAATGTTCACCAAATTCTTAAAACGTGGCTGGCACAGTTTCAAAACTTTGTTGCCTCATCTCCTCCTCATAATAACCCCATATGATAGTACTGTTTTTAACTCTCTGTCTTGCAATTTTAAATGAGAAAAATGGGGCACAGAGATGGAGTAACTTGCCTGTGGTTTCGAGGCTAGTGAGCAGAGAATTCTCTGAAAGCTCTTTTCAGACAAGAAACTGATTCATGCTGACCCTGTTTTTTATTGGCCAAACAAGTACAGCAAACAAATATCCACAAATGGCCCCACTGTATGGCATTTAAGGTATTGGGAGGATATAAGGGGTATTAGTCTATAAGTTCATTTTTCTCCCCAAATGACGTGAGCACTATCAAATGGTATGCTTTCCTTTTCAGACAATACAGTGCATTCTTGGCTCCCATGTAGCTCTGGAGATGAATGAGGCAGCTGGTGGGCACCGGCACTTTTTTCTTCTCGGGGTCTGCTGTTAGGTATTTCTCTCTGATCCTCATTTCTCTCCTTGAGCAGCCTCCACCTCTGCCTCCCTCCATACCTCTTACCTCAACCTAGAGCCTGTGTTTCTCTGGAAAGGCACGCCCCCTTCAGAAGCAGGGAGAGTGGAATCTGGATCTGCTGCCTGCACAAGAGGTGCTTCTTGGAGCTCAGAGAGCTGGAAGTCCCTCAGCAGCCACCAACTCCAGCATTCGAGAACCTCTGTGCCTCCTGTCTTCACCCGCACCCATGAGTTGGTCTCATGGGCAGTTCATCATTGTTACCCTTGGCTTCGAGTTTCTCTCCCATGTCATTCCTTATCCTGACCTCCAGGTGCTGCCTTCTTCAGTCTCAGATAACTAGTCGGATGGACTGATACTCCTCAGCTGCCCCCAGCTCAGAACTGGGGTGGTTTCTTTCTGACCAGCTGTAGGGTCTCTGTAGATTTCCTCCTGGCCTGATGTCTCTCCCCACAATTCTACTCCAGCCGCTTCCCCAGATCTAGCAAATGGACGTAACCTAGATGGCACCCACAGACCCTCACCTCCACGGCATCCCCCAAAGACCGTTAGACTCTTTACCCCCAACCCCCTGCCCCACAGAGCTGCCCCAGTGAGATCTTCAAAATGGCCTGTGTGTCGGCTGAGCACATGCAGAATTTTCTAACTATTGATCATAACTGTCATTTTTGAGTGTCGACTCTGTACCAGATACTACTGACATTATCCTGTATTTGAGGAGCAGCATATTTTTTTCCATTTTACCAGTGGAGAAAATCATTATGTGTTAAGAACATTAATTCTTTGCCTCTCATACGCAGTAGTCCCCACTTCCCTGCAGAAGTTGCATTCCAAGACCCAGTGGATGCCTGAAACACGGATAGTGCCGAACCCTTTATATATGTTTTTTCCTTTACATGCATAGCTGTGATAAAGTTCAATGATTGGCACAGTAAGAAATTAATAACAATAGCTAATAACAGCAATCATAACAATAACTGCAATAAAAGCTATGTGAGTGTGATCTCAAAAATATTTTACTGTACTCACTTTTTCACTTAGGGAAAGGACTTTAGGGCTTCTTTTTGGCATATCTGAATTGCAGCTATCACTACCTGTGGCCATGGTCAAGTAGAATAGGGTTACTTGGAGACAGCACTGCAACACTGTGACACTCGTCAGATAACGGAGACAGCCACTGAGTGACTAAAACACAGGAGCGTCCACAGCATGGAGACGCTGGACAGAGGGGTGACTAACGTCCCAGGCGGGACCGAGTGGGACTCACAAGATTTTGTGTGACTCAGAATGGTGGGCAGTTTTAAAACTTATGAACTGTTTATTTCTGGAATGTTCCATTTAATATTTCAGACGGCATTTGCTTGCGAGTAACTGAAACTGCAAAGCCAAACCTCAGGTAAGGGGGCACCTGTATTACAGAGTAAGGTTGTTGAGGGCAGCACCTGTGCTTCCCTCATGTTCTATCCCTCTTATACCAGGCAAGTAGTCTTGCAAAATGGTCATAGTTTATGGAGTATATGATAATTTTTCTCTACTTAAACTTCATGAGCAGTTAAAGACTGCGTATCTCAGGTAGCTTACTATGTTTTTTGCTTTAATTTTCCGAGGCAGCTTCAGAGATGCAATTTGTCTTCACATAAAATGTGTTTGGTTGGGAATAACATGGGCTCTACGTTGTTAATAACAGTACCCTGGGCCTACTGTCTTTTAACTTAATGTCCCAAATGATGCAGAGCCCCCCATCAATGACCTCCCATCAATGACAAGATCATGGGAGGGCCTCACATGTGAATTCTCTGCTTATTTACATATAGAAAGAAGTATCACTATGCCCCCCCATGGCTGCATATGATAAATTGCTTTCTGTTGAGTGAAAGAGCAATTAATTATGGTTGATAGACCCTTTATCTATAAATAGAATTCAGTCAAATAATCAATTTTGAAAACTTGCTCCTAAAGAGTTTCCAACTCGCCAAAATAATTAGTTGTAAAGTAAAGGAAGGCTTTCATACCACGGTGATTTTCTCTTTGAAGTTTTAAATTATGAACAGAATTCGAAAGAAATGTTTTTCTGATTCTGAGCGTGTTGATGAATATGATATTTGTATTATATCTTGGTACCAAACATTTTATTGTCTGTCTTCACTTTAATTTATTGTCAGAAGCTGCATATTTCAAAAGATCCGAATCTATATCCTACTACCAAGGGTGAAATAACTTCAGCCATGTGACATGGGCAGGCATTTTAATCATGCAACGTGAAGATGCGAAACCCAAATTGGTCAGCATTGCTTCCTGACGCTGATACCTGGACAGCTCCCACATCCCCACACAGTCCCTGAATCGAGGTTATTTAGGGCTGTTGCTGTGTCCAACCTACTGGGGAGCCAGAATGGAAAAGCCATTTGAACCATCCTTCATTTCAAGTTCAAATTAATTCTTTTTGCTCTACAACTTTGGGAGGAAATGTATTAACATATGGTACTATTTGCAGTGTAATTCCTGGGATAGCACAGAATTTGAATGGTGTCCCCTGGAGTTGTCAAACAAGGTGGCTGTCTTTGAATGTCCCAGGGGGCTATGGTGACTCTTGGAACATAGCCCTGTTTGGTATCACAAGAGCTATCAAGAAGGGGTAAACCATTTGCCTTCTGATGATAGCAGTGTTTTTGTGATTGCTTCAGTGCACAATGCAGCCTGTGGAGTGACCTGGTGGTTGGGGTCCAGTTCTTGTGAACGATGTTTCGGAACCTTTCATTTGCAACCCAAAGGCGGCCAGTTTCGACCTGTGACAAGATTGCAGGAACTTTCAAGCCTCATACCGCTTTGTGTGTTTCCAAGTCTCATTCCCCTAGCGTCATCTGCGCCGTGTTTTTTCCTCTGGAAGTAAATGTCATGCTGTAGAGCCAGAACTTTCTACCCCCTCTAAAGTGCTACCAGAGGAATAATTTGCTTTCTAATTTGCCAAAATGGAACTGCAGAGACAATTTCCAGCATGCCACATCTTTGTGATATGTTGGGCTATTTTGAAAGCAAGTCTGTAATTTCATCTTAGGGCGCTGTGGATTTGTCATGCTTATTTTTCTCTTCTGATGCTGCCTACTTTATGCTGAAGAAGGAGGAAAAAACCAACATATTTAGAATAATAATATCTTGCTCCATGTGTTATCCAGAAAAGATGATTTCTCTTCTAGAAGTGTTTAGTTACTCCTTTGATTTTTCTGATTTTATTTCATTAAAACATTAGCTGCCCCTCCAGTCCTGTACCTTCCCTGTTTTCCATCTCTTTGCTCAGATACGGAAGCTGCGGCTGCTTCATAATCTCCAATTTCCCTGTGTTTTCCAAGTGTAGCTTCAGTACCTGGTGTACCTCTGCCCTGCAGCATTTTTGGGTGTGTCATCCATCCCACAAGCAGTAACATTCCCTCCTGAGCTGCCATTACCCTTGCTGATACGTTCTCTTTTGTCCGTGATCCTCTTATACCTTGCATTTTAGGGTTTTGGTGCATGTTCTGTGTTCCCTAAAATGAGTGAGTATGCACTTTGTTACCCAAACCAGGGTAGTTTTGAGAGGAGCAGCAGACACAACCCAGGGCAGCCCCAGGCTAACCAGGGTGTATGGTCCACATTACTTCTCTAAGGGTCTCCAAGGCAGAGACTTGACCCTCTCAGTGTGCTCCATGAATACCCAGCCAGTGAATCCTCAGTTGTCTTTCTTGTGAAATTTGTTAACAAACCAGGTCCTCTTTGAGCACTTTCCTGCCGATTTCCTTTTTGTCTGGATAGCAGATGATCACCAATCCTATACACAGTGCCAGCATCCTCACCCCGCCACCCCTTTTCTCACAGCCACCTCCCTCCCAGTGATTCTGTTCCTCTCGTTCGTTTTGGCCTGATACAGTGTTCACTGAAACCCCACGTTAAAGGCTAGAGACAGAGAGGCAGCCACGGCAGGGTAAGGCAACACTCAGCTGTGTGTCTGCGTGCCTCTTAGTCATTTAGTTGGCTTTGGAAATACACTCAGCTTTGAAAATGGCTGGGCGAAGACTAGTTTAATATTGTGCTAGGAATTTTAATAACAGTCCTCACTGTTCTGGCGGTGCTCATTCTAGACAGTTTATGGCCAGCAGGACCACAAGTGTTGTTTACACAGCGGAGCGTCTCCCAGTGCGTGACTCAGGTTAGCGCAGGCCACTGGGGGCAGCCGCTTCCATTTTCCCAACGTGATTGACTAGAGCGGCTTTCGTACTTTAAAATAATTTATCCTATTTTGGTGTACCTTTTTTCCCCTTCCTTTTTCTTTTTTGAAGAATTTTTCTGCGTTTATTTGAGCCAAGCTGACAATTGCCGGCAAGCAAGCGAGGTCTCACCGGATTGAGAAAGTGCTCCTCCCCTCTTTTTTAAAGGTGCAGCTGCTGTGAATCGCCTTCGCCAAGTGGGAGGGCGTGGCGGCTCTCTGGACAGCCTGTCGCTGCTCGGCCCTGTGGTTGCCAGCGCCATGCTTTGCGATTGCTTCTGTGATTTTGATTCTCCGCAGCCGCACTTCCCTCCCTGTAGACCAAGCCCAGAGTCCTTTGTTGCCCTAAGTATTTCCTCCAAGATTTTTTTATTAACTTTCTTTTCTCCTCTAATTTTTCTCCCTTTTATGTATTTTAGAATGTAGCCCTGTAACAAGAGTGAAAAAGATAAAAATACATTCTAGTGATGTGATCAGCTGAAGCCACACTGAATTTCTGTTCTCTATTAAAGAAGGAAGAAACTTACAAGTTTTAATTCTTTCTTTCTTGCTAAATGCTTGTTGAAATGACACAGTGAAATGATTGGAAAGAACCAGCTTTCCCTAATTAAATCTTTCATTGGGAGTGTTACCTAAGAGAAGAGCAAAATTTCTTTCTTTTTAATTAGTAAGTTGTGGTATTTTAGGAAAAATTAAGGCAGGAGTGTAGGACTATCAATGTTCTTTTGTAATCCCAACTGATTTCTGTGACACTTAAGTGGAGTAGTCTGCTAGTGTATGAGGTTGCTAGTTGTCTGCTAGTTGTAGTTTGCTCCACCTTTCTCGGTAATAAAACCCCTAATCTTAGCTGGCACATGGTCACTTAGAATGCAGACTGCATTTCCCTACCTCCCTTCCAGCTAGGTATGACTGTATTACAAAATTTTGATTAATTGCTTTTAAGTGGAGGTGTCCTGTACAACTTCTTGGAAGTTTCCTGATGAGGGAAGGTTTTTTTTTTTGTTTTCTTTCTGTCTTCTGAAGGGACTGCAGACGTGATGGCGGAGCTCAGGCAGCCATTAGGGATTCATGCATTGGAGGTGGTTGAGCAAGGAGATACCAGGAACCCCTGGATTGCCTCTTTGTAAATGAGAAAACTCCTGTTTTGTGTAACCGTTATTATTTGTGGTTTGTTCTCACATGAAACTGGTCATAATCTGAACTATGAATCTATTTCATCTTATTAGGTAGGAGGGTAGCTCTTTGAGTTTTTTTTTATCAGACTACATAACAGAGATAAGGGAACGCTTTATTTGATGGACAAGAAAATTCTAACTGATAAGTAAAAATGTATGAGCTGTTCTGCAGTGTCTAAAATCTTAAATGTCATGTGAGAAGACACCATTTTGACTCTTAAAAACCACAAAAATGCTCTTCTCCTACTTTTCCTTTTTCTTCCCCCTTCTGTAGTTGTTTAGTCCTAAACCTAGTACATGGGGCAGAAAAAGAGAGGTGTGACTTAGAGCAGGGGTGGGAACCTGAGTGGGGTGAGGAGAGCGTCTTTGTAGGGTGATGAGCCTGGCCGGGAAGGTCTGAAGCCAGGTGGGCGAGGAGGGTGTGTCTGAGCAGAGTAGGTGTCCAGGTGGGAGGAAGGGGTGGAGGGGAGATCAGTTACCGCACTGGGTAGTTGAAAGGGCTCAGAAGAATCCACAGAGTCTACTCATACATGGTTTAGCAGGAATAAGAAAACACAGGTGAGCCTCAGGGGCCTGAGCGGCTCAGTGGTGATTCCTTAGGGTGGATTCTTAGCTGTTCAGAACATATTTTGTCTCTAGATATGAACCATTAAGACATATTAAGGAATCAAGGTTTCAGGAAAGCCTAGTGAGAAGTGTCCAGCAGTGTCCTTTATGCCTGACTGGTCATGTACCTGTAGCCTGGCATTAGCCATCAATTTGCATGTCCCTAAACATGTGAACAAGGTGGCCCTGAGGACTTTGGGGCACTTTCAACTTTAAACAGACCATTACACATTTCTACCTAACCTACTCGTCCCGATCTTGACCAAGAATCAGTGTCAGACTTCTGCATTTCCCTGCAGAGAAGGGTAGAGCTACTGGATAATTCTATGCAGTTATATATAGAGCTATTGATGAAATAAGTAAGTAGGTTAAAGGTAATGGAAGCTGGACTCTCACTCTTAGGGAAGGGAATTATGCATATGGAAAGGAAGAAAACTTGAATGAATGAGGTCATGCTGTATTGGAATTGGGTTTGTTGGTTCAAACTCATGGTTTTCAAAACTATAAATAGTGAAGTCAATATATAGGTGTGTGTGTGCGTGCACGTTCACATGTGCTCTAGCACTCCCACTGTGAGGGGCTGAGAATCCTGGGCCCTAGATGGCAGTGTACACATCTAGTGCCCAGATTTTGGCTTATGTATTTATTTTCCACAAAACAGGAACCAGAGCTTATTACAGAAATGGCTGATTCCAGGGCTGTCGCAAAAGAAGCACAAGATGAGCTTGGCGGTCTTGTGCCAGAAAGAGAGACAGTGCTCGGGGTGACGGGACATGCGAAAGGGACTCCGCAGCCAGGTTGGATGGGCTCCCACTGGCCAGTTGGGTCAGTCTGAACACCAGTGTCCATAATGATGCTCGACTAATCCATCAACTAGGATAGGAGACCACAAAACCATATGAAATAAAGAAATAAATTGTGATTCTCAGCAGCAACACTGTTGATATTTTGGACAGGATGAGTCTGTTGTGGGGGCTGCATTGTAGGATGTTGAGCAGCATCCCTGGCCCCAAGTTTCTGGATGCCACTGCTTTAGAGCAGTTCTATCCAAAAGAAATATAAGCCACACAGAAGTTTACATTTTTTAGTGGCCATAGTTGTTGGAATCAAAATGTTCCCAGACATTGCCAGATGTCCCGTGAGGGTCAAAATTACCCTGGCTGGGGACCATGAAATGCATGTGGAACAGGATATTTATATATAAAGTCCTCCCTCCCACCTGCCCCACAAAAATACTCATCACAGAGGGGAAAAGAATAGATCAGCAGTGGACAAGCTTGGCAGACATAAGTGATCAAGGTAAGTGGTCAAATGAAAATTGTGTGCTGCCTGACAGGATGCAATGAGAGCATAACATTTCTCCCACATTCCTGTTAAAGATGCTGAACAGAAATCTAAACAAGAAACAAATGACAAGTCCATACGGAGGGTATATTACAAAATAACACATGGCCTGCGAGCTTCACAATTGCCATGGTTGTTAATGTCTAGAAAAGAGAAACTTGAGGTAAAGGCGGCTTGAAGAGACCTGGCAGCAGCTGCCTGCAACATGGATTCTGGCCTGGATCTTTCTCAATGATCGGAGCTTTGTCGAGACTCAGATGAGGGCTGAGGATTAGACGGTAATGCTGTATCATCTTAAGTTTTGACATTGACAGCTGTGTCATGGTCACGTAGGAGAATGTCTTTGTAAGAATGTCCCAAAGTTTATGGGGTGCCAGGCTAGCAGCTTAAATTCAATGGTTCAGGACAGAAAAATAGGTCTTCTGTATTTTGAAGTTTTCTATAGCTTTGTGATGGTTAAAAAAAGGAAAAACACTCGATAGTTGTGGTCAGGAGTGATACACATTTTCTTCTAAGCCTGGAGTGGTTTAACATTTTGACCCTTCTTGAAAAGAATTTTTGCCTTTTCATCACTTTAAGGAAACAACTCTACTGCCTATTTTAGTCGCGGTAACATACTGCGTGTGTATGTATGTATGTATGTATGCCGATCACACAGTGAAGTTTTATAACCCAAAAGAAAACAAAGAGCAGGTCCCTTTTTTGTTGGGTCTTTTTACTTTGGTGGATCTGTACAAATTTTTGTTTTCTTTATACTTCGAAAAACTATTTTTTAGGCAAATTCAACTTTGTTCAGCAGATTAAACCTCCATGATGTTTAAAAACCAGTGCATAGTCTGTAGGTGCATTAGAAAGTTAACCAAACTTTTTTAGAGGAAAATTCTTCAAATTCTGATCATCTGATAATGTGTAGATGAATTTCTGCGTGACAGCGGACATAGGTGAAGTAAGGTGCTGCCATTCTTCTGTTACGGGAGCCTTTTGTCCTGATCTGATAGGTTTTAGCTCAGGCGAGGACTTGGTGCCTCTGCTCACCCTGGGCTGGTCTCTGACTGGCACAGTTTATTGAGACAAATCACTGAGGCTGGGCTGGCAGAAACAGGTCTGCGAGCAGAGCTAACTGGCCCTTGAAATGTCTGGTCCTGCAACATTAATCTCATTAGCTCTAACTTGCTGTGCTGATTGCTCTGCTAATTGCATGACTTTTCTTAATTTGCTTTAACATTTAACAGACAGTGTTATGTGAATCCTTGAGTCTATTTTTGTGAGCGGTAACACTTCAAACTGTGAAAATGATTTAGCACTTTACCTTGTAGGAGTGTAGCTGTAATTTGGGTACATTAACTGACTGTGTGATTTTTTTTTCTTTTGCAGTCTCCTTAGCCCATATCACACAGCTGGTCCTCAGCCACAACAAGCTAACAAGTGAGTTCAATTTATCATTTGTTTCACAGTTTCTGACTTGTAGGTAATGTAGTGATACTGCTGACTCCTGTTTCCTTAAAAATGCTAATGCGAGTATTTGTTTGGGGAATCCTAAAATTTGTTTTGGTGGCACTAGTTACATGAGCATATTGTCTTCCCATATTTTGTACTTAATATGGGAAGTATTTTGTACTTCCCATATTTGTACTTTGCTCTAGTTTGAGGATTCTTTCCAGTGATGTGTGTAAACTTAAGAAAGAAAATGACATTGTTTCTCCAGAAATAGTCCCGTTCAGGGATGATAAATGCTGCAGGACCTGAACTGCTGGGCTGTTCTTAGTGTTTCATGAAAAAAAATCATTAAAAAATTAGAATAAGAGTTTTTTTATTTCATCTATACTTTCTCTTTAAAAGGGGAAATTTACCTTTTGAAAATGTCCTTGTTTAATAAAAGAAAAAACACAAAGTTGCCTAAATTATATGAATTTGAATCTGCATTTTTAAAATTCTCGAGTCTGGTTCTGCGGGGCGTCGGCAGTGCCACGGTGTGGTTAACATGCGGGAGATTTAATGCCTGCTTGTGTAAGACTATCTTGTGTGAGTGATTTGGGGCATTTTATTCTTAGAGCTGTGGCTTTAAAGATTTTAATGACAGCGACCCACTCTCCTTTTTCATTCCTAATTGACTGTCACTTCTTTGTGCTTGCCATATTTCCTGCAGACTTGAATGATTTTCTAATCATGTGGCAAGAATTTGTTCGGGAGCTTTCCGAGTCCAATGAAATTGAGCAGAGTGTCATCTTGAGGGATTTGTGTCGTGAATTTATGTGTGTATGTGCATTATATACAGCTCGAAGCAATGTCACAGAGCTGTTGATTACTGAGAATTAAGAGTGACAGGGCCCCTCGTGTGGAGGAGACAGGCAGATTAGTTCATTCCTAGCAAAAAGTACGTATTTGTAAGGCAAAAGCCTAGTGGCACTATTGTCACATCTGAGTAGCAGGGGCTGCAGAAATGAAAGTGAGGGCTACAAGTCACATGTGATCATTTTTGTAACAGGTAACATGCTGCTGTTTCTATTGTTTTTTTAGCAAATGATCCTGCTGCCCACAGAGAGTCTAATCCCAGTCAGAGGAGGTGTGCTGTTTGTTTGGAGGGGTGGATGGTATTATCCCTCAGTTCCCCAAGATTCTATGAGCAGAAATCCCTGAAGCTGTGTACCACATAGTTCATAAGAATATTTCTTATTGCCAGACTTGCATTGTTAGAGCTGGGACATCATTAAAGTGAAACACTTTACATATAAGCAAAAAATGAAAATGTCCTTTATTCCCTATTATATTGTTAATTGATCTGTTCTTCAAAATTCTTCCAGATAGTAGTAGTTTACTTCTTTTACATGTCCACAAAGATAGAAATGTCAGGGATTGATGGATCAGTTTCTTTCCCCAGGCTTATGATAAGGGATTAATTTAGAGACACAAAATACAGAGTTAAATTGTGTCTGTGAAGAGTTTGACTATATGGATCCAAACTTCATATTTCTTTCTTCCCTGTTTTTTTCTCTGTTTTTTCCCATTTGAGAAACTCTTATCCAGTAACGTCCAATTAATCGTCTTGGTAAATTCTGTTTCCTGCCATTGTGAGTGGTGTCAGTGACACCTGCTCTGTTCCACTAAGGTCAAATTAGCATCTTTTACTATTTTTCTGGCATTTAAATGAATGGCTTTGCAACGGTTTTTCAAGTGTTTATAGCAAATATGTCCATTTGACGGCAATATAAATATGCATTATGTGTAAGTGGCCAAGCACACCCTCCTGTCACTTTCTGTTGTAATCAGTGTCTTTCACTTTCTGTGGTTTTTAATAGGGACTGGCTGACAGCGCTACTTTAACACCACTGGGACGCAAAAGCCAAACCCCTCAGCACTGCTTTCATCTTGCGAAAGTATTTGTGTTTTTCTCTCAGCATTCCAATCTCTGGCATTTCTACTGTGGACCTAAGGAATGAATGATGGCTTGCTCATACTGGGGCCTTGATCTGGGGACACCAATTGACTCCACATGCTTGAGTCAGTATCTACGGGACCATTTGAACACTATGGCATTGAGTTAACTTGCTTTCCCTCTTGGTGGTTTTGACATCGACAGGTCCACTCGATGCAATATACAAGTGAGGCCATGAGGAAGGTGAAAGTGGGCTAATGATCCTTAAATTCTCCAAGATTTTGTGAGCAGAAATTATTGAGGTTTTCTAAATTGTCATTCATTAAAAATATTTCAAAATTGTCAAGCTAATCACTGTTAGAAGTTCAGCATTATTACAGTGTCACTGCTGAAATTTACACCTGGTGGACTGGGGCAGTGTTGATGAACTTTGGAAACTGAGAAGTCGGTGGGAAATTGCCCTGCTTGCAACCACTTTCCTAGGTGCATGCATGTTCAGGACGTATTTAAGGAGGCTGGAGGCAGAGTATCAAGTGAACCTTTTCCTTCTGCTGTGACCGGGCAGGCACAATCTGGGAACCCAACAGAGGTTCTCCCTGGCCCAATGGGAATGGTTTGCAGAGTAAAGCCCACCAGGCTGTCCCTTCAGAAACACCACTTTCCCTGTGATACTGCACACATCCAGTAGAAGGCTTTTGCCCACCTTTCTGATCCAGCTCTGCTCCAGCCCCACATCCTGCAGTCAGCCTTTTTTCCCCACATGCTGCTGCTGGAAGATTTCTCCACCTTCTTTCCCTGTGCCTAGCCCTGCTCTGTTCCAGGCCGCCTTGGCTCCTCCCTTCTATTCTGCGGAGGTCTTGCCCCATCCTCCCCTCCAGACTCCCTGACTGTCCTGGCCAACTTGAAATCTTTCTTCCCCAAACTCCTGCTGTTCATAGACTGTTCTCACCAGTGTTGCATTTCCTTGTTCTTTTATTGCTTCTTGTTTCTTCTTTCTCTCCAAATACATCTTAGGCTTTATTGAAAGCAGGACTGTGTCCCTGTCTTCTTTCATATCCTATTCTTGCTGAGCACATAGTGGCTTCCCAGTAATTACCTGTAGAAAGCATTTGATAGAAGGAAGCAGTTGATGATGGAGAGGAAAAGCTGGTCTGAGGAGAAGTGGTCTGGTGGGAACTGGACGGTTCCTGGTGTCTTCAGGCTTGCCCAGATGGGGACTTGAGCAGATGTGCTAACTTCCGTTTCTAACTCGTGGGCTCATTTCAAACGCACTGGACAATGAGAGTTCTAAAGAAACTACTTTATGCCTGGAGGTTGCTGTTGCAGCACCTTTGGAGTTAATGGAGTCCTTTCAGACTTGAGGACCGATGTGCTAGGATGGCACTCCTCATGGACACCTGACAGTCTGCAGGTAGGGCAGGCTGATACCATAAGGAGCCACGGGTGCTTCTTCTGCCCCGTGACCTTGTGGGCCTTTTTTACTCTCTACATCTCACGGCTTCTAGGCCTGTTACTCCTTCACCTAAAGTTAGTTTTATATAAATATTTAAGGTCCGAAATTATTGACTAATTTCTTCATATAATTAACTGTATTTTATATTTTATCTGTTTCTTAATGTGAGGAGCCCTGTCTGATGCTATTTTGTGTCTTACCCCCTCACCCCCACAGAAGTGCCCAAAGCATGGTGAACATGCACTAGATACTCTGTTCATACAGGTGGAGTAATGGATTGGTAGGTGATGAGTTGTGCCAAGACCCAGTGGACGGAGATGATACACCCAAGTTCTGGCTTTGGATTTCTAACGAAAGGAACATAGTTATTCCAAAGTCTGTCTTCCTCTGTCTCTGCCCAGCTCCTGCACCCCTGCCTTTGTGATTACCCTCCTATAAGCCAGTGTTAGCTAAGATTTTTTTAAAAAATCTTTAATCTGACCCCTGCTTATTATGGTGTTTGGAAGTGATAGTTTTGTAAATGTTTTCCTATTTCGTTTTAGTCTTAAAGTTTGTTTGTTTTTTGGAGATAGCCATTTTAACACTTGTCCACTAGAGGTCACTGTTGAGGTAGGTATTTTTTTCCCTCAGTCTTGTGCCTAACTAAAGATTAAAAACCAAAATTGCATCAGATGAAATTTTTTGCAAGCTCTTCAGCTCTGTTCAACAGGGCATGTTGCTCTTTTCATTTACATAGTGCAGCTTAGCATAATTAAAGTAGACCATCCTATAAGGAGCTATGTTATTTTTGTTTTGCTCCTGTAATATTATATTCATTTTTGCATATCATTTTTTTAGTGTTTACTATGGCTACTTTCTCAAGTTAGAAAATTTTCTTCTAATATCTTTAAATTGGAAGGATTTTATTGCCTTTTGTAGTATTTTGTATTAAGTATATATGAGGTGTAAAAAGTTTAAAATATATATATTTAAAAAATATAAAAAGTTTAAAAAATATATTTATATATATTTTAAAATACACACACACACATATACATGTAGCCACATTGTAATTCGAAAGTAACCATATAAAACTCAGGAAAATGTGATTTTTTTGCATATTTATACTGATTCTTCTACCAAATACCACTGTGTAGGAAAGAACACTGTACCTTATAAAATGAATTACATTCTGCATCAATGATAAAATAATCTCTGGGCATTAAGCTTTTAATGTGAAGCTTTCTTAATATTAAAAATAATTTTATTCTTACAGCAAAACCCATGTGTAGATATTGCTAGAACCTTAAACATAACAATATTTTTCATTTTCTGACCCATTCATACTGAGGGTTAAGCACTCATCATTTCGTGCAAGAAATACTAAGCATATCTTTTTGCTCTGTGCAAGCACTGAGTAGCCAGCTCTGTGTAAACCTTTCATAAGTGTGGGTCTCTGAATGTAGTAGTTTAGCTTTATACTTTGAACTTTTAACTGCCATGTGAAATCTTTTTTTGAGGTATTAGCAGTTTTGCCTGCAGTTTCAGGCCTTAATGTGACCACAGCTTGTCATTTAACGTATCGGAAATGGCTAGGCAGGCAGTAAACTTAAGTTTTATGGCAAAACGTGTGTTTTTTTAAAACAGATTATTTCCTGTTACTTAGCTGGTGTATGAATTTGAAATAACAGTGAACAAGAAATGCTAGGTTTTTTAGTGATTTCAATAATTTCTTTATCAAAGAGAATGTTCTAAGTACAAGTTAATATAATGTTTTAAAATTTTATGCAGATGGTATATATTGATGGGATTTCCATAAGTGTTATTATAAATGAATTAAGCACCATGATCTACATAAAATAATGCATTCTCAAAATATGCAGATCCAATTGTAATGAAGAAAATTAAGCAGTTTTTTCAAAGCATAATAAATTGAAATGCTTTCCTACGGACATAATAGATTGTTGAGATGAATGAGAAAATTTAACTATCCCAATTCATAAGAATGACCTTCACCAGTCTTTCAACACCTTCCTGTTCCAAAGTCTCTAGTCATTTCCTCTTCCATAGATTATTTGTCATACCTTATGCAAAAGTTCTTGTGCATGGTTTGTATGAAATTAAACTATGAGGGGGAATATGCAAAATAAATCATCTCTGTGTTATGAATTTATCTTGTGACAATGTCAAAACAACTTGCTGTTTGCATTTTAACAAAGTATGAATGTATTTATAATACAGAGACTTTGATCAATAGCTTTTTTTTTTTAATTCATGTACATTTATCAGTTTGTTACCATGTCATCATTTGAAAGGTTGGGTTTGAAAAAATGTATACGTAGCATTTTTGAGTCTGACCACTATGAATTAACACAATAGCTATTGGATGGTACCTACCAGTGGGTAGGTTATCATAAAATGCTGTCTGCAATTGGCACTTCGGTGTTATTTTTGGTTTTAGAAGGTAAGCATGCAAGATCATCCCACGAAAGAATCTGTTGATCCTGTAGTCCAGAGCCAGCACACTCTAAGGTCGATGGGTGAAGCTGAAGAAACTGGTTTTCGATGTCATTGTGTCCTCAGCTCAGAGACTGCCGTCCCTTAATCTCTTTCTTGCGAGCCCCACCAACCACAGTGGACCTCTTCTAGAATCCCTTTTCTTGGAGTCCTGTTCTGTGCTAAGAGGAAGCTGTAGTATATTAATCCTTCTACTGTATATTTCTAAGTGGGAAACTTCAGTTGTGAGAATTTCAGGATGCTGGTAGGCTGTGGAAAAATAACATGGGGGCAGATTGAACCTGTCCCTCTCCAAGTCATAACTAGGTCATTTGCAGGAGCTGATGTTGGAAAGGGTTTCTCTTACCATTTATAATAGAACCTTCAAACAGAATTGATTTAATAGCAAACATTTATATCTAAATATAAATGTTTGCTATTAAATCATCTGTTGACAATTTGCCCTAGATAATGTGTGTGTATGTATACAAATGTGGCCTGTGGAGTACAGTAGGAGATAATATTCTACAAGGTGCAATACTTACCTGTATACATTCCTTTAGAGCAGCTTTTCTCATCATTTTGTGAGTCACTGACCTTTTCAGAGAACGGGGTGAAAGCTGAGTTCATGGTCCCTAGAAATGTGCACGTAATGGTTTTAATTTCAGCAAGCTTGTGGATCCTGTTAAAATTATCCGCGAAGTCTTTGGGGATGCACATAGCTCAGATTTAGAAATCCTAGAACAGGAGACAGATAAAATTAGTGTATGGGTGGGGCAAAAGTAAGTTTACAGTCGTGAGTGTGCAAAACAGAGTTTATTCTTATTCATTATTGTATTATTTTTCACATGAACAACTCTAAACCTACTTTTGTCCCAGTTTAATTGCAGTGTGTATACACTGATGCTGTTTCTTAAAGAAGATGTTTGCTGGAAATTCATATAAAACTTTAAAAAGATGCTATTTAATGTAATGTGAAATTCATTTTTTAAAAAAATTTGTATTGTATTTTTTCCATTACCATTTATCCCCTTTATACCCTCTTCCACCTCCACACACACCCCTCCCCCCATAATCACCACACTGTCGTCCATGTCCATGAGCCCTGGTTCTTTTTCGCTAGATCTCTGCACCCCTTAACCAACACCCCCATACCTACCCCTCCCCCCAAAGCTGTCAGCCTGCTCTCTATGAGTCTGTCCGCATTTTCCTTGTTAGTTCAGTTTGTTCATTAGATTCCACATATGAGTGAAATCATATGGTATTTGTCTTTCTCTGACTGGCATTTTTGATAGTTTTTAAAAAAATATTCATAAGCTCCACTTAATTTACCTGCTTAAATTAAAATGTTTAAATAAAATAAGTACTTATTTTTAATTATATTTTATTGATTATGGTATTACAGTTGTCCTGGTTTTTCCTCCTTTGCCCCCCTCAATGCAACAACCTCCGACTCAGGCAATCCCACACCATTGTTCATGTCCATGGGTCATTCCTATAAGTTCTTAGGTTACTCCATTTCCTATTATTACTTTACATTCCCATGGCTATTCTGTAACTATTTGTACTTCTGAATCCCTTCACCTCTTCACTCATTCTCCTACCCTCCCTCCCATAGGGCAACCATCAAAATACTCTTTGTATCCATGATTCTGTCTCTGTTCTTATTGTTCGATTAGTTTGTTTTTTATTTTATTTTTTGAAAGTTTTTATTTATTTTTAGAGCAAGGGGACGGGAGGAAGAGAGAGAAGGAGAGAAACATCAATGTGTGGTTGCCTCTCCTGGGGAACCTTGCCTGCAACCCAGGCATAAGCACTGACTGGGAATTGAACCAGAGACCCTTTGGTTCAAAGGCTGGCACTCAACCACTGAGCCACACCAGCCAGGGCTTTGTTTTTTAGATTCAGTTGTTGATAGAGATGCGTTTTTTGCCATTCTATGGTTCATAGTTTCGACCTTCTTCTTAAATTAGTCTCTTTAACATTTCATATAATAATGATTTGGTGATGGTGAATTCCTTTAGTTTTTTATTGTCTGGGAAGCTCTTTATCTGCCCTTAGATTCTAAATGATAACTTTGCTGGGTCCCTGCTTTTCACGAATTTGAATACTTCTTGTCGGTTCCTTCTAGTCCGCAAAGTATCTTCTGAGAAATCAGCTGCCCGGCTTATGGGAAATCCTTTGTAGGTGATTACCTGCTTTTCTCTTGCTGCTTTTAAGATTTTTCTCTTGTCTTTAACTTTTGGCATTTTAACTGTGATGTGTCTTGGAGTGGACCTCTTTGCATCCGTCTTGTTTGGGCCTCTGTGAGCTTCCTGGACTTCCATGTCTGTTTCCTTCATCAAATTAGGGAGGTTTCCTTTCAGTATTTTTTCAAGTGTATTTCCAATGTCTTGCTCTTTCTCTGTTTCTGGCAACCTTAAGATACGAATGTTGGACCTATTGAAGTTGTCCCAGAGGCTGCTTATACTATCCTTGTTTTTTTTTTTTTTGGATTCTTTTTTCTTCTTGTAGTTCTGATTGATTCTTTTTGCTTCCTTATCCTCCATAGCATTAATTTGATCTCAGCTTCATCCACTCTACTATTGTTTCCCTGTAAATTGTTCTTTATTTCAATTAGTGTATCCTTCATTTCTGACTGGATCTTTTTTATGCTGTCAAGGTCCTCACTAAGTTCCTTGAACATCCTTATAACCAGTGTTTTGACCTCTGCATCTGATAGATGGCTTATCTCCATTTCATTTAGCTCTTTTTCTGGAGTTTTGATATGTTCTCCCATTTGGACCATGTTTCTTTGTCTCCTCAT
Source organism: Trachops cirrhosus (assembly GCA_028533065.1). Taxonomy (NCBI): domain Eukaryota; kingdom Metazoa; phylum Chordata; class Mammalia; order Chiroptera; family Phyllostomidae; genus Trachops; species Trachops cirrhosus. The sequence continues at coordinate 58,078,741 of CM052538.1, forward strand.
TTTGGCAGCCTCCCCGTGTTTTCTTCTGTGTATTAAGTAGAGCTGCTTTGACTCTGTCTTGGTAGTGTGGTCTAATGTAGTAGGTGTCCTGTAGGGTCCAGTGGCACAGCCTCCCCTGTCACTCAAGCTGGATATTCGAAGTGTGGCCTTTGTGTGGGCTGACTACACCCTCCTCTTGTAGTTGAGCCCTGGTTGCTGTTGGCAGATCAATGGGAGGGATTTACTCAGACCAGTCAGCTGCAAGGACTGGCTGTGACCACTTACCACCAACCTCCTCCCTCTGTGAAGGATCACCTGTGCGGGGGCAGGGTGGTGGTGCTCCTACGTGGTATGTAGCTGTCTACTGGGTGGGCTAGCCCTGGGGCTTCCCTGGGTGGTGCAGGCCAAGGCCAGCCCCTACCTGTGTTTTGCTCTTCCTGAGCTGTGAGATTCCCAGGTAAAGCCAAGCTGAGCTGTGAATATAGACTGGCTGCTGCTTGTGCTGGGTGTGGGGCTCACTGAGGCCAGGTATTGCTTGTTTGAAAAGATTTAGGAAGTTGTTAAGCATGAGCCAAGACCAGTCATTCATATGGAAAAGCAGCTTGGATGGGTCCATTAGTTGGATGGGATGGAGTCTCTGGCGATCTTCAAGATGGGTCAAACAGACTTCCGGCCAAGATGGAGGCATAGGTAGACACACTGTGCCTCCTCACACAACCAAGATAGGGACAACAACAATATAGAAACAAAGTAACCAGAAATGACAGAACGTTGAAGTGTATGGAAGTCGGACACTCAAGGACTTAAAATTAGACACGTTCATCCAGACTGGTAGGAGGGGCGGAATCAGGCGGGGGGAGGGACGCGCAGTGGAGAGCTGAGCAACTGGGGCTGAGCAACCGGGACAGTGCCCAAGTCTGCAGCAGGCAGACCCTTTGCACACAAGTGGCGGTGGCTAGTGGGCCCCGGCCAGGGGGTGGCGACTGTGAAGCAAGGCACTGTGCCCAACTCAGGGTCCCAGCACCAGGAAATAGAGCTTTGGGTCACTGACTGAAAAGGAAGGTCCCTTGGGGTGCACAGGCCCATCCACACCGGAACTGGTGCCAGAGGGGCCCAGTTCGCTTGCGGAAAGAGGCTGAAGGGTCTGAGGTCCCACAGAGTGCAGAGCAAGCGCCATTGTTCCTTCTCTGCCCTCACCCCCACATACAATGTCACTACCCTGCAACTGGGGTGCCCCACCCTGGTGAACTCCTAAGGCCCTGCCCCTCACTACAGGTGCTCCATAAGACCAAAAAAGAAACCAGCAAAAAGATGGCCCAAACAGAAGAAAAATTGAAAGCCCCAGAACCCATCCTTTTAAGCGACCAAGAGATAGCCAACCT
>CM052538.1:58080601-58100374 GCA_028533065.1 Trachops cirrhosus
TAGTAGGGGAAATGTAGAAGCTAAAGAACTTATGACACATGGACTGAAGTAAAGTGGGGAATGTGGGTGGGAGAGGGTGTTCAGGGTGGAGGGGAATGAAGGGGGGATAATAGGACCACTGTAATAGCATGATCAATAGAATATATTTTTTAAAAAAAGGATGGGTCAAACAGTGTTAGCCAGGTTGATGGAATCTGAGATATGGCACCAGCTTGCCAGCACTGTGGGGGGAGGGTATAGAAAAGGGACAATGGCCTATGCTTGCCTTGATGCCAGGCACTTCAATTTCTCCCTGTATGCCACTGGTGCCTTTCGAGCTGCTACCCTGGTGCTGGAGCTCAGAGTGAGTGAGTCCGTGTAGGTGAGTCCATGCGTAGGTTCTTTAAGAAGAACTACTTGGGGCTCCAGAATTTTCTTCTGACTTAATCCCTGCTGGTTTTTGAAGCCAGTAGTTGTGGGGACTGATCTTCCTGGCACTGGAACCCTGGGCTGGGGGGCCTGGTGTGGGGCTGGGACTCCTCACTACTGAGATATCCCTCCTGAATTTTTATCCACTACATGTGGGTGAGGGACTAGCCAGTTGCATGTCTGCACCCCTCCTTCCAGTCTGGATGGTTTTGATTTCTTTCATTCTGTAGTCAGACTTTCATTCAACTCAATATCTGACAATTCTGAGTGATGATTGTTCTATAGTTTAGTTGCAATTTTAATGGGCTTGTGCGAAGAGGTGAGCCATTTCTGCCTTTGCCGCCATCTTGATTGAAAGTTTAATAAGAGTCTAAATAAAAATTTGCAACTTTGAGTAGAATATATTATATATACATGTATAATTACATATAACATAAAATATTACATATTATATGATTTCTTAAACTTCAATAAAACCTTGAGAATCTCTTTCCTATTTCAATTTTTTTTTGTTTGTCACTTAATAGGACAAAACACCACTCTGATATGATTGACCACTAGTTAAACTCATGGACTTTTTTTCCAGCTGTTTTCAGTGAACTCTCTTTTTGTCTAGTTTTTTGCTGTTTCTTTAGCCCTTTTTTCCTGCCTACATATTCTCTGTTCTTATCACTTGATTCTTCCCTGATTTGAAATGCTTGCCCCCCTCCAAACCTAGCTCTTTCTTCAAGAAATTGAGATGTATTCTTACCTTTCTCCCTGAAGCCCCCTGAACCAGTACTGTGGAGGGTAAAGTTAAGGTACCCTACAGCTTACAGACTTTGGAGGACCACACTCCACGTATACCATGACTTCAGGGTGAAGGATGGAGAGAAAAGAACTCGAGTTATTGATGGTCTCCTCTGTCTGGTGAGAGCACAATGCTTCAAGTGGTTAAATAAGGAGAGCTGGAAGGTGGGGTCAGGGGCTTATGGTTTCCAAGCTTGCCATTCCCCTGCTGCCTCTGCCGATGATGTATATGTTCAGTTTTAACAGCCCATGAGGCAAATGTAGGAGCTCTGTGGGCTAAGCTTTGGCCCTGGGTCTTATTCAAATAGAAGAGCAAGAAGAATTCCTAAGGTTCAAAGGCATAGTTGCTGTTGTTGGAGGGGGACTTAACAAAGCTACTGTGTGGATTTCTCCAACACTGGGCATCTTCCTCCACCCCCATCCTTCCTTCTTTCCTCATGTAATTACTTCCTTTCTCAGCATTGAAACATAAGGTGAGGAAGGAAGAGAAGCAACCCAGTGTGGCCTCTTGCTGAAATAACTCTTAGCTGTGAAAGAAGGCAGGGACTATTGGCAGAACGTGTGGGTATGTGAGAATTTGACTTGTTTACTGTCTGCCTCTTAATGTTAATAATCAAAAATTGAGATTTTGTATGTTTAAAATAATATATTACTATTATACTTTTTTATTTAAGAGTCTAGAGAGCTCTTTTGATGACCCTGAGCGTGCACCTATTGTTGGAGGGAAGTTTTCTGTGTTCTCTTTCTTCTTGCTCTTCCCAGTGTTTCAGAACTTCTTAGGCATTTCTCCTAGAGGAGTCACTGTCCACTTCTTGCCCTTCAGTAGATGTCCCTTCCTTCCAGGCCATCTGATGCCGTTGCGTTTCCTCTTAGGGCTGCTTCTCTGAACCTGCTCCCAAAGGAGAGCTGCTTAGCGGCGTGTGCCCGGGCTGGCAGTGCAGCTCCTGAGTGCGGAGTGTCGTTTCAGTGGCGTGCTCCTGAAGGAGTCTGGGGTTCGGAAGTCCTCCTGAAGATCGAGTGGGCCATTTTCCGGTTCTCTCTGGGGAGTTAAGTGGAGATTCAGACATTAACTAATTTTTGCAACCTCAGAGGAGCTGAAGTCCATGCTTGTCAGCTTTTTAGGAGATTTGTTTGCCTCTGCGTGCACTTTTTATAGCCCAGGGACATATAGTTTTGCATGTTTGACTTTATGCTATAAAATCTGTCTAATGCTTGTTTGTAACTTTTTCCCCTAATTTTTGTATAATTGATTATTTTCACTGTTGCTGAAAGAGTAGTACCTTTTATTTTTTTGTAGTGGATTAAGTTGAATATTTTTGGTTAAAATTACTCAAGCCACAGAATCTTAGGAGGCTTGTAATAGGATACAATAAGTATGTACTTGTAGGTGTGGGTGCTCAGTAAATACTGCTTAGTAACTGAAAGTAGCATTACTCTCGTCATTCATAAAGCTCATAAATATCTGGGGGGACTGGCCCGTACTGGGTGGATGTTTAGATATTTTGCTACTTTATTTTTATGGTGAGGACTATGCAGATCATATTAAATGAGAATTTGCTTTACTGTTTCATAAACTTTATGTTTTTAAATAACCCAAAACTACTCTAATTCACTGTTTTAATACCTGCTTTGGGGGAAATTCCATAAACCCTGCAAAGTTACTTATCATTAGTATACTTTTGAACTTCAAATTCTTATGCTAAGATAAAATTAGTTCACTATTTACCTTGTGTTTTTTGGCCACAAAACAAAAGTTATTGATCACTATAAGTACAAATGAACTTTTTTTCATATGAAATTCTGAAGAGCATAATTATTTGTATGTGAGAATGAAGAGATTCTTATTTTACGTGTGATCATTAAAATGACATTCAAGTCTATGATTCCTAATTGACTGAAAGAATTGGCATCTGTATAATTAGTCTAGACATCGCTTCTGTGGTATGAATAGACTAATGTCTTCTAGCCATTGTGGCTAAGGATTGAAAGGACTGTCCTTTCACTCTGGACAACAATGTCTCAAGTCATATTGTATGTAGTTTCTGTTAATTTGGCTTCCTCCTGCCTTGCCTCATTCAGGGCACAGGGGGGATGGTTGCGATCCAGTGACCTCTTCATCACACATGGGGCAAGGCAGTGTTTGCTTTCGCCGTTTTCTCTTAACTGGTCTTTCTCCCTCCACTGTGTCTGTAATGAATAATCTCACTCATTTTCATGTATTCTCATGTTTTTGTAATTTTTGTAATCACTTTGTTGTTAGCAGTATAACTTAGGAATCTAAACATCCAGCCTCATTTTAATATCCTCTGCCATCCCCCTCTGTTACTTTATTCTTCTCTGTTAAAGACATTTTTTATAGGAAAAATTTTAAAGCATTTTAAATTAAAAAATATTTTTGAAGCAACACAAGCATATAAAAATCTGACTGGGCATACTTCTGTATTACAGCAGACAGAAGTCTCCTGTATTTGATATAAATGTGCCCTATGTAGGGCAGCTGTGCTGTTCACTGCATTTTGCTTTACCTTAGCCCATCTCTGGTGTCTGTGGCCTTGGGTGACCCATGGGTCTGTGGCACTTTGGAAATAAGCACAAGCAGCAGGGAAGGAGTCCACCGCCCGGTCACGTACTGCTGTCAGCCTTCAGCTCCCAGTAAGGGTTCCTGTCCTTGCACAGGGGAGCTTTGCCGTCTCTTCTTGGTTTCACATGAAGGAGGCAGTGGGTGAACCCCAAATTCGGTTTTCCAAAGAGGCATGTGGGGGCAGGGTTCCCTGGTTTTCATGCTCTAGCCTAGCACCTCTCCTTTACAGGAACTACCAGAGCTAAAAACAGTCTGGGTACTTCTGTCGAAGTAGTGGGACAGAGGTGGAGCATTATTAACTACTCAGAAGTTTGCTGGAAGTGGTGATGGAGTTCACCCTGCACATGCTTATGACAGAAACTTACATGTGTTCTGCGCAGCTTCTGACTTCCCAGCAGACGTGGGTGGGAACATGGTGCCTGGTCTATTACCAACTTTTTGTGGCTGAAGAGGAGCTGGCTGCTAGTGCTGACCATATGGCTCTGGAGACCCATGCGTGCCCCACCGGCCCATCTGTGGGCTGCGTGCAGGTGGGGCTGCTCGCAGGCGAGCCCCTGTCCTTATGTTTTGCCTGGTGCCTGCTGCTCCCAGAGCCTGTCACTCTTCACAGTTTTGTTTCTTTGCCTCAGGGGCCACAAGGTGCTTGCTTTTGCTCAAAAAGCCCCCATGGGCTGCATCCAGCTGGTCTATCTGTGCTGTCACTGCCACCTAGCATTCTGAAGTTAGTCTCCAAGTTTCAAAGGCCAAGAGTACAGCAGATGGCACCTTGCCATGTGAGCACACTCGGGCGTGATGGGGTTGCTGCAGAGCGACTTAATTTGGCAGGCTAGGGGATTCCGTGTTGCCTTTCCCCTTGAATGCTGTCCATTCAGCTCCATGCTGATTCACCATAAAGATCTGTGCGGGGAAGTGGAAGTCCACCAGAAGTGGTATGAAGGCAGCCTGGAGATTGGGTGCGTTGGCCACCTAGATTGCCTTTTGTTTTCGTTACTGTTCGCCTTTATCCATGGGCAGGCTCAGTAGCTTACTGATGTGACAGAGGAGTCTTAGCTTGGGGAGGATTGATTATTAAGAACTTACTCAGCATTATTGTGTGTGATAAGGTATATGCCTATTAGGTTAATGATTTTGATGTCACCAATGAGTTAAAAGTTTTCTGAACCAGAATATTGTCCCCGGACAAGCAGCATCACCATCCTCTGGGGACTTGCTGGAAATGCAGACTCGAAGAACCTGCCCCAAACCTACTTAATCAGAAACTGTGTAGTACCTCCTACCCCAGTCAGTGTTTTAAAAGCCCTCTGGTAATTGTGACATACTTGAAGGTTTGTACACTGCTTTAAAGCAGCCCTGTCCAGCAGAAATTTTGGTTGTGATGGCGGTGTTTCATATCCATGCTGCCCAATGCGGTAGCCACGAGCCACGTGTGGCTGCCAAGCTCTTGAAACATGGCCAGTGAGACCAAGCATTGAATTACTAATTAATTAATTAATTTTTAAAATATCTTCATCCAGTTCCTTTAGCCCCCAAGCCCTGACTCTAGTAACCACACATTTTATCTCTTTTTCTGTTTGTGTTCTTTTTTAATTTTTTTAACTTCACATATAAGTGAGATCATAAAATATTTGACTTTCTCTGTGTGTCTTATTTCACTTAGTAAAGGTCTACCCATGTCACAGATGGCAGGATCTTCTGATTTTCTTTCTTTCCTTTTTTCTTTCTTTCTTTCTCTCTCTCTTTCTCCCTTCCCCCTCTCTGTCTCTCTGTGTTTCTTTCTTGGTTAAACAACATTACATCATATATATACATAGTACTTTTTTTTTTACCCACTCATGTGTCAGTGGACACTTAGGTTGTTTGGCTAAATACTCAGAAGTGAATTTGCTAGATCATGTTTTTATCTTTTTGAGGAACCTCCATACTGTTTTTTAAAGTGACTGTACCAATTTACACTCCCAATGTAGATTTAAATTTAACTAGTGGCTGCACCTGCCCTGCTATTTATTGTGTGGCTAAAGTCCTAAAAGGCTTTACAAATAAGTCATTGGTTGTGGAATTATTAATTTCATATTTCAGAATAAAATGCTCCTAGAATGGATCTCTAATTATTACAACAGTAGTTTATTTAGGTTCTCCTGTTAGGAGAGGTCATTAACTGCTGCTGGCTAGTCGGGGAGGATGTTCCTGAGTGTTACACGGATTTTGTGACTATGCTTCAGCTGTGCGGCACCTGGCAGCTGTGCCTATTGTACATGCAACTGAGGAGGATGGGTATGTAAGCTTCTGGAAGAAGTCAGGCTGTTATGCAGGAACAGAGCTGGGTCAGTGGTTTCTTACAGTTGGAGCGAGTCTATCCACTGAGTCCACTGAGTGTTTTCTGAGGTTTCTTGCCCGAGGAAGCTTTTAAAAGGAACTTTAGTGTGGGAGATTAGCTGAGTTTCCTTTTGACCCCCACTTCTGAACCCTGCTAGGTACTTTGGGCTTCTTGTTGTGGAACCATCCGGAAACCGATCGAGTGCTGCCAGTTGAGTCTGGGGCTCACAGGGTTCTCACACAGAGAGACTCTAGCTAGAATAGCCTTGTGATTCTTAGATGGCCAGAAGATACTTTGAGACCAGGCTCTGGGCATAGTTCTTTTGGTGACATCTTCAGATCTTTGTCACCTTTTTCAAACATAGTGGAAGCTCTGGGCTGAGAGTGTTCCCAGCAGCCAGCCAATCCTGTGACCAGAGCAGAATGTGGCGTTTGGGAGCCAGGGATCACCTGAGAGTAGTTAGGGACTTTTCTCCCAAATCTAGCAACTGAAATCTCAAAATTAAAGCAGCCATCATTGCTAGTCAGGAGATGGTACTAAAAAAATAAATTCTTTGTCATAAGCAAAGTTCTACATGACTGAGCTCCCTAATTGAGGGTCCCATTTGTTGCATTATTTATATCCATAGCATTGATTTTCATAATCCAGCTTGCAGAGTCACAGAATGTCAAAGCCAGGCGGTAGAGAATTTAGGAACAGTTGTAATCCAGCCTTCTCATTTTAGTATGGAGAAAGCAGAGGCTTGGAGAGATTGAGTCGAGTGAGTTTACACAGAGAATTGACAGGCTGGACAGGGAGGCCAAAGCCGGCCTCTGATGACCAGGCTGGAACTCCCACGTCCCTGCACCGCACTGCCCTCCCTTTGCTGTGCAGAGCCCCTCGTTGTAGGTTGCGTGTGTGCTGCTGGGGTCACAGAATCTGGATGGATTGATGAAAAAGGAACCTTCTAAACGCATAATAAGAAATACCTTGATGCTCATTGTTTAGTTATGTTTTCAAATACTTCTTCTTGACAGTGTATCACATAGATATCTGAAAAATTCCATCAGAATATTCTGACCAGTGAAATATTGCTACCACCTTTTCATAACAGCATTTCATAAATTGTTCCTGCCATGTTTGTATATGGTTTAGTTATTGTACAGTTTGTTATGTTAGCTGGTTATTTTTTTATGGACAGTTTTGTTGGAGTTCGTTTGTTTTCTAAGCACTGGGCCTGTTTTCATTTATTGGCTCTGATACTCCTTCTTTTGTAGGTTGCTTTCTTTAAATTAAATAGTATGCCTCTCTTACTTTGTCCCCGAAGTATTGAAATGCCAGGTGCTAAAAAGTGTGGTGCCGTGCACATAATACGCATTCGCCAAATATTGGTTGAAAGAGCAAGTGTTATCCTTTCCAGATAGGTCTGAATGTTAATTTCTTTTGCTTTTTACTACGGTCACGGGAAAAATTATATAGTTTAGGGAGAATATTAGCTGTGCAATTTTTTTCCCTCCTCTAGCTTGAATGGAGTTTTAAGCACAAAATTCACGTGTGCACCAAATGACTGGGAGAGGTTTAGTAAATTGAATGTGGGGTTATTGTTTGTGTCCACAAAACAAAGCCCTAAATCACAGTTCGCATAATTTGTGGTTTTAAATTGGACTGATTTAGCAAGGAGAGTGAAATAATCTCTCATTCTGTCAAATAGGCGATACCTTCAGACCAGCATTTAATTGCATTGGCAAAGTAACTTTGGGGAGACAGCAGTAATTCTGGCTGCATTATTCTTGGTTTGTGGCTAAATTGAGATCATCATTTTCTCTTGGTTGCACTAAGTTTCTTTATTGCTCCTCAAACTAACCAGGTGAATGCAGGGAGCACAACTTTGTGGTAGCTGCAGGGGGCACAGGCAGTTCGGGTGCAGTCTCTAGCGTGTTGTCATCTGCGGAGCTCACACATGTCGTGGTGCAGGTTTAGAACAGGGAAGCTGACACCTGCTGACTGAGCAGGCACAGCCTGATTTTCTTCATGATCGTTTACACAAAGTAAATACCATACATTTGCACAAAAGTGTATTATGACTACACATCTAAAAATGTGCTGTTGCAGTCAAATTGTATACGCAGGGCTCACATGCATTCATGTTGGTGTCCAAGAATGTGGTTTCTGGGGGCAGTTTCCAGCTGTCTTGGTCATCCCCTTAACCTCTGCCCTGTTGTCTCCATGCCTACTTCCAGCCACTTGAGTAACAAGTCCACGCCTTCCTCGCTTTCTGTCCTGGTCACTGCCTCTTCCCACGCACCTTAGTCTAGAATGATTTGTGTTCTTCGCAATCCCTTCCTCCAATGAAAGCAATTCCCTTACCTTTTACCAAGCCTTCTTCCCTCGAAAAGAAATCAGGTCCTCGATACCTTAGTCAAAATGGTGACCCCAAACTGGATTGAGCAGTGTGCCTGTCTCTTTACTTATTCCCCGGGAATTACACAATGGAGCTTTTCGAATGGCTCTCTCTGTAAATATTTTAGATGTGTGTTTGGAGTTTTACATACCTTTGTAGTGGTTCTAAGTAAAGGTGCTGCCAGGTTTTCTCAGCTTTCTGGAGCATTCCCTGGAGGGGACTGGTGGGATGGGAAGTAAAGGTACTGATAAGAGGCGAAACCGTTTCCTGTGTAGTACCCAAGGCCCATGTGCAAGGTTTCAGTTACCCGGGTAGTCTTGGTGTTGGTGTTTGCATAAACCGTAGGCAACAAGCTCCTGACAGATAAAATCTTTATCAAAAGTTTAAATTAGCAAATGAATACATGAAATACAGTCTATGGAAAGTATTTCTGCTACCAATTGAGAGTTTGTACTTTTGAGATGCATTTTCTTTTAAGTTTATGTTTGCAAGTATATACTCTAGGGAAGAAAGAACCTGTGAGGACCCTGCTGTTTTAAGTTAACCTTTGAGCTGCATACTGGTATTCATATCATGCTACTGAGTTGGTTTTTCATATTTCTGTATAATAACAGTGCATTGATCTGTTGCTAATCTGATGTAACGTGTGTGTGTGCTGCTGAAGGTGCAAAGGCCAGAGGTCAAAATCAGAGACTGGGTAGGTTGACTATCTCATCATTTGAGGTCAAACTTGAACTGTTGTAAGTTAATGCATTGTGAAGAGAACAGCTCTTCATGTATCAGATTATTGAAACAGCTTGATGAGCGTATTGTCACTCAGGAAGGAATTTGGAGTTCGCTGCTAGGAAATGAAAAGGAAGGAAGCAGTTGCACTTACTAGACATTGTATGAAAATCATAAAAGTTTATATGCTTCCTGATATTCACTCGCAAGCTGGTAATGGCACAGAAACTCTCTTTTGCTTTTGAAGGAACATTTCCCTTTCTACTCAAAGGTGAGTTACAACCTAAGAAAAACCTACACAAAACAAGTACCTGTGCATTCGATGGTAATATTGGATGGTCAGCTCTCTCTCATGTGAAGAAAAGCACCATGTGTTGCTGGTGTTCCTTGTGAGTAGTGCGATTCCTGTGTTCACAGTCGGCATTTTTGTTTCTGTAGCTGTGCCACCAAACATAGCAGAACTGAAGAATTTGGAAGTGCTTAACTTTTTTAATAACCAGATTGAGGAGCTACCCACGCAGATCAGCAGCCTTCAAAAACTGAAGCACCTGAACCTGGGGTGAGTAGCAGCGAGAGGAGCGAGGGGAGAGTGCGGGCGTGTGGAGGGAAGGCAGCTGTGGGCCGGGGCGGGTGCCGTGTACATTCCTGCCTAGGAGAAGCTGATGGCTCATTTCTTTTCATGTTTTAGGTTTTTAAAAAGTTTTATTGTTTTAATACATCCTTACAATGGCCTATGTTAGTGCATATCTATTTGAAAGCTAATTCAGAAGCTAATTGTTGGTGCAATAGGGATTTTTTTTAAACTTATTTTGTTTCCAATAAAATTTTATTTCGGTGATGTTAACCGAGAAGGGACATATTTGCATAGCTTTAGCCATTCAGACTGGTTGTTAATAGGGTTGGTTTTTCTCTCTGCATTAAGTAGAGGTAGTTTACAAAACACCTTCCTTCCATGGAGGGGAGGATACATTTCTTAACATGGCTTTAGTGATTCTTGCACTCCTACTATATAGTCAAGAGGTTCTCAACCTATGTCTGCCTTATACAAAAATGAAGAGAGGAATTTTGATTCAGTTGAGGTTGCAGAAGCAGGTAGCAGTGAATAATAGTAATACCTTGTATCTGTATGTTACTTTACAGTTTTCAGAGTCCTCATGTCAGCATTTGACACTGTCAGTCATGGCGAGGGAGGGTAGGCAGGCATTACTGCTTTCATTTTAGGAGAGGAAACCAAGACCTTTCCAAGAGGCAAAGTGACTTGCTCCTGACTGCCCCAAGGTTGGTGGCCACGCTAGGCAGAGGAGCTCTTTCCATGAGACATCACAGATGCACCCAGAACTTGGGCTTCTGAATTCCAGCTTCGTTGTCGTGGCTGGAGGATGGAACTGCCCACTCATGCTTCATTCACGAAGTAATGTATTCATGAGATTATAGCCATTAAACACTCTAGTAAGTCAGTGATTTACATGGGTAATAATAGAAGCTGGCCAGGTATTTATCAATTTAATAAGAAGCAGTCATAGGAAAAAAGTTTCGTTCATGGAATAAGTTTTAGTTTAGTTCATTCTTTCTCTGGGGAATTTGGTTAGACACTCTTATTTTGATGTTAATTCTGGTTGAGAGGTGATCTTTTTAAGGTTCGTGAGCAGTCTTTTTCCTAATGTCAGAGGGGAATTAGCATCTAAAGGAGGGGAAATATCACTTCAAATCAAATGGCTTTTCCCTTATCAAAATGGAGACTATATACCCATCAGAAAAGAAGGGATCTTCCATTTACACCTTTGTTTTAAAAATTATTGTCATGCTATTTAATTTGCATGTAAAAAGAACCTAAAACTAGATACATGTACTGGATACATACATAAAACTAGATCTATTCTTACTGTTAACTTTTTTAATTTATTAAATAAGTTGTTATTTACATATAAGGCGCTAGGAACAGTAGCTGACACATAGCTGACACATAGGAAGCAGTCGATAAGCGTACTACCACTTATTGTCGCCATTATTTCCTTTATTAATTCATTTACTTTGGGACTATGGAGGTTCCTCTGCCGAGTCAGGAACCTTGCTAGTACTGGGCCCAGTGGGGACATCGCAGTCCCTGGCCTTCAGTGTGGGTGGGGAGGGCCACTGTCAGTGAACCGTGAGCAGTGACAGTGTACAGCTGGGTCCCTGATGTGTGGCAGGCTCTAGAAGTGCAGAGGGAGAGGGACCAGGGGCGCGATAGTCTACAGGCGAGGTCCTCAGGGGAAGAGTTCTTCTTGCAGGGGTAGTGTTGGAGCCCAGACTGATGCACCAGAAGGAATTGCTCAGATGCCCAAGCCGAGGGAGGACGTCTCAGACTGAGAATGACACGTGTCAAAGCTCAGAGCACTGCACGTCCGGGGAATTGCAGGTTGTTTGGCGGTGCCGAGTGAAGTGTGAGGGAGGGAGCAGGAAGGGAAGAGGGGAGGAGAGAAGCATGAATGTCTGCTCTTCATTCAATGAGAATTTCTGGAGCTCCCAACTACGTACCAGGCTGTGTTGTAGGTAGTGACCATCCAGCCCTTACAGGACATGCATCACAGTTACAGAAAGAGACTCTACACACATAAACCATCGGCAAGGGGTCAGTGTGCAACTGAAGGACCTTGTGTGTCAACTGAAGGAGCCCCAGTTTTATCGTGCTGGCCATTGAGGGGTTTGCACAGTGCAGGAGCGGATGTAAGATGAGGTCAGATTTTCGTGTGAAGGATTGTGTGGAGGAGGGGCTGCAGGGAGGTATGGCTAGAGGTCAGGAGCCCTGTGAGAGTGCGAGATAATGTTCCTGGTGAACTTGAGCAGTGACAGTGGAGGCAGGGGAGGGATTTTTTGTGAAAACTATAGAGGAGGTGAAAGTGACAAGACAATGGGATGATTCTGAGATGTCTGCTGTGGGCAACCGAACTAGAAATACAGGTGGAGACGGGTTTTGGAAGATCGAGAGCTCAGGATTTGTTCCCCTGGGATCCAGGTGCCTTAGGACAGAGTTGTAAACTTTCTGTCTTTGTTGAACGTACCTTAATCACCTCTTTGTTGTCCTGAGAGCTGTTTGTTAGAAGCTCTCAGTGCTTTGTAGATTGCATAAAGTTTTCTGTAGTTAATTATGTAGCTACATAGATGGGGTTGCCAAAGTTTGAAGAAAATTCTTAGTTCTTTGGGAAAGGAGTTAAGATGGGTTTCAAGAAAGGATACTTCTGTCTTCAATGGCATAGAATTAATTATACCTACACAGTTCTACTTAAAGCAAGATATACATAGCAGACTCCTTAGAATAAGCAGCCAGAATAAAAATATACACACTGGAGACCCTGCAGTAGAGCAGTTAGGCCATGTGTAGGCATGATCCACGTGGCATGCGCAACCAAAAGTTGCTTTTCCAGTTTTACGTAGTATTTGCTGTTTATTCTGGTGATCACAAGGCATGAAAGGATTTTTAGGCCATCTGAATAAATAGAGTTTTGTTCTTAATTCTTTAAATGTGACTCATTTTATAGAGTTTCCAAAAAATGTAGCTGCATAGGTTCCCTGTTTGTAATTATTTGGAGATAATCTCACTTAGAACCATGACCAACTGTTCTGAGATAACCTCCCACGAGTGGGATGCTGGAGCTCCTCTCTGGGCCAGTTAGAAGTTTCCACTAAGCACAGCATGAGCATTCATGGATTTGGATTTTTTTTCTTTTTTTCTTTTTGCTAAGTGTGTGAGCAGGTCACTGTGGAGATGAGAAAAATTCTTGCCTTTAGCCAGCAAGGTTTTATTGAAGCAAGAGCAGCCCAAGAGGACCTCAAGAGATCCAAGTGTTCCAAAAGGGAAGCATTAGTGTGGACATTCCTATTGCTTTTGAAGAAGAGAAAGAAAAAAGATGCTGACCAGCCCAGGCTGGTGTGGCTCAGTGGACTGAGTGCCAGCCTGCAAACCAAAGGGTCGCCAGTTCGATTCCCAGTCAGGGCACATACCTGGGTTGCCAGCCAGGTCCCCAGTAGGGAGTGTACAAGAGGCAAGCACACACTGATCTTCTTCTTCCTCTCTTTCTCCCTCCCTCCTCCTGTGTTTAAAAATAAATAAATACAATCTTTAACAAAAAAACCTTTAAGAAAAGATGCAGAACAGCCTTTGGCTATCTAGTTTTGTAAATTTCTCTATCACATGCTTGCATTTGCCTATTTCCAGTACACATTTGGAAAATGTCCACAGACAGACAAAGAATTTGTTTGCACAGCCATGGAATGACTTTAGGGAAAATGGTTTGGTGCAACTATCAAGGGTAGAAAACCACCCTTGGTAGTTGAAGCTTCCACCGTGATCTTCTAAGATGAGCTTTTGCCTTTTGGGGGCTGAGTCAAAATTCCTCTCAAACCTCCTGAAAATAATTGTAGTTATAGCTGTCATTTTTTGAGAACTCACTTGTGAGCCATGAATTATGTTAGGTGCTTCACATGTTCTCTCTCTCACCCTCCCGGCAATCCTGCCTGGAAGGTATTGCTAGCCTTATTTTACAGAGGAAGAGGAATTGGGTCTCAGAGAAGCCGAATAAATTCCCCAAGATTACCCTACCAGCAGGTGCTAGAGCTGGACCTCAAACCTAGCTCTGTTCTCTCACTGCTCCTGCTGAAACCTCTCATGGACACCTTGAGTTCCAGCACTCTCGGAGGGGCACCCTGAGGACACATGCCCCATGTGTGTAGATGGAGGTGCATTAGTGCCCACTGTGGGGGAAGCTAGGCATACTGCACTTCATTCTGCAAAGAGATACACTAGTTGTTATGTGTGTGCTGGGGTCGAGAGAAATGGCCGGTAGTCCTCACAGCTTCCTGCATTGTGAGTTGCTGGGCCTACTGCCGGCACTGTGCCTGGACCTTCTGAAGCATTTCAGTTAGGGCTTCCCTTCTGCCTATCAGGCTAGTGGGCCTTCTACTGTCACTTACTGGTGTGAATCAGCTGCACAGCGGCTCTGCTGTGCTCCTAATGCGTTGGGGTATTAGTTCATTGTTCAAAGAGAAAGAAAAGCTGCAGCTTACATTACACTCAGGCTCACTCTGCTGGAGATCGGGTGGGAACTCTCTTTTCAGTGAGATGCCTCTTGCCCCTCAGGCAGCGTCTTTCAACTGGTGTGCTGCAAGAATTTTTAAAACATGCAGTCCCTGACTATTTAGTCAGGAGCACTGACCTCTTTCTCCTTAGATTGTCAAATTAAAAAAAAAATAACAATAGCCAATTCAACAATAGCTGTCGGGTGTGAATGAATCAGAATTATAGCCTTTTTTTTGTCAGATTGGCAAAATATGTATTTTTTGGTGTGCCACAGAATTTTAGTCATTAGTTTATGTGTGCCATGAGATGAAAAAGGTTGAGAATTGCTGCTCTAAGGAAATCTCATCATGGATTTCCTGCACTGTATGTTTCGAAGTGTACTTCTGTGTTTGGAGAGAAAAACTTTAGTGGTGATTTTTAAAGATGTGTAACTAAGAGCACTGGTGGGAAAAAGAAGCACCTGAGGTGTGCTTCTGTGCATGTCCCACTGTCTGACTTGTCCTTCAGGTGCCTCGGATCCTTGCATTGGAGTCCAGGGATCAGGAGTGCCTTGGCCCCCGTGGGGTGCTGGGTGCTCTCGGGCACCTGTCACCCCTTCACTTGAGTCAAAAGTCCTAGGCACTTAACCTGTCTTAGCCTGTTTTTCATTTCAACATTACAGAGGTGATTATAAGTGCTGTCCTGTCTATGTTACGTATGTTTTGGTGATTCAGATGAAATGCTTAATATAAACGTGCTTCACAAATTATAAATTCATAGAAAGTACCAGTTGTTATCATCACAGCATATTATCCTGGATGTAATTTTGTTAAGGGTAAAGTTAACCTAGGGCATTTCTGCCCATGCAGAGGAAGAGATGACTTTTTTTGTGTGAGGCCTGGTTGGTGGGTGTGGACAGGGTTGTAGCTCATGTGAGAAGGATAGATGTCTAGAATTATTTGTAGTTCACAGCCCCTCCCACCTTTTAACATGTCAGCCTTTATTAGATATTTTCAAAATCATTTTGAAGTCAACTTTTATCTATGCTCAGAGGGAATAGTGTTGAGAAAAATAAGGTCTTGAAAAAAGTATAAAACAGAATAATAGAAAAATAATTTGCGTTACATTTCAGTGGAGGTATATTATTTTCAATTGTGATTAGACTCACTTAACATAAAATTTACCATCCTGACCATTTCAAGTGTGTGATTCAGTTGTGTTAAGTGTGTTCGCGTTGTTGTGCCGCCAGTCTCCAGGGGTTTCTCATCATGCAACACTGAGACTCTGTTCCCGTGACACAGCCACCTCCCAGTTCCCCTTCCTCAGCCTCTCGTAACTGCCTTTCTTACTGGAGATCATTTTGAATGTTAGAAGTTGCAGAACAAAGAAGTGATTTGTTTCCCCTCCTTTTGGGAGGAATAAGTGAAATACGGCAAGTCTGAAAACTACAAAGTTTACTATGTCTCTTTTTGAGGTATTATTATTGCTACATTTGTTAGGAAGTTTTTCTCTGGAAGGACAGATATTTTGTGATAATTTACTTTTCTGTGTGTAAAACAGTGATTGAGCGTCACCATTGGAGCAGATGACAACTAAGACATTTTCAACTATTTCATGGCCATGTAGGTTCTTGGGCTAACATTATGAGGCTGGTGAAAACAGCACGGAGTGGTTGTAGAACTATGGCCCCTTTTAGAGTTTCAGCCCCTCACACGTGGCTCTTAGGCTTGTGACGCATTGGTGATCTGAGTATCTGTCTAAACATGTGTTTCGTGTGTGACATCTTGGATTTTTTTCCCCACCAACAGCATGAATAGACTAAACACTTTGCCTCGAGGATTTGGCTCTCTCCCAGCTCTTGAGGTCCTTGATTTGACTTACAACAACTTGAATGAAAATTCCCTTCCTGGAAACTTCTTCTACCTGAGTAAGAAACTTTTAATTCTATAAAGCTTCTTAACATGGTACTTCGCGTTCTAAAAGTGAATTTATGTGCTGGGGCCAAAACTCCAGAGAAAGGATTGGACATACATTTTTTTTTCTTTACAGACTCCTTTCGAATATTCCTTCACAACTCAGCAGTGTGTATATCTGATAGATAGTTGTCGGACACCATTGCTCTGAAGGGGACTTAGTGATGTCATATTAACTTTCTGATAGAGAGTATGTATCTAACTGAGATCATCTCACATTTAGCTAAGAAGTTTGAGTTCAATTTTTAAAGTACATGCAAAAAATATAATAATATATGTGCCCTTCCATGTCACAGTTAATTATTTATGTTAGTTTTAAAAATATCTATTAATAAACCACTGACAGAGGTTTTAAAATTTCTAGCCATAATTCTTGTTCTCAGCCTTTTGGAAAGTGCTCTTATTGATGTAGTCCATTTTGTTAATAGTAGACAATTAAACACACTTTATCTTTTCATATGCAAACAAATTCTTGTTGAAAATGCTTGTAAAAATTAGGGAAAACTGATTTTTTTTCAAGAATTCATGCTTTCCTTCAATGACTGTTCTTTCTGCTTCTCTAAATAGCAACATATATGTCATCCAGAAATACTGAATTTTCTGAGCTAGGTTCTAAAATTACATTTTTTAAACCTTATCTATACCCTCAGTCTTTCTTAAGCATGTGAAAGCAACTCTAAAATATTTTCTTGGGCCCTGGAATAAATTTCTTTTTGTTGTGTAAGTTAACATACAATTCTGCAGAATTTTAAAACATTGGAATGTAATTGACTACCTGTAAACAGACAAAAAATATATATATCTGGTTTTACTCCATTTTGGTTGAGGATAAAAAGATTCTTTAGGATTTTTGCCTTCAGTAACTTGGATCATGTTATCATTGTGGAATATTGTGAACTAATTTCTGATTACTGGTATTCTGCCTAAGTTAGAGTTATTTCCATTTTTGAACTTCATGTTATTATTTTAGCCCCTTTCTTCTAATTTATTTTTGTTAAGACTATAGAAACAAGTAATAATACAGTTCACCCTTGAACAACACAGGTTTGAACTGTGTGGGTCCATTTATGCATGGACTTTTTCCCATATATACAGTAAACATATTTTCCTGTGATTTTCTGAATGACATTTTCTTTTCTCTGGCTCACTTTATTGTGAGAATACAGCATAGGACACCTGTTATATAGCTAACGCATCCATTGCCTGTCTGTTTTCAGCGAGGCCTCCTGTCCACAGAGCGCTGTTAGCAGTTCAGCTTGGGGGTCAGAAGTTGTGCGTGGACTTTTGACTGTGCAGGGGTCATTGCCTCTAACCTTGTTCCTTTTCATTGTTCAGGGATCATGTGTAATTGGTCTGATTATGAAAACAGCGATTTTGGCCTCCACAATCAGAAAGCCTCTTAGCCGTTTGTTTGTTTTTAACATAGTTCTCTTTACATAGAAGAGCCTTTTGCCCTGAGCATTGATATAAGTGACACAGAGTTTTCTTTGTTTTACTTTGGATGCAAACGGAGTAAGAAATGTGAATCGGAAGTAATAGAAGAAAAATAGCTATCTCTTCTGCAGATGTATTGAAACTTTGTGTCAAAAACTGCTGGTGCCCACAGTTGTTAATTGTGTCAGTGCTCGTGGATATAGATGTTTTCCTGAACACACCAGCCCCACAATAAGCCAGTAAATCTATGTTTGACCTGCTTGTTATTATTGCGAGCCCTAGGTGTGTCACGGGCTTTTCACCAGGCCAGGGTTATTAATCAAAGCTGACTCCCTTGTATTGATCAGACCTCGGATTGTCGGGTTCCATGCCACCCTGTTTATATATTGCTGTTTAATTTGCAGCCACCCTGCGCGCACTCTATCTCAGTGACAACGATTTTGAAATCCTGCCGCCAGATATCGGGAAGCTCACGAAGTTGCAGATAGTAAGTAATTTATCTAAATTCTGAGAAAATCAATTCACTTCTGCAGCCCCTATAGAAGTTGAATCAAGTCGATTTGAGCAGGAGTAGGGTTTGTTCTGCAGGAATAAACCACTACTCTCAATACTGTTTTTGTTCATCTGCAGACACTTGTAAATAAGTTGGGAGGATTGAGGCTTAAAGAAAAGAGGGCATGGAAGAGGACAAGAGTTTATGTTCAGTGCCTCTTTATGGGAGTTTAGGTGAAATTGTTTTGACAACCCCTTGTTTTCTTATATTTAGCTCAGCCTTCGAGATAACGACCTGATCTCGCTGCCGAAGGAAATCGGGGAGCTTAGTCAGCTTAAGGAGCTCCACATTCAGGGGAACCGCCTGACTGTTCTGCCCCCAGAACTAGGTAAGGTTGCTGATGAATGAGTTTAGTTCTGGATTTAATTAATACCGATTATCCAAACGCAGCAGTTCTGAACAACCCTCTCTCCTCTTGTTGGCAAATACTCCACCAAAGACCCCATTCTGATCACTTCCACCAGCATTTGTCACTGGCCAGTGTCCAGCTGTGACAGGCCTGACCTGCCTGGCGCCGTGGCCAGCAGCTGCAGAGCCCGGAGTCTCACAGACTGCTGATGAAAGCGGCCTGCCTGCTGTAGCGAGGAGCCTGAGACCAGTGGGGATGGTCTCCTCGGTGGCTCCTCCTCGACTAGCTGGGGGTGGGTTTTGTTTTTGTAATCAGACCACCACTTTTATCTTTTTAATCCCGAACTTTTTTAATTTTCATCTCTTGTAAACTTTTACCAAATAGTGTTTGCTTGCAGCTGCTTGAAACTCCTTTTCCAGTCATAAATTTGGTTCTCTTCTGATTCCACCACGATTGGGAACTTTTAAGTGTGTTCTAGCTGGGAATTCCTCAGTCCTATCCCACTGGCTGCTGAATCTTACTTTTCTGCCTGGTCACTCAGATGGCCCAAGGTGGGCTCTGACCTTCCTCGGAGAGAACGTCCAAGCCTGTTACTCTGTTACTGAGGTTAGGCCGCCCTTCTGGGGGAGGCTCGTGAGTTTCCTTTGCTTGTGCACGCTCTTGGTAACCTTTAATGTTTTCTACATGTGAACTGCATTGTTTCTCCAGCTATGGCTCTGTGCTTTTCTGCTCCCAAATACCATCATTTTAAAAAAACACATTTAACCCAGAGTTCTTTGAGGAGGTACCTAAGATGAGTGGTGATTTTAAAGATGCCGAGTTATTATAAATTAGAATATAAGCTCGCTGAGAGCAGGGCAGGGGCTTCTCTATTTGTTCCTCCTTGCCCACTATGTACATGGGGTATGTGCTTAAGGAATATGTCCTGGAAGAATTAATGAAGTGAGACCCTCAGATAGGATAGCAAGGTTCTGAGAAGGCTATGAGCAGACACAGTCTGTCTTCTGTTCCGAGTGGTGTGTGCTGTCCAGCATGGAAGCCGCGAGCCACATTGCATGTGCTCAGTAGCCCCAGGTGGGAAACGCAGACAGAACATTTCCATCAGCACAGGAAGCTTTGTTGGGTGCTGTTCTAAAGGAAAGGGGAAAAGCACTCCCATGATTCATGGAACGAATGGAAAATTTTACCCTCATTTCTTCTGTCTCCTTTAGCTCCTTTGTTAGTGTAGAGAGAG
>CM052538.1:58100874-58143986 GCA_028533065.1 Trachops cirrhosus
CTGTCTTTTGAAACGGGAGGCGGCGTGTGCTCCCTCCTACCACGTTGCCATCTTCTCTCACTCTCCGGAAGTCTTTAAATAACTTTATTTTTGTGAGCTATATCTAGAAAAGTTTAACCTTAACATCTGGTGGCAGTTTTTCCTAATTACATATAAACACTTAGCTGGAAATAAATGATAAATCCCTGGGAATTTCTGTTACAAATCTAACTCAAGATGAAGACAGATGTATTATTTATTTTTAAACAGTGATTTTAAAAAGAAGTAAACTATTACCGATAGCAAGATAACAATAGCCAGTAGGTATTAAGGCCCTGTGGGCTGAGGCACAAGTATGAGTGCTTTTCCTGTACTCGCTCCTGTCATTGGAATAAGCATGATAAGTTAGAGGTGAGGAAACTGAGGCTTGGAGATGGTGACGTGTTCCCAGGGACACAGTTAGTGAGTCGCAAAGGTGGGAATGAAGCCGGAGAGGCTGTCTCCAGGCCCGCACTCCTCACCAAGGTGGTGCACTCCTTCCCACGCGTGCCAGTAGAAGGATTCCTAGACAGCGGTTTCCAGGTGCGAACATGATGCAACACTGGCTCACTTCCCCGGATGGTAGCAGGAGGACAGGTGACACAATGTGGCCAGTTGTATGGCTGACTGGGATGATGTGTGAACAGCAGGGCCAGAGCAACACTTGGCAAAATGCAGATGAGACGGCCTCTGGGGAAGCAGTTGCTGTTCCCCTGTCCCACTCCAAGCTAGTTTCATTGTCCCTGGAGTTTGTCCCTCAGTAACCAGCTAGCCCCAGCAGGAGCATCCTTTGTCTGTGAACCGACCTCCATGGTGCTCATGCGGAGCTGCTCTCGTGCTGGGGCCGATGCACTTGAAGTTCATTGTACCTGCTCTACCAGCATTCACTGGCTGCAGGTTTGTTCCCGGTGCACTTTATTTTTTATTTATTTTTTTAAAGATCTTATTTATTTATTTTTAGAGAGAAGGCAAGGGAGGGAGAAAGAGAGGGAGAAAAGCATCAATGTGAGAGAGAAACATTGGTTGCGTCTTGAACTCACCCCACTGAGGACCAAACCTGCAACCCAGGCATGTGCCCTGACTGGGAATCAAACTGGTGACATTTTGCTTCACAGTGTGGCACCCAACCAACTGAGCCACACCAGTCAGGGCTGCTCTGGATGTATTTTAAAGTGTGGGTAATGATCTCTCCCCTGTATATTTTTTTTTACAAATCTGAATAAGCAAGATAAATACTTTTGAGATTTCTGTGAAATTTCCTTTAAAAATAAGTTTGGAATTTATTAACTGGAAACCTTGTCGGTAAGAGTATTGGGCCAAGCAAGGGAATGCAGCTGAGTTCTGACCTATCAGATATGAGAACACGCAGGGACACAGCAAAAGAAAGCCAGGGGCTCGAATGGGGTTCCAGTATGTAATCGTGTTGCTTTCCTTTTGTTGTGTACCCCCGAGTAAGTTACTTTAGCTGTTATGTCTGATTCCTACACAGTAACTTACTTGATTTGATGTTAGTCCAATTTATCCATAGAAAATTAGGTATAAATTGGGTCTGTCATTTACCAATCCACTTATTTATTCATTCAGACATTTACTGAGTTTCTACTTTAGGCCAGATCTTGTCTCCAAGGAACTTACTTTTCTAATAAAGTAAAATTCATATATTCAGCAACTGTTTATTGAGTCCCAGGCTTCATGTTTATTTCCTGAAGATACAAGAAGAGACAGAACACCCTTTGTGACATTCTAGTGGGGGAGGGTGGGTGGATACCAGACAATGATAAGTGCTCTAGGAAGAAAAATAAGCATGGAAGGGAGTGTACAAATGGGGGGAGGTTATTGCTCTACTAGAGAATGGGCAGAGAAAACGTCACCCGTAAGGTGGCGTCTTTTAAGCAGAGACCTAGAGGAGGGAAGGAGTTCTCTGGCAGAGGGAACAGCAGATGCCAAGGACTGAGATGGGCTTGCGTGTTGAGGAATAAGAGTGAGACTAGTGTAGCTGGAGTGGAGTGAGTGAAGGGGAGAGCTGGAAGAGATGAGCTCAGATAGGAAGTGGGGACTGCCTCCTGTAGTCACTTGTGGCCATTGTAAGAACTTGGACTTTTACTTGGGGTGCGATGGTGCAGGAGCATAAATAATAGCCCCCCCAAAGCTGCCCCATCCTAGTCACCAGACCCTGGGAATATGTTACCTTGCATGGTTAAAGGACATTACAAATGTGATTTAGACTCCTGAGATGGGTAGATTATTCTGCATTGCCCAGGCAAGCCCAGGGTAGTCAGGAGTCTTTAGAAGAGGGAAGCAGGAGGAGAAGAGAGAGGAAGTAGTAGGGGTGATGACAGAATCATGAGGCTGGAGGCATGCATCTGGGGGACCATGAGCCAGAGAATGCAGGTGGCCTCCAGAAGCTGAAAAGGGAAGAGAATGGATTTTCCCCTGAAGCCTCCAGAAGGAATGCCACCCCTCTGTGTTCACCCAGCTGGTAGTAATGGTCAGATTCTGGGTCTGTCTCAAAGGCAGAATTAACAAGAACTGGTGATGACTTAGACAAGAGGTATAAGAGTGAGGACTGACTGTGAGGTGTTGGACCTGGGGAACTAAAAGGATGGGGAAGGGTAGGTGAGGAGATGGGGGAGGAGAGGAGCTAGTCATGAGCAGAGTTTACGTGTGTTAGGTTTGAGATGCCTTTGGATTTTTAATTAAGAAGGCAATTGGAAATTAGAATCTGGAGTTCAGAGGAGAGGTCTGGGCTGTGTAGATAACTTTTTAATGGCACAGATTGGATGAGATTCCTCTGATGTGAGTATAGAGGGTGGAAGATTGGCCCATGAAACATTGTGCATCCTCAATTCTGGAGCTGGAGGACCGGGTACCTTTGTGGGTCAGGCCGGCTCCCAGGCAGGAATCTGTGGCCAGGTCAGGGACTGTGGCTTTCCCTGGGTGGCACATGACAGCTTCAGTGCTAGTGCAAGGGGACGATGCTTGTGCTTCAGAGGAAGACTGTTTTTCCCAACATCTGTAGATGAACTGTGCCAGCGAAGAGTGAAATAGACACAACTCATCTCCTGAGCCTGCCTGAATCCAAAGTCTCTTCTGAACCTGTATTTTCAGCTCACAGCCAATCTCTTCCTCTAACAAAGCAGCAATGTGATGACTAAAGTTGCACTCACTTTTCATCAGTGGGATGGAGAAAAGGCCTGCATTCGTAAGGGAGGGAGGAAAGGCAGACATACCTGCCTAGCCTCAGAATAGAGAAGGCCCCTGGATAAACAGCCTAATGGTGATTTCAAGCCAGTAGCTCTGTGGCAGTCCTCTGTCCCACTCGTGCATTTTCGTACTCACACATGAGATAGTTGTTGTCTTATGAGTTGAGGATGTAAAATGTATGTTTTTGCCTGGTCTCTTTTCTAAGTTCTCCAGGATTCAGTTACTTGTTCTGAATGGAATCATTACTGGTTTTGTGCCTTCTTCACAGTCGTGTGACCTCTTCTTCTGCAGATACCTGCTTTTGGAGAAGGAAGTTGCTGAGTCAGCTAGGCGTGCAGTGAAGCGAGTGTTTCAGATGTCAGAGCCTCATCCACACCAGTTGGAGCAGTCCCTGGGCGGGAAGTGTGCAGTGCCGCATGCACCTGGGGCCGTGGGCTCGGTGTCCTGCTCAGTGTGCCCGCAGACAATGGCAGCCTTTGTTACAGAAATAGGTGAAGCACATGTATTCTATCTAGTGCGCTTGGAAGGGTGGAAACAACTATTAATCATGTTCAGAAAGTAAGTGATGTCATGAATTAGAATTTCCCTCCAATTGTATTCTGTAGAATGAACAGAATTAAGAAACAGTAGATATACCAGTCTAAAGTCCTTCCTATTATACTTCTTAATCCTTTTCTTTATGGTTGTTGAAAAGCTAAGGAAAAATACTTTCTTTGGAGGCGGGCAAGAAGGAAAGGCAGTATTCTCTTTTTGGTCATCAAGTTTCTGATTTTAAATGTCTCTTAATAACACAGTAGTCTCTTGTGGTATTGTCACTGTATCACTTGACTCCCAGTTATCTTGTCCAGATGTTTAAATATTTTCATGTATTCTGTAGGCTGTAGGGGTTTGCCTCCTCATCACTAGCCTTGGGTTCAGTGCTCATTACCCCAAGTCCATGCTCTGTAACTGTGGGTAAGTCATTTTACCTTCTACATCTCATGTAGAATGAGGGTAATGATATTCCCTTCTCATAGTTTTTTTTGTAGCATCAAAAGAATAGTCTACGTAAAGAACCTTGCCTTATGCCAGGATTAAGTAAAAATGCTCAGTAAATATTAGGTAAATGAACACGCATGCAGGTGTGTGTGTGTGTATGTACACGCGGCATTTTTATACTATGAGCCTGTATTTAGAGGCTGGTTTTCTAAATCTCCTGAGCTCTTCTAAGACAGTCTAAGCCAAGAGGTTGCCCCAAGTCCCACCCTTTTGATAGGGAAGAAACACGGTTAGTGACTGGACATCTGGAGAGAAAGAATAACCTAGAAGGTTCAAAGGCCAAAGTCTTCATCACACACTGTGGTTGGTCGGTTTATCACACTGATAGAAGAGAAGCTGTGAGTTAGCTTCTTGTGTGAAACTGAGAAGACACACTGGAGGGAGCAGAAGGGATGTGCAGGGAGGGGAAGAGAAGGGCAAGAAGAGGGTGCAGGTCAGATGGGGAGCAGCTCCACATGGTGAATGCTCAGGGCAGACACGACGTCCTGTATGAAGGGTTTCACTGTGACGCTTTCAATCCCATCATCATAATTTCAGTAATAGTCTCTTAATTTCACAAATGGTTTTCCAAGTCTGTGTTTTTTTTGTGAGTTTTATATTGAAGCTGGGAGCAAGTCACTTGGTTCTTCTACCTGGAAAGTTCTATGGTTACCTTTTGATTGGACCTTGGTGGCTTGGTTGCTTACTTCATCGATTCATTCATTAATTCATTTATTCACTTCTTTACTTTTTGACATCCTTTGACTATGAACTTGTCCCTGAGTGTTGGATACTTGGTGGTGCTTGCACTGACTAATTAGATTCACTGGTTAATCCCATGCGGCGATCTCTGCAGGCAGCAGCTTCCCTTTCCAGCCGTTTACTTTGTGGCTGTCTCGTGTTACCTTTTGTGACAGTGCGCATTGCACCGATGGCATTTTTCTTCTCCCAGAATGGTTTCGCATGGTGATCACTGTTCTGAACTAGTTGTTTTCGTTTTTTAATGTTACTGACGTGTGCATACACCGTGGTCCTTTTGTCACTTGTCTCATGTTATTAATTGGTTTCATGTTTAAAGCGCACCATATAAATGCATTTTTTGAAGTCTTTCCTATTTTGTTAGAAATTAAAGCCATTAAAGATTCAGAGTGTGAAGTCTGATTGTTCTGGACTTGAGCAAACTAGTGTGGCTACTGCCTGGGATCTCTTAAGAAAGAGTGCAAGGGCGGTTATTGCCCAACTCCAGGACAGTCGGGCACCAAAGGCATAATAGGCTAAAACATTTTTCGTTAGTCTAGATGATCCCTTTTGGACAATTACCCGCCCTAACCTGAGGCATCTTTATTTATTTATTTAAATTTTATTTTTAGTTACAGTTTACATTTAATATTATTTTGTATTAGGTTCAGGTGTACGGCACCAAGCCATCTTGAAATTGTTATCAGACTTGGTTTTCTCTGCCTAAGTCCAGTTACTTGTGAAAGGAGATTTGGATCGTAGTCTGTTTAATTAGGTAGAGAAGGAGCACTACTGAATTTGCCATCTCTTCTGCTTCTCTTCTCCTCAGTTTTGTTGATGTGTCCATCTGAGACTTGCCAGTGAAGTCAGGACGTGGGGCAGCAGAGTGGAATGCAGTATGTGGTGCCAGCCTGCCTGGGAGACAGTCCTTCCTCCACACATTGCTAGGTGGATGACATTGAGGAAGTCACTGACCCACATACTAATCACTGGCCATAGTGGATAGCAGCTGGCCTTTTTCCAACTGGGGGTGCAATTTCTAGGTCACCAGAACCTCACCTGAGCTACTTTGATTATGTATGATTCCTGGTAAAATTAAAATGAAAAAATTACATAACAGGGTTATACAGTGTTTTGTATATTTTGTTTATATTTAAAAATCACTTTTAATACATAAAAATAAGACGTGATATCCTCTTGTTCACTGGGCCATTGCAGGATTTGTCAAGTTTAGTGTGGAGCACTGGTGGTGACATCTGAACACTGGTACACAAGTTCTAAGATGCACATTTCACGTAGTCTCATTTTAGACTCCTAGCAAATGTCAAGAAAGTCCACTTGAGACTTTTTAGAGAGTGCAGTTAGTCTAGTCCCCTCCCTCACATCATTGTTTCTTCTGCTCCTCTTACTGCGTTAGCTTCACTGCCCCCTTCACTGTACACTGGAGTTTGCAAACCCTGACTATTTCTGGACCCTGTCTTATGGTGTGGGAATCGCCAGCCAGTAGGAGTCCACTGACCTGCTGGCAAAAAGCACTTGGCGAATGTTGACTCCATAACGATCACTCTTACTCTTACTTGCCTTATTGTTACTTTAGCTATACTGTACTCTTTAGTCTGTGTCTCTGCCCTTTGGAAGTAGGGCCTGATTCGGGCTGAGATGCACCTACCCAAGCCTTCGGGGAAAGCTGCCATCAGGCCTGGGTGTGGTTGAGGCATCTGGCGTTAGGGCTTGTGATCAGCAGGGAGGAGTGGGTGCAGGTCCTCTGAGAGGAGTCAGGGAGGAGGAGGAGAGAAGAGGCAGGAGGTTCCTGCAGTGGGAGCCAGGAAGTGGCAGAGCACCTGTTCGTATGTTTACATCGTTTATGGGTTAAAATTTTTATCATTTTGTTTTTATTATTTTAGTTTCTTCTGTGTTGATCTGAAGAAGCCAAGAGGCTATGAGGGGAGAAAGCTAATATTTATTTAGCGCATGAATAGTCCCATTAGGCATTTTATGTGTATCTTCACAGTTAAATCTCAACAGCCGTGGGAGGTTCGGGGCTTTCTCCCCATTTTATGGGGAGTGGGGAGCATGAGGCTCGGAGAGTGTTAGTAACCTGCTCAGGCCCCGTGGCTGGTTAGCCCAGGACGTAGAGCCCATGCCACAGTCTGTGGTAACTGTACCAGGTTAACCAAGGGTAGGAACATTGGCTGCTTCTGTGTTATGCTAGGACAAAGTGAAATGTAAATTGGTCTGTATAAAGAAATAGCATTTTATGGAAAAAAAGACTCTGGATTAGATGTTAATGAAGATATATCCAAGGCATAACTGTTAGTCTGTGAAGTGGGTGCCACGTGCCGTGATGTGTTAGGATAAGCGAACAGGAGTGGCTCTTTCTCTGTGGGACTATAAACTCTGCCGCTTGTACAAAACGGAAGTTGTCAGTTGATCACAAATACTTTTGAAGATACTTTTAAGGTAAATAGAATTATAAGTACCTCAGTTTATACACAAGAGATTATAATTCGCAAACCAATTTCATAGACTTTATCTCAATTCTGTTAACATGGGAAGGGAAGTTCTTGGCCACTTTTTAATGGTGGCAAAAACAAGCGCTGGGGGCTTGCGACTTGCCCAAAGCTACAGTATTGGTGTGGCTTGTTGTTGGCAGTGTCAGATTTTTAGTTCAGATCTTTTGATTTCAAAAATATTCTTCCCAATAGGCTATCCATAAATGTATCAATATTGAGGCAATAAAATGGCATCGTTTATCTTTAGATTAGAGATTACAGTGATTCCAAACATATGCCTTGATTTTTTTTTGTTTGAGACAAAGAACTCAGGGATAGAAAGGCTTTACCCAACTTTAAATTTTGACTTGAATTATATGATGTGCTCTTACATTTTATTTCTATGTTAATATACCTCTTGCCATACTTCACAAAAAATTATATATCATATTGTTTGACTCCTATGCTTAGTTGATAATCAAAAAATGACTCCCATCAGGTCTCCTACCTGATCTTTTTTAACAAGTTCCATTTTCTGTATATTCCATTTCAATGAATTTTTAGCCTTAGAAAATGCTTTAACTGTGGATTTTAAAAATGTTAAGTGAATTATATTTCTACCTGGTGAGTTATTGCCTTAAAGGTGGTGGGAAGATGCAGCACATAAAACGTTTCCATTCCGTGTGATAGATTTCGGGAAGCCCGGTGTCAGGTTAAGTGTGATTGAACACGCGCATCAATCTGTGTGAACACCAGCTGGGAAAGTGTGCCACCGTTTGCACTGGACCATCCTTTGATTTAATAGGACACTAAATGTATTCTTGCCCTGGGAGAAATGCCAGCAGTATGAGATTCCAGATTTAATTTTTTTTATTCCAGAGGCATATCTGTAAATATAGTTTCTATCACCTGCATACATATATATCTTTACTACATTTATGTAGCATCTCCCTCAAAGTATCTCCTATATATTATATTATGCCTATATAAAAAATAAGCAGTATTACACGGAGCCAGACTCAAATGGAATTGTTTATGTGAGTGTGGGTTTCTTTTGGGGGGTTGGGGCTAGGGGAGGGGTGAAATGGGGGATGATGTCCTTCATGTTGTCAACACCAGGACTTAGTGAAAGACTCATGATAGTTATGTCTTGTCAAAACTTGTCATAGATCAGCCATTCTTACTCATGTTTATTTAGCCTTTCCTGCATTGTTCACCTGAGCATTGTTCATTTTCAGCTAAGTATTCTATAGGTTGATCACTTACTTACTGCACAAAAGCATCTAATGGTGTCATTTGTTCTTCTGTAAAGTTTTAGGCAGTAGCTACATTCTAATGTTAGTAAACAGGCCCGTGCTCACTGTCAGCATATATTTAATGATTTTAATGGACCTCAGTAGTCTCTTTGTTACCTTTTATATTTGCTGTTTTAAAAAAAATGGCTCTTCTCCTTGGACAGCCCCAGTCGGACTTAGCATGTCTGATCCTGACACCTGGCCCCATGTACAGAATGTTCCTGTAATCTGTTGGGTTTGGGGAACAGGCGTAAGTGAAATAGACCTAACCCCTGCTCTCATAAAGAGAATCTTTGAAAGAAACAACTGAACGAACAGTTGAAAATGACAAAATGAAAACACAACTATACCTAGATCTACTGGAATGCCAGCTCCAGTGTAACCCTGGAGTGCCCATCCTAAGTAGAGAAGAGTATGTCACCCTCTTCTCTCAACTGGGTGGCTGTAGAGCCTCATAGCTGGTTTCCCTACTCCCTGCCTGGCTCCTTCCACTCTATTCTTTCCACAGCCAGCAAGGTTATTTTATAAAATCACATTGGATGATGTCACTTCTGTGATTAGACTTCTTTAAGGTACTCTTTGAGCTGTTAGACCCCTTAGGACCAGGCCTTCTATTTTTTCTGCTACTCTTCTCCCTCACGTACTCACCGGCATCTCTCAATGGCTGCCTCTCAGTTCTTTGTGGTCTTTACTCTCTGCTTAGCATCTCCTGAATATTTGCACACCTGGTCAGGTACCAACTATGTGATTTTTTCTCCATGAACCCCTTGCCTTACCGTTCTCAGCAGTCCCCTCCGGTTCTTTTCTATGATGGCATGTTTGTTTGTTTTTATGCATAGCTCTTTTATTCAACAAATATGTGTTCAGTACCAACTGTGTATGTTGTGCACTGTGCCAAGTACCTGGGAGGTATCAGTGTGTGGTGGGAAGGGAAGAAAGAAAAATCCCTGCCCTTATGGAGGGTTAGGCCTATGATCAGTTCAAATTAAATTTTGTGTAACATATGAGATCAATTTTTCCATATAAATTGCTTTAGCACCATTTATAGAACAGAATTTCCTTTTCCTATTGAATTGCTTTAGTGTTTAGTCAAGGACCAATTTACTATGTAAGTGTGGGTCTAAAAAACCATTTTGCATATGTATGGGCATGGAACCAATTTACTATACATGTGGGTATATTTCTAGACTGTGCTCGTTGTTAAACCTTTGTGGCAGACCATATTGTCTTCATATGTAGCTTCATAAGAAGTCTTGAAATCACGTAGTATATGTTTTCTAACTTTTTCCAAATTATTTTGGCTATTTTGCATCCTTTGGACATGCATATAAGTTTTAGAATCAGCCTGCTGGGATTTTGATTGGATTTTGACTGAATTGATAGCCTCGAGGAATCTTGCCCTAGGTACTGCAGGTATCGTTCAGCCAAACACTCATGAGGACCACTATGCAGTTTTCTGGGTCTCTGTCTTTCTCGTTCTTTTTTTCTACTACCCTTCCCCACAGATCCCCACCCCCTCAGTAGCCTCAAACTCTGATCTCTTTCCTTTTAGCTCTGCAACACCACTGTATTGTTTGATCTCCCACTTCCTGCGTGGCTTTCTGGAAAGGCCTCCAGGAGAATAGTAGGGCGATTGTGGGTTTCCACTCATTTATTTCCCTTCTCTCAGGTATCAACATCCCATGCTGCCTGTTTGCCCAGTATCAGAAGCAGTTATATCATTTATTTTGTCCAGTTACTTCATTATTCCTAGAAGCAGAAGTCTGGATTAATTTTTGATAACTTTCCCTGTGGGCAGGTGTAAAAAAATTATTTTTCTACCTCTTTCTTGCCCATGTACAGGCCACAAGCAGTTACTTTTACTCAGTTTACCCCTTGGACCTCATACTCAGTGGTTGGGTGCCGTAGCAGACGTGGAAGTACCATCATACGTGCCATCCTCCATATTACTTACAGATGCTCATCAAGACCATTTCCACTTTCATTCTTGGTATTAGACATTTTAACCCTCAAAATAATCTCTTGGTCTTCATTGCTTTTTGAATTATTTCTTAACCTATTGTTACACCTGACAACTCAACCAATTCTGTAAAGTGTGCTAGGCCGCTGTAATGAAGTACCTCAGACTGGGTGATTTAAACAATAGAAATTCATTTTCTTACAGTTGTGGAGGCTGGAAGTTCCAGATCATGGTTTCAGTAGAACTGGTTCCTTCCAAGGGCTCTGAAGAGGGCATCTGTTCTCCTTGGCTTGTAGATGGCCGTCTGCTCTCTTTGTCATCACGTCGTCTCCCCTCTGTGGGTGTCTGTGTCTAAATGTTCTCTTCTTACAAGGTCCCTGGTCATATTGCAGTGGTGCCCACTCTGATAACCTCATTTTGACTAACTCACCTTTGTAAAGAACCTACCTCCAAATACATATAGTCACATTGAGGTAGCAGGGGTTCGGCCTTCAACATGACTATTTTGGGGAAGGACACAATTCAGCCCATAGCACCTGTTACCTTTTCTCTCACCTCTTACCTTTTATGTATGAACCTTCATACAAAGCTTGATGTTTCTTGATATGGTTTCATTATTCAGATCCTAATTTATGCCTTATTTCCCTTTTATTTTGCTACAATAGGTCAAGTCCCTATAAGCCATTATTTTTAATCTTTTCAAGAATTACTGATCCCTTTGAGGAACCAGTGAAACCTCTAGAGCTACTCTCCCCAAAATGTATATTTCTGCACATAAAGATTTGTTTATAATTTAGAGAATCTTAAGATGCCCCCAGATGTGTCTGTGGACCCTTCAAAATAGAATTCCCACCTCCAATACTGTTAGTTTTAACCCTTTATTCTAGGTTCTGTTAGCTGAGTATCATGGGCAACATTTATGTGTACCTCCCAAATTATTTTCTGAATCCCATTAGATAAAGAGCAGTGAGTGAGCCCAGGATATAGGAAGGGATTGTGCATTAAGTTATAGCTACCTAGAGAGAAATCCATCACTTATTTGATTGGTTCTCTTTTGAATCTAGTTCATAGGATATAGTGGTAGATGGCCATATATAAACTTTAAAGAGGTGTTGGCTTTTTTCCCTCGCATTTAAAAGGTTATGTGCTGCAGTGTGAGACAAATAAATCATGATTCAGTACAACAGCATTGCATTCAGCTGTATAAATTGCCAGTGAAACACTAAATCTGTCACTTGTGTGTTCTGACCATTTAACAATTGGAATAGTGTTAGAAAGGAGGGCTGCCTGGAAACAAAAGAGGCAAATATAGTGGCAGATGCAATTAGCAAGATCAATGGTTGGTGTTAAAGGTTCATTGTTTGGTTATTTCGGGTGACCCAAGCGAAAGCAATTGCTATCCAAAAGACTTCCCTGCTATAATTTGCTGTAAAATAATGCAGAAAGGTGAGTTGCTCAATTTTACAGCATCTTAGAGAATCTTATTTCTCAGCTTACTGTGCTCCTAGGACAGTGACCAAGAGATCAGCCTTGTTCTTTTCATTCATGCTTTTAATTGATATTCCAGAACTGCTAAGTCACTCAGTATGCTTTTTTTTTAAACTTTAGCAGTTCACATGTTTAACAAAAATTTTTTGGTCTGTGTTTGCACTCTTCATAGCAGTTCTGTGAACTTCAGTATATCACAACTCTTTCTTCAGACTAACAGATTTTGCACCGTCAAAATACCGTCAGGATGACTGCATGAACTGTAGTAAACATCACTTTGAATAGCATTGCATTTTCTGTGTTACCGAGATTCTTTGTATAGCTTTGCATTTCATTGTCTTGAATTGACCAGTTTTTATAAATGAATAAATTTGAAAATGTCAATAATAATGATAACTAATAATTACCATTTATGAGTGTTTATCTCTTCTAAGATATTTATTTGTAACCAAGGGTTACAAGGTAGGTAACAGAAGTGGTGTTACTATTTCCCCATCTTCCAGGTGAGCAAGGTAAAGCTTTAGAAGGAAACTCACTAAAGTTGCACAGGTAGAATCTTTATCTGTTAAACTCCATACTTTTTGCCATTACTCATGTTCTGTGACAGCAATTAGGAATCTATTAAATGTTTATAAAATTAACATTATCTAATATCTTTCCAGTCCTTGTGAAGGACACCATGTTCTCCCATAACAGAGCTATTAACCAGATGAACCTAAAGAACCGTTAAGGAATGTTAAGTTCGGACACCAAATGGAATTGCAGTAGGATTGCAGGCGGGGCAAAAGTTAGCATGGCTTTGGAGAGTCTGAAAAGGCTTCAGTTTGGGCTGCTTTAATAGAGGTGTTTGAATTAAATTCATTGGGGTGACACTGCTTAACAGGGTCATATAGGTACATTGCTATGATGCGTGATTGGTATATTGCGTTGTGTGCCAATCACCCAAAGTTAAATCATTTTCCATCACCACATATTTGGCCCCCTTTACCCTCTACTCCCATATCCCTTTCCTTCTGGTGACCACTGTAGTGTTGTCAGTGTTTCTGAGTTTCAGTTTTATATCCCACATATGAGTGAAATCATATGGTTCTTAGCTTTTTCTGACTGACACTTATTTCTCACAGTTCTGGAGGCTGGGAAATCCAAGATCAAGTTGCTGGCTGATTCTGTTCTTGGTAGGACCCTCTTCCTAGTTGGTAGGCAGCTGCTTTTTTGGCTGTGTCTTCATGTGGCAGAGAGGGAGGTCATTCTCTCCAGTCTGTTCTTTTTTTTTTAAAATATTTTATTTATTTTTAGAGTGGGAGTGATGGAAAAAGAAATATCAATGTGTGGTTGCCTCTCACGTGCCCCATAGTGGGGACCTGGCCCGCAGCCCAGTCATGTGCCCTGAGTGGGAATTGAACCAGCAATCTTTTGGTTTGCAGGCCCGCACTCAGTCTACTGGGCCACACCAGCCAGGGCTCCAGTCTGTTCTTATAAGGGCACGAATCCCACTCATGAGGGCTTCACCTCTTGACTTTATCACCTCCCAAAGGCCCCACCTTCTAACATCATGTCATTGGGCATAGGGGCTTCAGTTGCAGTAGGACAAACAGTCAATTCATAGCAAGCAGATATGAGAATTTGGCTGGCCTTTAGCAGAAAAAAACCGCAAGGAAAAGAAGGAAAACAATGGCATATAAAATTTCTTGACTTGAATGCAATTTAATGTATTTATTATGACATCATCCCCATTTCCTTGTATACCCCCCTTCGGCACTCATCAAAACTTCTGCTTTCCATTTATTTAGGTATTCTGTGACTGGTTGGACACCTTTGAGTGTCTCCATGCTGAATCCTGCTAATACTGTTTTTCCTCACTGAGCTCATTTGGTTCTCAGTATTTATGAGATCATGGACCACTTAAAGAAGTTGATCAAAGCTATAGATCCTCTTGGGGGGGGGAATGTATATACATGATCTTTGCACCTAGGGCTAAAAAAATCTCTACCTTGGCTCCACAATATCAGTTTATCTTAACTGCTCTTGAAGGTGTTGGCAGAGCTACCTCAGTATGAAAAAATTAGCAAGAACAGATGTTCTACAAGAGATTGATGGCCAAGCATATGAAACTAGTCAACCTTATTAGCAATTGAACAAATGCAAATCAAAAGAAGTTGCCATTTTCTAGTGTATCAATTAACAAAGATTTTTTGATAATTATACAAAGTGATGTGAGGGTTTGGTGAAATGGACATTTTTGTACAATGCTGATGGATTGTAAAGTAGTGTGGTTGGCCCAGACTGTATGGCAGCCGTGTATATGTGGTGCTATAAAATCTATCCACCTTTTGTGGCAGTATGTTCCTTTCTAGGATACTGTCCTCAAGAACTAATCAAACTGCAGACAAAAGGGTTTACAGCTATGTTTTTAGCAGTGGTATTTATAATAGTGAAATTTTAAAGGCACTTTAATATCCAGTAATTTAAGAATGGTTAAATAAACATGGTAAATTATGAAGCATAAAATCACATGGAAATACTTAGCATGTTATAAGGTCAAATTTATGGTGTGGTTCTTCTAATTATAAAAAATGTTTACATAGCTACATAAAATGAATTAACTAAAAAGTTATTGATTTATGTGTTTGTATGTTGGGAGTCTAGATGACTTTTTCTTCTTGTTATTTTCTTTTTCCATAATTTCTGCGATGTGTTTTTATTAGCTTTATAAAGTACATCAAGTTAGCTTTTACTGCATAGCAAACTACCCCACCATATAGTGGACTAAAACAAAGCCATTTTTATTTGCTCATAATTCTGTTGGTCAGAACTGTCTCAGCTGAGAATTACTCACTTTCTCATGGGTCTGGAGTCAGCTGGGGGTTGGCTGGTGGCTGCACAATCTAAGATGGTTTTACTCACATGTCTGCTGGCTGGCAGGCTATTGGCCATGGCTCAGCAGTGCCCTTCCCTGTAACTTTCATCTTCTGGAAGGCTAGTTTGGGTTCAGTCACATGGTATGATCCCAAGTGTATAGGCACTTTGTAAGTCTGTGCGTGGTTCACATTTGCTAAGGTCCTATTGGTCAAAGCAAGTCACATGACTAAGCCCAGAAGCCACATGCAAGGGACTAAGGGTGTGGTTATGGGGAGAAGGGAGTATGGCAGCCATCTATGCAAGCAATCTTTGACATAAACAGGGAAATTAATTCCATAAAAGAAAGTTAAAGAGAAACTTCTAACTAACTTGAAAGGCCTTACTTTACAACTTTTGAGAGCCTTTAACATTTGTAGACATTCAGTGTCTCCCTATCTTTTCTTTCCTGTGGTTATGAGTAAGGAAGAGAGCAGTGAGCAAGTAACTGACACACAGTTAATTTTCCTCTGGCTTTCTTGCCACTCCATTCCCCAGACTGCATAGCTAGGAGTCGGGCTTATCCATTAATTTTTGTTTTCCTTTGACCGAAACTTTCTACCATGCACAGAAGCAGAATCGAGAAAGAATGACATGGGGGTTAATGGAAGTTTAACAGAAGAATGCCCATTTTATGGGTCTGATATGGAAGTACATTTTGTTTTAGTAATCTTGCTAAGGTTACATAGCCTTCAGTGAGAAAAAATGTATTTGTAAGTTCTCTGTGCTGAGATAAAAATGTATTATGTTATTCTCACTCTGTGTAACAGGAGGCAACAATTTTCATAGACATTTCTGAATAGTACATTGAGAACTTGAAAAGTGTCCTACACTGAAGAAGGTGACTCTGGGAATAGTGGAAGGAGCGAATGTATTTAAGCACTCAGAATGCTTTTGCTTAGTGTAGTAGTTTCCCATTGCTGCTGTAACAGGTTACTACAGTTTAGTAGCTTAAAACTATACCACTTTGTTCTCTTACTGACTATTCTGGAGGGCAGAAGTCACTGAGTTAAAATCAAGGAATTGGCAGAGTTGGTTCCTTTAGGAGGGTGGAGGGAAGGATCTTTTTCCTTGCCCTTTCCAGCTCTAATGAGTCCTCTGTCCTCTGTTTCCATCATCACGTTGCCTCCTCTCACAGTGGTGGCCCCATCCCTCATAGAAGGTCCACTGTGATGAGATCAAGCCCACCCAGATAACCTCCCATCTGAGGATCCTAAGTCACATTTACAGAGTTCCTTTTGCCACGTAAGCTGACATTCACAGGTTCCAGAGATTGGGACGTGAACGTATCTGGGGGCGGAGGGCGTTGTTTAGCCTGTCACACAGAGTCATGCACACGTGAGCTGTATAACGCAGTCACATGTGTGAAAATAGTTTCTTTCCTCCACTTCCTGATGAGCCCACTTCTTATACTCCAGAATCACGACAGCTGGCTGGTTTTGTGGTGCTTCTTGACTTTGGGTCTTGATTCTACTGGGATTTGATTCTGGGTTTGAGGAAGGAAGGCTGTGGGTGTATGTATGACTGTTTCTCATTATTCATATTGGGGAAAAATGAAGTTTGTATTGTCTGCTTCCTTTGGTCTATATATTGATATTATGATTAATAGTTTTTGACATGAAACTGCTTTGAAATAGGAGTCTTTTATGACGTATTTTGACAGCAGCAATGTCGTGCTTTTAGCCGTTCTAACAGGAGTGAGTTATGGGGACTCCTAGCTTAATATTTCATACCTGAGTAATCAACCAAAGATGGCATGGCCAGAAATATCACTAAAATGTCAAGCACAAAACCTCTAAAATAATCTCATTCAGAGGACTTGAATCTTCTTTACTTGCAGCTTGGAAATATCAAATGTGTTAAAGACAGGGAGCCCTAAGTTCGTTCTTTCTTTCTCAGAGATGCCAGATGGATGTTGAATTAAGTCCAGTTTTTAGTTTTTCTTCAGATAATTTTTTAAGTGTGTGATGGTGTTTTGGATCATTATCAGTATATCAAGTGTGCTCTCCCTCCCCCAGCCCCCCACAGCTCCCCACGGCTCCCCACCGCCTGGCACCAGCGTGGTTGCCTTGGTACCTGTTTCTGAAGGATGTCTGCAGTGAAATTTGGTTGTTTAAATAGCACAACTTGTCATCTAAAAGCAGAAATCATTAGCATGACATCATTTGGCTAGTGGTATCTTAAGTACTGTTTTAAACTTTTTCTTGTTTTATCACTTTACTGTTAATATTTAGTCATATTGCTGCTGGAAATTTCAGGGCCAGGTTCACAGTATGGATCTGAAGTGAAGAATGCAGAAAGTTATCCTTAAGAGGTGGGGGGTGGGGTGCAGGGACTCAGCAATAAAGAAGAAAAAGACACAAACATAGACAGCAGTGTGGTGATGGCCCGGGGGAGGTATGGGGGATATGTGGTGTGGAT
Source organism: Trachops cirrhosus (assembly GCA_028533065.1). Taxonomy (NCBI): domain Eukaryota; kingdom Metazoa; phylum Chordata; class Mammalia; order Chiroptera; family Phyllostomidae; genus Trachops; species Trachops cirrhosus. Next base: position 58,118,403 of record CM052538.1, read on the forward strand.
GAGACTTGACTTGGGGCAGTGAAGACACAATGCAGTGTGCAGACCATGTGTTGTGGAACTGTGCACCTGAAACCTGTGTGATTTTGCTAACCAGTATTGCCCCAATAAATTCAATAAAAAGGAAAAAAACCCCTGAAACTTGTGCCCAAAACACTGGGCCATGTTAGATGTTTTGTGTATTTTGAGAGAGTTGAACTTTGAAATTCCAGCTCCATTTTTACCCTGCACGTTCAGTAATGTATGCTGAGATGTTTGTAGCTGGAATCCACAATTGAACAGCCTTCTGCTGTTTGAATTGAATTCTAAAATTCTTGCTAACTTCTGTTTGAACTTTAATTGGGCTTCATTTTAATTGCGAATTTGCAAGAAACATATTTATCTCAGAAAAGATAACGCTTGTTTTTGTTTAATATAAAAATTGAATTGGGTGCTTTAGGAGGACTTGTCTCCGTGCCAGTTATCAGCTCACATGATTGCTACCAAAGATGCAGCCAGGCGGAACATTGTTACTCTTCCCGCCCAGGTGAGTTGACTCTGAGCTGATGCCTGCTGTCACTGCAGGTGACAGGGTAGCAACTCCCTGCTCCTTCACTGGTAGGCACCTCTACAGAAACCACCAAGAGGCTGCATGTGTTGGGAGGGATGTGCATTAATTAGTCGCTTGAAAGTCTTCCCTCATTAATTCCAGGTAAATTGTTAGAGAAAATATTCTGGAGTTTGGAGTGTTGGTTTTGATAACAGGAAAACAAGTTTAGTCATCAGAGCATGTCATCTTGTTTGCAAATATAATCAAATCATATATAGTTTCTTTCCTTGGAGGAATCCCGTGTTGTCATTTAGGGTACTGATCTTGAACCTCGGGGCTCACATCATCCAGTGGGTACAGATTGTAGAGAATGAGGTCTGTGTTTTAGGTACATTAAATTTGGCGGGGGGTTTCGTGGGGTGAGAGAGGGGTGTGTAAAGGAAAAGGAACATGATATTTTGATATCAACTAATTCAATTTGGAAAAACATACTGTATTGCTGTTAAACAATAACTTATGTTCATTATTTTAAAGAACTGAAACAGTCATAAAGCTAAAAAACTTCACTCAAAGTCTCACCAACTTGAAATGACAATTACTATGTTTTGACAATTGGTGTTATTCCTCATATATCTGACACAGACCAAAGGGTGATTGAAGATGCAGAAAGGCAACTATGTATTGATAAGTAGAAAATACAATATTTTTAAAATACTAAGTTTTATTTCAATTTAAGAAAGAAAATTAAATGAAGAAATTATTGGTTTTACTACTTGCGACCAAGAATATTAAGGTATTAATAGCTTAATATTTACTAAAATATATAATTTTATATAAAATATATAAATTAATATATGAATATTTAGCATTCACTAAAATATCACTCCCTAAAATTAAAATTATTGACAACAGTGAGGCATTTTATATATATATACATCATATACATCATATATATACATCATCTTATATATATATATAAAGTATATGTATTTTTATTTTTTATTTTAATTGTATTTTTTAACTGCATTTTTCAAAATAGGTTGATGGCTTTTTGATTTGCTGTTTAATTCACTGGATTTAGTTGTCAAGTAGTTGTTTTTCAAAGAGGTTATTTTATGTCCTGAGTTTTTGCATACCTGAGACTATGTGCCCTTTCTTATTGGATAGATAACTTGTCTGGGTATAAAAATCTTGAATAAACTTTCTTTCCCCGCCCTGGAACTTTGTGGACATTGACATTTGACATTGAATGTTGCTAGAGAGACATCAGACATCAGCCTAATTTTTCTACTTACTGGGTGACTTTCCCTCTCTCTTCTCCCACCATGTTTATTGAGACAGCACACATATGTAGAAGTTCATGCAATATAAGCCTATAGCTCAGTAAATTAGCAGTCTGCAGTGACTCAGGCAACAGCTATATAGGTCCAACAATAGATTACCACCAGTCTCAGAGCTCCTTCCACTTAATCATTAGTTCTTTCTTTCTGTTCCAAGGTGATCATTCTCTTAACTTCCAACATGATTATTTAGTTTTACTGTTTTTGAATTTTCTGTAAACAGAACCATTCCGAATGTATTCTGGCTTCTTTCTCTTGGCATTATGTTTTGAGATTTATCTGTATTGTTGCATATCGCTGTATTTCATTCTTTGTCATTCCTTCCGTGACGTGACTTATCTATGCGTCAGCGCCATTTCTCATTGGAGCTATGTGTTTGCTTGAGCAACATCCCCCTCATGTTTTAGTCCTTGCCCATTTGGGGCCGACAGTGTCTCTTCCCCGTCGGACAGCACAGGAGCTGCCTGTCGCTCTCCCTGCAGCTCCTCTTCTGTCGATTGCTGTGGAGCAGGGTTTCTCTGGGGATGGCCGCTGCTCCGTTTTTCTTATAGCAAGCTTGCACCCTTAGGTTTAGTGCTTCAATCAAAACTCATTTGGTGGGGCTTTTTTTAAAAATTGAGGTATAACTGGCATATAACATTAGTTTCAGGTGTACAGCATAATGAGTCAATATTTGTATAGATTGTGAAATGGTCACCACAATAAGTCTAGTTAACATTCATCACTACACTTAGCTAAAAAATTTTTTCTTGTGATGAGGACATTTAATATTTACTCTATAGCAACTTTCAAATATATAATATGGTATTATTAATTATAGTCTCCATGCTATTATACCTTGCATCCCCAGGAATTATTGTCTCTGTCTTTGGAATATAGGTACTCTAACAGGTGTGAGGTGATTTCCTCATTGTGGTTTTCTTTGCGCTTGCCTGATGACGGTAGGTTCTTTAGGACTGCTATAAAAATCTACATCGTGTCTGAACTGTGAGGAGCAGTATGTCAACTACAAATGTTCTTCCTTTTTTTGGTCTAAATTTCTGTGAATTCAGCCACTGGTCACCATATTTGTGATATGAGGTGGTGACTTTTTACTTGTTTTATTTAAGAAATCATTCTCTCCCTTCTCCTAGTGGATTTTAAGGAAGGGGGAATATAGAAAAAATGCTTTTATTCCATCCTGTTTAACTGTATGTCGCATAAGCAGCCTTAGGAACAAGTATTTTTTAAAGTCTAACATCGGTAGCACAGATTTACCAATAGTGACAAATAGTGGATCAGCGTTCAGGTTCCTTTTGGTGCCATCTCAGTCTGCATTCTTCCCGCTCACTCACCCCAGCTCTGTACCTGCGCCCTTCGGTGGCCATCTCTTTACGGGTCCGTCTCCCATCCTGCATTAGCCCTGCCACCTGCCACCCTATCTGAAGCTTCCCATTCTTCTTTGAGGCTGGTGATCTCAGGCATGCTTTAACCAGAGGGGGTAAATTATAGTTTGAGTCTAGCTTTGTGCTCCTTTATAGGTTTTTAATATCAGGGAATGGAGAATTATTGTATGCTGCCTTCGAGTAGGAGCTTAATATTACCATTCATCATCAGAAAGCATCTGAAAACTGCCAGCGGAGCTCCTGCGCCTGTGCTTCCTTGGACTGTATGAGGCGTTTTTGTTCTGTTGTGTGTACTGTGGTGCCAACATGGCAGCCCCCTGAAGATGGAGCTGTAACTTTTACAAAGGAGAAGTACTTCTTTCAAGAATATGCAGTTTAAAGATTTAAAGTGACAGCAACATTTTTGAGGAAAAATTTTATCTAAAGGATGAAAAAATACTAGATATTATATATTTAAAGAGAAGTTTAACCTTTATATCTGATTGTATCCTTTTCTTTCTGGTCTACCAAAATAATACCCATAGATAGAAATGCCAATAAAAATAATGAAGTCAGATTGCCATACCCTTTACTCCCCTGCTGAAATTATGTCAATTAATATAATAAATTGTGTTTTATTCAAATCTGTGGTAGTTTGAGCTATGTACAAATAGTGGGCTCTCAGAAAGCTTGATTTTTCTCTAATCTCTGCTGTCTAGGATATTGTCTGTTTGGCCCATCCGTCAATGTTACATGGGCCAATTTCTTGAAGATGCGTAACTTTCATTCTGAATCGTTTTACCATGGCTTCTAACTCCATATCCTCAACCTGCCCGCTCTTCTTGACTGATATTCCCGACTGTATGCCCCACTGCCCGGTGGCTCTTTCCCTGGGGACATCATCACATCGAACATACCTGAAACTGCTCCTCCGCTGGTCGTCCTGACTTCTGTGTTGGGGCGGTGACATCACCGTTCAGGCCTTGACCAAGTAAAGGCCTGGTATCGGTTCTTATTTTTTCAAATCAGTTTTCTGTCAGGAGTTCTCATCTCTATCTTTTTTGGTAACATAGTGGAGTAGTGGTAGCAATGAAATGTTTTTGTTGTACTTGCTGTGTGCCAGGCACTGTTTTAAAAGCCTTCCATTTATGAAGCATTTTAATTCCTCAGTAGCACTGTGAGGTAAACACCATCATCACCTTGTAGATGAGGCAGCTGACACACAGAGAGGATACATGACATGTTTAAAGTCTTAGTGTTAGCAAATGTTGCATCTGGGATTTGAATAGAAACGTATAAAAATGGATAAGGAACACCAGAGAATTGTTTTGGCATTGCAGTTGTTGACACACTAGCTGTTTTCCACCCATTTCTCACCCAAGTGTATGAGCATGTTGACATTAAAGTTAGTCTTGGATCTAGCCTGATTTATAAAGAACATTTTATAAATCATTCAACCAGCATCAGGAACAAATTGCTTGGGAAGCAGCTCGAGGCCACAAACCAGTGTGTCTGTGTAGCCGACTACTGCCCTTCTGTAGGGAGTGACTAGAGCGCTCTCTCACAAAAAGCTCCGATCTTCTGACTTCTGACGCTCAGGCTTTAACCCTTTCCTGGTTTCATAGCGCGCACAGATAAAGCCCAGGCTCCTCAGTGTGGCTGACAAGGCTCCTGAAGACCTAACCCCTGCCTACCAATCTAGGCTCATCTCCCATTCTTCTCTGTTCTCACTCTAGTTTTTACTTTTTACCTGTAGAGATTTCTCTCTCTTTCTGGATCTCCACTGAGATCCAGTTAAATACCACCCTCCCCGCACCCTTCAGAGAGTCATTTCTAAACCCCTGCCACCATCTCCATTCTGGATCAGGTGCCTGTTATGTTCTGATTACTTGTCCTGTGCATCCATTTGGACCACTGGACTGTGAGCAGCTCAGGGACAGTTCCTTCTTTATGTTTGTGACACAATGCACTAAATAAATGTTTATGAACAAATAAATACATTGATTAATTAGAACCACATATGTAGGACAGACTTCTGCTACTCTAGTTACTCAGCTATTAAGAAAATAAAGACAGTGGCTGTTATGGGCTGAATTGGGTTCCTCCTTAAATTTATATGTTGAAGCTTAATCCCCAGCTTCTTAGAATGTGACTATTTAAAAAGGTGATTAAGTTAAAATGAAGCCTTTCAGATGAGTCCTGATTCAGTTTGACTGGTGTCCTCATAAGAAGAGCACATTCGGGCACAACTGAGACACCACAGGGAAATGCACATGAGAACACAGCAAGAAGGCAGCCATCTGCCAAACCAAGAAGAGAGTCCTCAAGAGAAACCAGATCTGCTGGTACCTCGAGCTTAGACTTCTAGCCTCCAGAACTGCCAGATAATAAATTTCTGTTGTTCAAGCCACCTAGTGTGAGACATTTTATTCTGGCAGTCCTAGCAAACTAACGCAGTGGCATCGAAAACAACTTCTGAAACCAGTGTGATATCTGGAGGTGTGTGTGCACATGTACACACAGGAAGAGAGCTGCAGTCCTTGGGATAATTTATTTTCTATCTGATAGACTTATTAATGTGAGAAACTCTAGTGCACGAGAAAATGTTTAGCAAGAAGAAAAAGTGAAGATAATTTTCTGCTTAACCTACTTTAACTATAAAATTAATAGGACTTTATTTTTTATTCTTGTTGGTATCATGCATGTTATTTTCTATTGTGAAATAGTCAAAGATCATCTGTGTAATTTGACCACTGTCTGTAGTAATTTAGTGATTTTGTACATTTCTATTTGATACTTGATTTCTAGTTGGTATTTTAGTTGTAGATATATTTCTAAAATATATCCGTTCATCTGCTACTCAGGATAGTTTATATGATGTGTTGATACTTTATATCATAACATGGTCATGTAGTATTTTAGGCATAATTAGCAAGTGTCCTGACCCCAACACACACCTGAGTATGTTTGCCGTTGTCATTTGTTTTTGCTCTCCCATTTACTGGCTCTGTGGCCTTTGGGAAATAATGAATTCTCCTTGAACCTCATTTTCCTTCACTGTGAGGCACCCCTCAGCTTGCAGGCTCCTTCGACACCTGAAATTATATACATAAAGCATCTAGGCTGGTCTCTGATACATAAATGCAAAACAAAGAATTTTTACCTCTTTTGGACTATTTATTAGATTATCACTTAAGCCAAAAAAGTGTGTTTCTTTTTTATGTTTGGGTGAAATTGAGTTGCACATACAAACAAACACTGACAGTCTTCCAGTTCTACACACCTTGAAGTGTTGTGACAGCGCTTTCAGACTCTCCTGTGTCCGCGCACCCCCAGCTCACTCACATCTCCACTGTGCCGTTAACTTTCACTGCGGTGGCAGAAGGGGCCCATGGGAATCTGTGGTGAGGGCTGGTGAGTGTACATGCACCAGTGTATAGTTGTTTTAAGAACGCTTTCCCTTTGGGTCACGTGAAAGACACCTTTTAGAGGGATCAAACTTCATCCTATTTGAGAAGTACATCCCAATTATATGCAAGACACCAGGGAAAAAAGAATGGGTAAGACAGAATGCCTGTCCTGTTTAATGAGCTGGAATGGAAACAGTTGGGTTCTAATTCCAGTGATGTTATGTAGAGGGAGGAGAGACACAGCAGTCAGTGCTGCAGAGAAGGGCTCTGGTTACCACCCAGAGCACGACTCTCACGCGCTCTGTGTCCATGGAGCTTACAGTGAAGTTAGAGGAACAACCCAAAGAAAGAAAGCAAGCCAACAAAGTAATTATAAAATGTAGTAGGTATTGGAAAACAAGTAAGTGCTGCGATGGAGGCTGATCGAAAGGATCAGATTTCAGCGGGGAAGCACAGGCAGGTTTCTCAGAGAGGGGCGTAGAATGGAGTTCCCTTTTATCAGGAATCGTGGGGGAGAGGGCATGGGGGAGGTTCAGAAGCAAGAAAGGCCGTGGTGAGTTTGGGCCATCACAAGCAGGTCACATGTTGTGTGATGCGAAGTCAGGGTGTGCTGTGGATGACTTCACACAATAGAGTTTTTGAAGCGTAACTTCAAAAATGGAAGCCGTGATTCTGACCACTGTGAAGAGCCTAGTTTTTTTTTTTTTAATCTTAGACTTCATTTATTATTTTAAATGTACATCATTGACTAGGGGTGTCCAACCTTTTGGCATCTCTGTGCCACACTGGAAGAAGAGCTGTCTTGGGCTACACATTAAGTACACAAACAGTAATGAAAAATGATGAGCAAAAAAAAAAAGGCTTTAAGTAAATTTACAGTTTTGTGTTGGGCCACATTCATAGCCATCCTGGGCTGCACGCAGACAGCAGGCTGTGGGTTGGACACCCCTGGAGGGGGACCTGGCTCTTGATTAAGCCTAGGACGCTATTTGATTTTATTTGTTGGCGACAGATTACTACTCCCAAACTTTCCCTTATGAACATCTCTTCAGTCCTCTAGATCATGAAGATTAAATAAAATGACAAATGTGAAGAATGTGTAAAATGACACATGTAAATAAGTTATTTACTAAAGGTTGTTATTTTGTGTTTAAAACAACACTTGCCATTGAAAATACACTGATTCTGCTAACAATGTTTACGATGATACTAAGGAACATCAAGATAGTCTGAACTCCGGGAACTGACAGTAGCGAGCTGGAATTTCGGGACTGACGCCCTGTGTAGACCAGAAGCAATGAGAAGAGCTGTTTAGAAGCTCCAGTGCCTGGAGCTGAGCCAGGGTTTGGCTAATTGGAGTTGTAATTTTTTTTTGTTTTTTGGTGAATGAGCTTACAAAACACCTCCACACATTGAAAATGATTTTGTATTTGTTAACTGTTTATTCCTTTGAGTGGAGTATCATAGTACTTTCCTTTTTTATTGTTTGCTAACTATGACAGTATTTCATATTTTAACCCAAGATAGTTGGTTTTCCAAAACTACTAGAAACAAATTGATGATGTAATCATCTTCACCCAAATCTCAAATTGTGGTAAATCTCCACTTTCTGTTATTTATAGATAATGCTTTGTCATATGTTAGGACTGGTAAATTGTCCAAGTAGATCCTTGGAGGTGAGGTAGACATTTTTCTCTTGAGTGGTATAGTTATTTTGCTTTGATTTTTCTTAAGCCTTACTGTTAAAGTTTATAAACACATTAGTTTATGTTTTGGCCTATTTCTTAACTCTGGATTATCACTAGAGAATAAGATAATTTTGTTTATGTTAGTTTGGGGTAGTTATTTCTTTTTATCACTTACACTGAAAAAAGTACCTAGTTTTCTATAAAAGTATAAACATTACAGTTTTCTGCTTTTTCTCTTACTACATTTGTTCTGCTATATGTAGTTTTCACTTTTACTATATGTCTGAAGAAGGGTGTGCGTATATGGGTGTGTGTGTGTCTGTTGACACGTGAAAATACTACTTCCAGATAGTTGTGTTTTCTTTCCATTGTCTCTTACTTTAGAGTTCTTACTGTTGAAAATAAGCTTATTAAAATGTATTAAAATAGATTGTTAATACATAACCTAAAAATTATTTGTTTTTTTAATATGAACAATTTTGGATTCACTGGAAATTAAGTTACAGGTATTGCTGTTTTTCATGGAGACAGCATTTGTTTCACTCAGAATTCTTAATTATCTCAGTACATATTTTATGTGACATAATATCTGCACTCTTACCACCTACATCCTCTTCAGAGAGCGTAACACATGGCACCAAAGTAATAAAAATATAAGCTCCAGAGCGAGAAGCAAAGCTGAAACAAGCCATTTTTACATATAACTTAAGTTTAGGTTCTGTGTAGTAGGCTGATCCCTTACTTAACCTTTAATAAAATTGGATTCAAGGGTATTTGTATATAAATAAAAAATAAAGTTAACTTTATTTCATACTTCCATATAGCAAGTGCCTAGTAATGTACTACATTTAAACTTTAGTATTATTCCTATTGGTTGGGAAATTGGCATACTTTTTATGCAGGTGGGTATTAAAAGGTAAGTTGTTGTCATTTGGGAAGGTTATTAAGATGATTATTAAGTTTATGTACTCACATTCACACAGATTGAACCAGTCTGTGTTTGTCTGGCATTTTGTCTCCTATGAAGTTATTTCAGAAGTCATTTCTTTTTTTTTACATAGTTTGGAAATTAAAATTTGATAAAAATCTGGATATGTTTAAGACTTCATCTGCACTGACTTCTCACACTCTCCAGATTTCCCTGAATGGGCTCTTTAGTTGTACATACATCTGGATTATGGTTCAGTTCCTTTTTAAGTAATGTTCCACTTAGCGTACAGGTTTTCCCCATTCACCGAAAGTAGAGTATTCCTATGCAAACTTTTGTAAATCTAAACGGCCAAAGCAAAGAAGCAATTACCATTAATTTATATGGAAAAGTTTTTGAGTGTTTCCAGACCCCCAAAATAACCAACTATATCCTCCTAAATATATCCAGTTTTATGGTAAAGTTAATATCCTTATGAGATCTTTGGGCCTTTTCTCATTACATAGGACCCACCTTGGTAACGGATGCACAGAATCAGTGGAAATAAAGCACAGGTGCTCACAGGCATCGTTCTAAGCTCTAGTGTCCAGCGCCGAGATGCTGAGTGTGCTTCCCAGGGAAGAAGCTTGGCTGGGCCACTCTCGCTGCTGGGCTTGTGTGCTGCCTGTACGAGGCTCATGCAAATCAGACACAGAATGCTGTTCTCACTTTTTGGCATTTTTGGTAAAAGCAAAAATCCTCTTCAGATTTCAGTCATTTAGCAAAAACAGGTACTAATGCAGGTGTTTTCTAAAAGCCAAGTGGTATAAAGTGAACTTTTGAAAAACAGGAGCTGCCTGTATTAGTGCATGTGCAGTGTCAGAGTATAGATTTGGGTGAAAGGGGAGGAGTCTCAGATCTGCTTGATTAGACACGTCTAACCAGTGTCTTCACGTGGTGCTGACACCATGGTGTGGAGGGAGGTGACAGGAGATGGGAGTGAAGGGGGCATAACCCCATAGCCTCCCACTTCTGGCTTCCCCAGAAAGCAGCACTTGGACACTGTCAGGAACATGGGAGACCAAAAGTGTTTATAATCAGCCATGGGCAGTTTGAAACATGAATCATGGATGTTTCTTTGCAACAGTGTAGACGTTTCCATTTTTAAAAAACCTCTTACCCGCTGCCCCAGCAGTCACACCCTGGCCGTGGCGCACATGGCCCTTAGCCTGGCGCTGACAGCTTGTCCATGGTGCTTGCCCGGACTCACACCTATTCCACCTTTTCCTGTGATCACATTTCCTCTGGGTCATTTCAGTTCTCATAATTATGTCCTGGTTTTCCTAAACAATTCTGAGTTAATGAAGTTTTCGTCCTTTAAAAATAATTTTATGTTCACTATATAATCACATGAAATTCTATGCTTTTTGAAAACTATATAAAAACTAATTTATATAGTATTAAATTTAATTAGTTTTAATTTAAACAAAAGTAATTGCTTGACTTGGTGGTGTTTTGACTCTTGAACAGGGAAAGTGCATGTCTATATTAATGCACCCTGTTAAAAATATCCACTCCGTCACGTTAATGAAAGTGTTATCACCCTCACTCACTTTTCTGCCAGGGCATTTTAATTTAAAAATAAAATTCCTGGAGGCAACAAGGCTTTCAGCCCAGAAAATGGTTCTGATGATAGAATTCTGGGCTCTGTTCAGGGGGAGGGCAGAGGGATGTGTCCCATAGTTCTCCTTAAACCGTGTCACATTACTGACTACCCAACGATATCTCAACACCATTTTGTCCTAGGAGGAAATGTGTAAGTGTCATGGAGGAAATGCGTAAGTGTCATGTACTGGAAGGACCCAGGGCTTTGGGTGAGCCAGATAAATTGTCCTTGGAATCTGAGCTCTGCCTTGTACAATTTATGTGACCTTGCATGTGGGTCTTGATATCCCTGAATATTAGTTGTTTTTTCTTTTCAAAAATGAGATAATAATACTTCCCATGAAAGATTGTTGTGGCTTCTTGGAATAATGCATGCAAAGCTCCTGAAGTGACATGTGTCTGTGCATAGTACGTGTTCAACGAGTAATAGCAATTTCAGTGTTGATAATGGTAAGCGTTCGTTAGTTTGTGGGTTTATTTCTGATACCTTTAATAGAACTGCTAATAGTATAAAAAGTTCAGATTTCTTTTTCAGTACTCTAAATAGATTTAATGTTTTTTCTTTTTTTGCTGTTTGATTTAAAATTTTAAAAACTTGATTTTTAAAATATTTTAACTTTATTGAGGAATAATTGCAAAATAAAACTATATGTTGAAAGTGTACAGTGGGATGATTTGGTTATCAAGATTATTGTTACAAATAAGCAGTGACTCTGCTAAGTGTGGTCCCAGAACCAGAAGCAAGATCATCTCCTAAGAACCTGTTAGAAATGTAAACTCCTGGGCTTCACACAATTACTACTAAATCGAAAACTCTGGAGGTTGTAATAAAGCATCCAGGAAATTTTGATGCACATTCAAGAGAGCCACTGCTTTAGAATCTCTGGGAAACAGAAAAGGATAACTTTCATGAACCTGCCATGCAGAAATAACCAGTTAAAATTATGATTATATATCCTTCTAGTTTTTTCTTTATTCATATGAGTGTATACTTATTTTTTTAAATATGATCATACTACATGAGTCTTACGGCCTGCTATTCAACTCAGTATTATGTCATGGCCCTGTGGCATTAAATTCTATCTGAAAACATCCGAAGTCACATGGCTGTATAATGTGCCATCCTGTGGTGACTCAGCATTCGCCCTCCAACCCCTTAGACATTACAGCTGTTTCCAGATGTTCAAGAGGAACATAAGCAGCACAGAGTTGAACATTTGTATTAATAAACTCTTGTGAATATCTCTGATTATTTCCTTAGCGTGAATTTATTATATGGTGGAATTACTGACTCAAATGGTATGGATATTTTTATAGCTCTTCATATATATAGACAAATTACCTTTGAGAAAAGTGCCAATTTGTACACTAACTAGCAGTACAGACAAAGCGTCCACTCCCAGAACCCTGGCCAACCCCAGGGTTACAGTCCTTTTGAATACACGTCAGTTTGATAGGAACTTGTTCTGAATTGTAAATGAATAGGATATAACTTTTTGTTTTCTAGTCTTTGTATTGGCCTACACTATTGTGACAGACATAAGTGGTAGACGCTGTCTCTTAACTATAAACATTAAGGTTGTTAACTCCTAAAGTTTACTCTCCCAATACTGCAACCCCACATCTCACGAAGACTCCAAGTTCTGTTGAGAGGGGGTTGCAGCTCCCAAGAAGGTGTGCTACGGAACAGGAATAACTAGACAATATGGATGTGAGGGGGGGCTCCTGTGCCACGGGATTGAAAGATTAACTAAGGACCAGAGTGCTGTCTAGGGAGAGAACAGCACATTGTTTCCGTCTGTAGGATCACAAGGCAATTAAGTTACACTATTACTAATATTAAATATTGCTAGGGCAGGAGTCATTGAAGGGGTCTGAGATAGAATGTTAAGTAAATGCTAAACTAGAAGAAAAAAATGTTTTATCATCATAAGGTGGCCATCCTATACAGGCATACCTCAGAGATACTGTGGGTTTGGTACCAGACCACCACAGTAAAGCAAGTATTGTGATAAAGTGAGTTGTAATCGTTTTGCTGATGGAATGTCTTGCCTTCAGTTTGTAAAAAATGCAACATTTCTGAAGCACAATAAAATGAGGTGTGCCAGTGTATGTTGAACTTGAACAGCTCTGGTGAGGGCTGGTTTGTGATACCTTTACTGATCCTAAAAAAAAGTTTTGATTACTGAAACTTACTCTTTGAATGCATATTTATTTTCCCTTGTGTTACACTCATTAGTGACTTCTCCCTGGGGTCTCCAGGACAACAGGGCTCCCTTGGCGCTGACATTTCCAGCATGCCAGGTGCTCAGAAGGATGTCGTGAACTCAGTCCCTGTGAACTGGGGAACTTGAGTGGAGTGAGGGTCGAAGCGAGGAGGTGTACTCTGGGGGCCAGCCTAGGGGGATGCTCTAGGCTGCTAGTGCACATAAAGCTTTCAGTCTTCTAGGAAATGTAGTCAGTGTCCATAAATTTTATCTTAATTCTACTTTGATCATGGACCTTTGAGAAGCTAATGAAGGGGGGCCTTCTCTCAGAAGAGTGACACCATGCAAATTATTGTTCATTCAGTTTCAGGAGGTTGTTAATTTCTTGAGCAAACTCTGGATTAGGCAACTTGCTTTCCATGATATATTTTCTCTCCTTTGCAGATTTCACGTCAGTAGTAATTAACAATGTTAAGAATAGCATGTATTTATACAGTGATTTCCAGTTTACAGAACCAGTTCATATGCTTTTTGGCTCCTGTCCACAGTCCAGAGTCAGTTAGTACTATTGTCTCTGCTTTGGCAGATGAGGAAACTGAAGCTCAGAATAGCACAGGGACTTGCCCATAGTCTCGTGGTCACAAAATCCATGAATTACTTGGTATCAGGAACCAGGTCCCTGGCCAGGTCCCCTGGGGACTGAATGAGAGCTCCTGCCCCTGGAACACAGATACCAGATGGCCAAGAAGAGCATCACAGGGAAGCTATGTAAAACACCGTTTTTCTTCATTGGTAAATGGGCTCCTGGACCTGTTCACACCATCATACATGTAAGTTAGATGCTGTTTTCATTGGAGCCATTTGGCAGTGTAGGGTTTTTTTTTTTAATCCTTTTTTTTACTTCTGTTCTCCCTGCCTAAATCAGAAGAGTAACAGTTCATCTAAGTATGTTTCTTAGAGCAACAATGCATTGTAATTGCTAAATGAACAAAATGCGTATTTTAAAACTGTGATGCCAGAATGACAGCGTGGCCTTGAATTCCCCACAGAATCAATTTGAGAGCCATCATGAGACGGCCCAGCTCACCGGATTGCACTGGTGCTGCACAGACAGAAGCAGCCACAGCCCTAGCGTTTCGGTCCAGTCAGGGCCTTGTAGACCATCCTCTGGAAAGCATGGTTCTCACTGCAGGAGGATGCTGCCACTTGGAATAACATGCACTCCTTTGTGCTAATTAGTGTATGCCGTGTATTTTGAATTTGCTTTTGACAATTTTTCAGTGCATTTTATTCTTTTTTAATTATAAAAATAACCCATACTTGTAATCACATGAAATTCTCAAAAGAGAAAATGAATAGTGTACCCCTCATTCTGCTGGTTCAAATCTTTGTTCCACCTTAATTTCCCCTTCGAGGAAACCAGCATTTACAATTAGATGTGTATCCTCTTCTTTTTCTTTCTCTTTTTCACATACATGTCTTCATACACATATATGGGATTCCTTTCTTCTGTATTTTTTTTCCAAAAATTAAATCATAGCAAACTTAGTATAACCTTAGGTTGTTTGTTTGTTTTTTTTTAATTAAAGTGTAGACCTCTTTCTAAGTGTATACAGGCAAATAAATTTATATCATTTATTTTAATTACTGAATAATATTTTATCACAAGGCTGTAGCATATATTATTCAGCTTCTCACATGTTGTTGAACATTCTGGTCGCTTCGGTGTTCTGTTACTGCAATCATTTACTCTTACAATATAAGCATCTTTTGTAGTCCTTGTGGTCATTTTTTACTCAGTAAAGTATATATTGCTAAAGAAATGAAAAAGTAGGAACCTTCCATCTTCAGCTATTATCTATAATCATGCGCTTCTATAATTAGTAGCCTATTACCTACTAATAAGAATTATAGAGATTTATGTATAGAATATCTCTTTATGTCTGGAGCAGCTGCAAATGTAGCTTTTATTTTGGGCTGGAGTCATTTGTGGTTAGCTTCTGTATGTGGACTCACTGCAGAGCAGAGGTGATCTTTCAGCTGTCACAGTGTCCCATCTAAACCTCTTCAAGGGTGAATAATTACCTGGGTTTGGGCAAATCTAGTAATCTAATGATAGACTACCTAGTCAGCCAGGGTTTTTCAGTTTTACCTTCTTAGGCCATGGCCTTAGATTTTTATGAGTGAGAGAGCCTGGCTTTTAGAGTGCATGGATTTAAGAAGTGCTCTGTGGAAGGGAGGAACTCCGGCTTTAGTGATGTGCAGAATTTGCCCAGACCCCCTCAATTGCTTAAAATATGATCGGTAATGTTACTGGCCATATGTTTCAGGATTTTGAATACTCAGAAATAATTCTTAACCGTGTGATTGTGAAAACAACCAATTTCCATACATGAAAATGAGTACCCTTATTAATGGGGCTGTAATGGCCTATTGCATTCAGTCACATTTATAACTCTCAAGGAAAATGATTGTTTTGCATGATTTAGTGTTTACAAATTTATAGCCACACAGCAAAGCTTACTGTATATGAAGCATATGTGGCCCTTTTGCAGGTAATAAAATGGAAAATCCAATTTGCAATTGCAGAATAAGCCTCTGAGTGATATATGATTTTCATAGCAGCATCGGTCAGAGGGTCATTGCTAATCACGGTGCTGGCTGGCTTCCCCTGTGGCCTGGGCCATCCCACTGAAGAGTGAGCATAGGGAATCTCTGTCTAGGAGCCAGCCAGCGTGTCCGTAGATGCACCACTTTCTAGCTTATTAGATCCTCTTTGTCACAGTGCTTAATCCTGCTGCCTGATCCTTGTTAGAACAGCACCAGAGCTCCGCTCAGGCTTCTAATAAAGGAGATGGGTGAGGGCTCCTAACTAGATGCACTGAAGCGTGCAGCAGTTAGAAGATTGCAGCCCGACTGACAGTGGGGCGAGAGGCTTCCTGCATGTTATTACTTGAAAGGGAACCTACCTCCGAGAGCTGACAGATGAGCTTTGCTGAGGCAAGGGTAACTTGTTGTTAGGCCAATGTGAGACGGGTGTCATCTTTTCACACAGTATAATGGCCTAGCTTTACTCTAATTATATTAACCCTCTTCTGAAATGGCTGCATTCCAGGCCGGTGCCGAATGAGGTGGGAAAGCCAGAGACAAATAGCTGGCTGGGAGGATTACGGCTAAACAGAAACAGGTATTGTGTTCTCCTCCGGTGACATTAAGTTGAAAAACAAAATAAGCACACCCTATTACGCCAAGCCCGGTGATAACTCTGAAGGGGCAGAGCTTGGTTTGGCTCGCACGGTTTCCATCTCAATCATCTGGAATAGTCGGCTGCTTTGAGGTCTGCTGTGGACATTAAACAGGGTTTTCATGGCTCTTTGTTAAAAAGAAAACACAGTGTCAATGACAAAGCTATTGTTTTGGGCTCTTTTCTTCCCCCAGTGAATCTGAATCATTCTTTTCTATTAGGCTCCCTATTTCTGGTGGCCATGTGAAGCCCCTGTGAATGCCATTGTGTAGCGTTGTTTGAGACCGAAATAAACAGCCAAAATGTACAGATGAGTTTGAGGTGATGTCAGTGAGAGTGCTCATGAAGAGCCCGTGGGCCTTTCTGTGTCCCCCGACTTCTCAGACACATTGTGAGACTCCTCTTCCCCGAAGGGAGTGTGTCCAGCTCGCCTGCAGCATTTCCTGCCTGCTCCAGTTAGCGGGTGTCATTAGCAATCCCCTACGCCTCTTCTGTCTCCTGTGACAGCACTTTAATAGAGACATTGCTGGGGATTGACAGATCTCCGGGGGTTAGAGGCTTCAGACAAAAGGGCCCAGAGAACATGGCTGACCTTTCTTGGCATTATTCCCCTCGGTCTGTCTTCCATGTGTTGCAATCAAGGAGCATAGAATTTAGTACATCATTTTCAGAGATTATTACTGAGAAGGCTGCAGGCTTAGTAAGAGGTGGTTGATAAGTTAACAAGAGGCCGTGTACATTCCTAAGTGGGTCTGTAGGTAGTTGGAAGTAAAATGTAGGTGCTTCTTTTACATGGAAATATGCACCTACCTGTACCTTAAATTCAAGGGTAATTAAAACCTGCATTGCTCATAACATAGCTATTCTTTGGGATTATTGGACCTGACTGGAAGAGAGCTTGTGATACAGCCTGGGAAAGAAGAGTCTTCTTTCTCTCACTGTCCCACGGAAGTCACCCCTGGACAAATTTGAACTAGCTGAGGCTTGTCTGTGGGGTCCTTCCTAGAGCTTTCCTTGGTCCACATTGCTCTCACACCTACCCAGGGCCCTGAATATATAGCAAGGTGAGAAATGCTCTGTGCTCCCTCCTCTTTCCCTTCTTACTCCGCAGAAGTCGTATTCCCTTGATCCTCATCTGAATGAGATGTTAAGAGGAAAAAAATCTTTTCGAGTTAACTCATTGTAATGTGTGAATGGTGGGGAGTTCTGGATGCCTGGTCACCAGATCAAGTTCTACCCATAAGAAATTTAGACTGTTTCTCATTAGGATGACTGACTATGGGATGAGGAGGGAAAGTATTTAGGGCACAAGTAGCCACTAACAGGGAGATCCTCTTTGCTTAGGAATTGGTTTATTTCTTTAAGCAATTTTTGCTTTTCTTGGCTGCTTTCCTTATTCAGTTTGAATTGCATATATTTTCCCAAAGGTCTTAGTAATTTTTTGATAGTTAATTCCATGCAGATGTCAGTGGGCAGGGTTTAAAGGCAGAAAGATGATACGTAAGCATGAGTCGTTAGTTAGGTAAATGTTTTAAGAGAGACATGCTCACCTCCAGCGCCTCCACCCCAGTTTACCAGGGAGTTGCTGCAGCCTGGTTCCTGTCCCCTGGAATGCGGCCCTTCTCTCGGTGGCCGTGCTTCCTGAGAAGAAAGAGTGGGCGACATATACAACACTGGGAACTTAAAACAGGACACTTTAGAAATAGACTTATTTTTAAATGAAATACTTTTCCAGAGATTTCTTTTATTTATTTTTAGGAAAAGTGGAAATGGAAAGAAGACAAGAATAAGAGAATGAATGATATGAAAGAGAGGACATAGAATACAGCAAATGAGATCCTAAAAGAAAATAAGAATTATAGAGAAATTTAAACAGATCAGTTTGATTGTTGTAAAGCTAAAAACCACCTCCCCAAGTAAAGATAAAAACAATAAAGATAAAAGGCAGCCCATTGCTGGCAAGGTCACACCCAGGTGAGATACCCAGCCGGGAAAACTAAGTGCAACTCTTGGATTTTCACTTGCCCTGGGCAGTTTTCTGATTTGTGGTTTGGGAATACAGCCCATTAACTTCCCAAATGATTTAATATCTGACTAATGATGTTAAACCATTAAGATGAGGGAATTGACATTATTGATAATCTTGGAGACAAATGTATCTATTTTTGTACTTAACATCAACAGGTTCTGAGTAGCTTTGGAAAGATCATGATGAATTACTCTCTCTCTTGATAGTTGGTAATATCTGTTTTTTTAAAAGCATTTTATGAAATTGTAATCACTTTTATATTGGTCTTTCTCCATTTTTCTGAGTACTTACAAGTTCATATAACAAAAAGAAGATGGACTCAAAGTATCAATTACTTTGTTTTAAGAAGAAATATCATCATCCTAGTAAAAATATTAATTAATTTTCATTTCTAAAGGTCAGATCAGCTAGGAAATTTTGTGCTTCATGGTATACTTTCATCCCAGGATGTGTTTTCGTTATCCTGAGTAATCCGTTATGACAAAATTGGCAGTAGAACCTCAGAACAGGACAGATCTATTCCTTTGGTTGTGTCCCGGGAGGAACAGTTGCTGAGTGTCCGTGTATAAAAAGCCTTGGCCTACAGACCAGGAGTGTGGAAAGAACTGCTTCAGTAGGACTGTTAGGGAAAGGCCTTTGGTGAGTCTGTGCAGAGTAAAACCATGAGTATCCTGCTGCTTAGCTCCTCTGTCCTTGCCCCTTCGTAAGAAAGCAAATTAAAGGAAGCTCTTTCACACACTGCCTTCTTCACGTCTGAATATGCCAAACCAAAAAAAAAAAAAGTTGTCTAATCAACTGACAGGTGGCACCTTACCAGCTTCTTAATGCTACCTTCATGACCTGATCCGTGGTCGATCTAGGCTGGCGTGAAACCTGACATCTCCGCCAGGGATTATAGAAAGAACATGAGATTTGGAGTCAGAAGCCTTGGGTTCACACCCCCGCTGTGACATATTCCGATCTTGTTACTTAATTTCCCCACATGTCTGTCTTTTCATCTCTAAAGTGATGTTAATAACTGACCTCGAAGATTGCTAGTGAATCAAATGAGGAAATGCTTTGAACAGATAATTTGTAAACTGATGAGGACTGTACAAATGTGAGTTTCTGTTGTAACCATATGAATGCAATTTATTTGGTGCTGATTCTGACATGTTCTTATGGTACCTGAGTAACACAATAATAATTTTATGTGGGCCATGTTTTTATCTTTCTTCATTCATATGTTCTTTGGCTGGTGACAAAAGGCGGTGTTGATCAGATGGGTCTAGATCAGGTCAGACCAGCAGGAATTCACGTTGTTAAGACAGAACTTCAGGAGGTTCTAATAGCACTTCTCCCAGTTTTGGACGGGGCCGGTTTAGTCTCCTAAGCAAATACCTAGGAAAAATAAAGCGTGTATATACTACCTTTGTAAGAATTCTATCCAGGTTTACTTTCTCGCTACCTCCTTCCCTCCACTACCTCTCTCCTTCCTTTTTCCCTTTTGTTTTTTATTTCTTGGACTAGGGTACTGATTGCTTGAGCACCAGTATTGACTTGGGGTGAGACATTTTTAAAAATTCAAATCAAAACAAAAAGCTACTTAGGATTGTGCTGTGGTTACTGGGCAGGACTTCTTAATCCTGATCTGTGCTGGATGAAAGAATCTTTACCTTTTTTCTTCTCCTCGTTTTTAGGAAACCTGGATCTGACCGGTCAGAAGCAGGTGTTCAAAGCGGAGAACAACCCTTGGGTCACCCCGATTGCCGACCAGTTCCAGCTCGGCGTGTCCCACGTTTTTGAATATATTCGTTCTGAGACGTATAAATAGTAAGTAGACTAGTTTCCCAAAATAGCTCACTGGTTTCATAGTACTTGTAATTACGCCGTTTTAAAAACTATCATGTGACATTGTCATCTTGGTGGCAGTTAGCTCATAGCATTTTTATGTGTTTTAATTAATAACCACATGTAGTAATGTACTGAGAGATTATTTTAATTGACATTATCAAAGGGAATTTATACCAAGTTTGTTTAGAAAATCTTTAAGGTGTTATATTAGTTGACTTTTCATGACACTAAGGAAATTTGCCAGACACATGAAGATCAGAATATACTTTTTTTCTCCTTTGAATGCAAAGAACAACAGCTGTTATGAACAAAATTGTTAAGCAGTTTGTTTATGAAATGAGTAGAGAAGGCTAGGAACACATCATTCTATTCTCTAGAAGCTTTTACTCTAGCAAGATGGTAATATCTCTAAAAGGAAAAGGAAAGGCAGAAAAAGAGGAGGCGGAGTCAGCTAGCTTAAGTCACAGCATCAGAATCCCTCAGCTTCCCTGCAGGTCAAAGGCGATTGTGGGAACCCGCCCTAAAACCTAATTGTTTTCACCCCCTTTACTGTGCCAGACTGGAAAGAACTCTGCTTGCCCCACCTGCTCTGTTATATATGCTGTCATTGTTTTCTCTTCATCCCACCCTCACCCCCATATTGAGGTGATCATTTACCTTATGCTTCATTGAAATCTAGTCACCTTTGGTTTTAAGCAAATGCAAAAACTTGTAAAAATCCATAGTCAAGTTTAATCTTTTTTTGTGCCCTTAATCAATATTTGAGAATTTAACATCTCAACTGTTAGAGAAAAATTAGAGGATTGTTGAAAGTTGCATTCAGGTAGGGGTCTCCCTCTCACTCTCCCTCTCTCTTTTTTTTTTTTTTTTTTTGGTGTCATAAAAATGCCCCACACTCAACATGGCCCTCACTGGACCTGTGCTGGGCCAGTGGGTCAGTGCGGACTGACAGGGCAAGATCCCCGCTTAGAAATGGCCAGCCGTGGTGTCGTAGCCTCTTCCCCAGACGCCATGCTCCTGGTCACACAACCTAGGGCTTGGGATGCGCATATTTGCTGTCTGACAGAATCACAGAGAAGGTGAGCTCTGAAGAGCGATGGAGTTAAGACTAAATAGACTAAAATTGCCGAAATTATAACCTACCTTCATATGTGAAAGCAACTTAAATCATGGTTTAGATTTTTTTTAAATAATACTGTGTCATTGACAATATATCTTAAGACTTACCTTAAGACTTAACTGAGAGAAGTATAGGATGTGTGTTGTTTCACGAGCCACAAGTTATGTGCAACATATAGATTCTTTAATTATGAATATAGTTCAGCCTTGGAGATTGGTTTAGTTACTTATGAAAATGTGTGAAAATCTAATTGCAAATTAGCCAATTATTGTTCATTTTTTCCTTGTAAGTCGTTAACCATTGCTGTCATCAATTAGAGATAGAACTTTAATTTTTTTTGTTAGTAAGTTAATAGGAGGCTACTTAGAGCTTGGTTTCTAGGAAATTGTTTTAGAAAACCATTATATTTATTTTAACATATAGCAAAGTACACAAATAAGCTATTAATCCAGAATTGGGGGAAATACTATTTATTATTCTGGTTAACAATTTTTTATTTTATTATACATTAATTTATAATTTACAGAAAATGAGAATATATTACATATGAGAGTGCTTCTAATTTTAATGCCATTTAAAAAGATTAAGTTGTGAATTTGTTAATTTTGTATTACCTCCGTCATTATTGGGCAATTAGTCATCATTATACGCTACTGTGGACTATTTCTGTGTATTTGACGGTGGTTAGGATTCTGGATGAATGAGAGGCATGTTGCTTTGGTTGAGTTAATTGGTACATTATTTGGAAGGGAATATATAACTCAATATTTTCATCAAAAACCTATTTGGTGTATGTATTCCTATGTCTATAACTGTTATCCTGTATTTGGGAATCAAAGTAAGCAATTTTTCTACTAGCATATTTCCTCTTAAACAGTTATATTATCTTTTATATACTTAAATCAATATTAAAAAGCTTAAGCACAGGAGAGTTGTTGTCCCATTTTTAGGGAGACCAGTCCGTACCCTGCTCACTGCATTTAGAGGACTCTGTGTGAGCCTCTTCTGGGAGAAAACACTTGACATGAAGCCCCCAAGGGCAGGGACCTTTTGGAGAGCACTGAGAGAGCTCTTCTCTCCTTGAGAAGGAGAATGTGGACCTCCTCCTGTGTTTCAGCTTTTCTGTCCTTCCATTCTTCTGTGGTTATCTTCACTCTTTTATTGAACATGCTAGCCAAAACCATGGGCTAGCAACTAAATAAGACATTAAATCAGAGTCTGAGCCTTTTAAAAAGTACTTGTATAAAAATGTGGCTATTATGTTTCACTGACTTCTAAAATTTAAGGTACTCTTTTTTATGAATGTAGTACTCTCTCTATATATACACACCTATTAATGTGTATTAATTACATTGATTTTTAGAATTCAAGTTTCTTTTTTATATAAATGAAAAATTATATCATCATGTAACTAAAACCCAACTGAATTTTTTTAATATTCTTAAGCAGCTACTTCATAGTTAGAGGACTTGTAGTATCCTTTTTAACTATCTGAAAAAATAATATTTAATTAGCAAGTACTTGGCTACTTTTTAAAAGTTGTACATGTAGTGACCTTCAAGAAGGCAGTATATTCATTACACTCATTTTTAAAAAAGAGCACATTTCACATTCTGTACCTTAGTCTTAATTCTCTACTCTAAAACCTGTAGTTTCCAGTCTTCACTTGTCTTTTCATATAAACCACAAACACCCCATCCAATAAGATATCCTTTTTTAAATGTATAGATCTTTAGACTATCACGATAGCATATTTTTCATTTTGTCTTGGCACTGAAAATTCCAGTGAGTCTTTTTTTTTTTAAGTAAATTTTTTCTAACCTGTTGACCCATTAACTAAATGAAAATAGTAGAGAACTTACCAGCACGTTTTATTTTGTTCATATTTGAAGTTGACTTTCACAGTGACCTCTGTGTTCTAAGCACACCTCAGACGCCTTCTGAGTCTAGAGCAGTGACAGGCAGAGAAGATGGATTATCTGATTTCCAGGCCCTAATGGACTCCAAGAGGAGACGGGGAAGTTTGAAACTAAACAGTGGATTAGTGTTCAGGAAAGATTAAAATGCTGTGAGGTGATTTAAGTTTGATGACGAGATGAACTTGTACAGCGAGGCCCAGGAGGTGTGGGTGGGTGTGGCTGGGAGGATGCGGAGCCCCAGTGCTTCGGGAGGTGGTCCTTTTGAGTGCATTTGGAGCATTCGTCATGTCTTTCTCAACATTTCTCAAGGGGGGGTCACTCTGTTCATTTATTGTACGATCAGCAAAGGGAACATCCTGGCTGGTGTCATAGCATTGCCATTCATTATGACTTATTCCTGCTGTTAAAGTAAAATAATTTGCTTGGTCGGGTGGTTGAGGCTCAAACTCTACAAGTACATTACTGTTTTCACGCTGTTGTTAAGTTATACACTCACCCCTTATCTCATATTTGATATTTCTCATCTCTTTGTATGACCTCTTTTACTTCTGTGAAGCAGAATTATGCTAGAATAGTCACCATGTGTTAAGTTTTCTGAAGGTAGGTTTTTCCCCCGGAGTTGGGGGGAGTCAGATTGGAGTCGGGATCCTTGACAAGATTCTTTGTGAAAAGGGAGTACCTCGCACCTTCACATTTCCATCAAGGAAGGTGGATAGAAACCACAAGCCATTTTAAAAGCTGACAAGTTAACTCTTAACAAAAGGAGAGGTTTGACAAATGTTAGGCTGAAATGTGTCGGTTGAAAGAAGCATTTGGAAAACAGGCACCCTCATGAAGGCTGCAATTTGTGAAGCATGGCAGTCCTATTTCCAGGGCGGCATAACTCAGCCGATGCCTCTCCGTCATTCTTCCTGTCTGATGACTTTCTTTTTTCTTTTCTCCCTAGAGAGATGCCACGCTTACTTGGGTTTTTTTGTTTGTTTTGTTTTGATTTTTAGTCATAAATGAAGACTGGGCATACTATTATTTGTGTTAGTTAATGGAAACATTTTAACAAAGTAATGCTTGGTGAATGGTGAGCAATGATGAGGAAAATGCTGGCGATTTCTCTTCATTAGAAATCTACTAAAATAAATCATCCTCTTTGATTTGTAAGGAAGGATACTTTTATCTACTGGTTATTGTTTCTCAAGTTGTTTTACTTGTACAATTAAAACTAAGTAATATTTTCTTCTGTACTGTGTGCAAACCTATTAGAGGTTATTATGGGCATAAGTGGGCTTTATTAAACAACTACTATACCCTCTAAGGGCTTCTGAGTTAGTGGCCTGGAAGATCCTTAAAATAACAGATTTATCTGATCTACCAAAAAGCTAGAGCATTTCAATCTAATCTGTGATCCCATTCATTTTACGACAGCCCTTTGCAGAGGGGATTTTTTCTGACCCAGACTGTGTAAACCGTGTTATTGTCTGGTGAAGTACAAATGGGTGCACAGAGCCAACAGATGGTTTCATGAACATCACAGAAGGACGGAGGAGAGGGGTCAGCTGCCGGGGCCTTTCCGGCAGTGGGTGATTCTACAGAGCGGCAGTCGGCGTGCAGAGCGGCGTAGACTTTTGTCTTCACTGTATCTGAAAAGAGCTCAGATTAAACCAGAGAAAAGCAGTATTTCTTTATAGTAGACATGATCGTGAAGAACCAAATTTTTTTTTTAGGAGAAGAGGTGATGGCAGTTGCCACCATTTTATTTTTTATTTTTTAATATACTTTATTGATTATGCTATTACAGTTGTCCTATTATCCCCCTTCATTCCCCTCCACCCTGAACACCCTCTCCTACCCACATTCTCCCCCTTTAGTTCATGTCCATGTGTCATAAGTTCTTTAGCTTCTACATTTTGCCTACTATTCTTGCCCTCCCCCTGTCTATTTTCTACCTACCATCCATGCTACTTATTCTCTGTACCTTCCCCCCTCTCTTTCTCCCACTCCCCTGTTGCTAACCCTCCATATGATCTCCATTTCTAGTTGTTCTAGTTGATCTCCTGTTCTAGTTGTTTGCTTAGTTTCTTCTTGTTTTTGTTGCAGGTGTGGTTGTTAATAATTGTGAGTTTGCTGTCATTTTACTGCACATGTTTTTTATCTTCTTTTTCTTAGATAAGTCCCTTTAACATTTCATAAAATAAGGGCTTGGTGATGATGAACTCCTTTATCTTGGCCTTACCTGGAAAGCACTTGATCTGCCCTTCCATTCTAAATGAAAGCTTTGCTGGATAGAGCAATCTGGGATGGAGGTCCTTGCCTTTCATGACTTGGAATACTTCTTTCC